>LR778286.1:37819839-37972339 GCA_902810595.1 Coregonus sp. 'balchen'
TCTCTACACTACACTCGCTTGTTTTGTCACCTAAACTGAAATTAACAAACTATTAAACTATCAACCAGGAAATAGCGGTGTGATTATTGCCTAGTGCATCTTTAATTGAATGTTGCATTACGTTTTTTTTTTGTACTGAACGCAGCCCTGGCTACTTTTCTGCTCCAAAATTAATAACAATTAAATTATGGTGACACCATTCAAATCTAATTTTCCCCTCCAAAAATGTGTGTAGCAAGATATTTGTCCATATTATCAGGTGTGCTATTAGCAGTAAGCATTATCACCTGTAGCCCAACTGATGCAGCATAGTGGCTATAAATAGGCTGAAGCATGGGGTTGCCCATCTGTGTTTATGCTAATCGTTAGCCAGATCACTGCTTCCCATCATGGGGGAACATCCTAGTGGTGACTGTTTAACAGTCTGATGGCCTGGAGATAGAAGCTGTTTCTCAGTCTCTCAGTCCCAGCTTCGATGCACCTGTACTGTGAGGTATTCCAGATCGGGAGAACAAAAGGACTTGAGTTCTTGTATTATTAATTTTTTTTTCAACAATCACACCATGAGTTGTTAATCATGGAACTCCTCTGTCTTTCTTTTACCCGGAGAGTTCTTTCTTCCTGTCCTCGCGATGGACAGAAAACCCAGCTGGCTGAATGGACAGGGACAATATGTCGATGGACAGAGAACCCAGCTGGCTGAATGGACAGGGACAATATATCGATGGACAGTGAACCCAGCTGGCTGAATGGACGGGGACAATATATCGATGGACAGAGAACCCAGCTGGCTGAATGGACAGGGACAATATGTCGATGGACAGAGAACCCAGCTGGCTGAATGGACAGGGACAATATGTCGATGGACAGAGAACCCAGCTGTCTGAATGGACAGGGACAATATGTCGATGGACAGAGAACCCAGCTGGCTGAATGGATTGGGCCAATATGTCGATGGACAGAGAACCCAGCTGGCTGAATGGACAGGGACAATATGTCGATGGACAGAGAACCCAGCTGGCTGAATGGACGGGGACAATATATCGATGGACAGAGAACCCAGCTGGCTGAATGGACGAGGACAATATATCGATGGACAGAAAACCCAGCTGGCTGAATGGACGGGGACAATATATCGATGGACAGAGAACCCAGCTGGCTGAATGGACGGGGACAATATATGCGGAGAGAGCCATGATTCCGTGAAACAGAGTATGTTAGTCCCTGGTGTCTCTCTGCAAGGAGATCCTCACCCTGAGCTCTTCTACTTTATTGTCCAGGGACTGAACTTTAGCGAGTAATATACTCGGAAGCTGGATGGTATGCTGCCGCCTGAATCTGACTAAGACCCCGCTTCTTCCTCTTCTCTGGTGTCAGTGTTTTGGTGCAGCCCCCAGGGATGTGTTTTGGTGCAGCCCCCGGGGATGTGTTTTGGTGCATGAGCCCCCTGTCCACCCATTAAGTTACGCGCCTAAATACAACACTTCAACACTGAAATTAGTTTAGGAGTTTAGTCACTTGTGCCCCTGGAATTAATAGATTTCCATATTTCTCCATGTATTAGTAGAAACTCTCATTACAAGGGTCCATTAGCGAGATCATCTTGCCAACATATTATCTCCCAAACAAGTTAGGTGTTGATGATCATGATGGAAGCTGTAAACACTACTGTTAAATCTCCTTTTCTTTCTCCTGTGTGTGGTGTTTGTTAGTGTGTGTGTGTGTGTGTGTGTGTGTGTTTGTTAGTGTGTGTATGTGTGTTTGTGTTTCTGTGTTTGTTAGTGTGTGTGTGTTTGTTTGAGAACATCACAACTTGGAGAGGTGGGTGGAGGGAGGGAGGGGGGGAGGGAGGGAGGGAGGGAGGGAGGGGGGGAGGGAGGGAGGGGGGGGAGGGAGGGGGGGAGGGAGGGAGGGGGGAGGGAGGGAGGGAAACATCACAACTTAGAGAAGAGTGGTGTAGGGAGGGAAGGGGGAGGGGGGGGGGGGGGGAGGGAGAACATCACAAATTCGAGTTAGTTCACAGAGTTATTAACATGATCTCGGCCGCGACCGGGAGACCCATGGGTGCGGAGCACAATTGGCCCAGCGTCGTCCAGGGTAGGGGAGGGGAATGGCCGGCAGGGATGTATAGCTCAGTTGGTAGAGCATGGCGGACCCATATAGATATCAAATCAAATCAAATCAAATCAAATTTTATTGGTCACATGCGCCGAATACAACAGGTGCAGACATTGCAGTGAAATGCTTACTTACAGCCCTTAACCAACAGTGCATTTATTTTAAACAAAAAAAAGTAAGAATAAAACAACAACAACAAAAAAGTGTTGAGAAAAAAAGAGCAGAAGTAAAATAAAGTGACAGTAGGGAGGCTATATATACAGTAAAATAAAGTGACAGTAGGGAGGCTATATATACAGGGGGGTACCGTTGCAGAGTCAATGTGCGGGGGCACCGGCTAGTTGAGGTAGTTGAGGTAATATGTACATGTGGGTAGAGTTAAAGTGACTATGCATAAATACTTAACAGAGTAGCAGCAGCGTAAAGAGGATGGGGTGGGGGGGCAGTGCAAATAGTCCGGGTAGCCATGATTAGCTGTTCAGGAGTCTTATGGCTTGGGGGGTAGAAGCTGTTGAGAAGTCTTTTGGACCTAGACTTGGCACTCCGGTACCGCTTGCCGTGCGGTAGCAGAGAGAACAGTCTATGACTAGGGTGGCTGGAGTCTTTGACAATTTTGAGGGCCTTCCTCTGACATCGCCTGGTATAGAGGTCCTGGATGGCAGGGAGCTTTGCCCCAGTGATGTACTGGGCCGTACGCACTACCCTCTGTAGTGCCTTGCGGTCAGAGGCCAAGCAGTTGCCATACCAGGCGGTGATGCAACCAGTCAGGATGCTCTCGATGGTGCAGCTGTAGAATTTTTTGAGGATCTGAGGACCCATGCCAAATCTTTTTAGTCTCCTGAGGGGGAATAGGCTTTGTCGTGCCCTCTTCACGACTGTCTTGGTGTGTTTGGACCATGATAGTTCGTTGGTGATGTGGACACCAAGGAACTTGAAGCTCTCAACCTGTTCCACTACAGCCCCGTCGATGAGAATGGGGGCGTGCTCAGTCCTCTTTTTTTAATCTATAGTGGTTAGTCCCCTGTAGCTCAGTTGGTAGAGCATGGCGTTTGCAACGCCAGGGTTGTGGGTTAGACTCCCACGGGGGGAGGAAAAAATAAAAATAAATGTATGCACTCACTAACTGTAAAACGCTCTGGATTAGAGCATCTGCCAAATAATGTAATGTAAATAATGTAATGTAAATAATGTAATGTAAATAATGTAATGTAAATAATGTAATGTAAAAGTCAGTGTAGAGCTCTACTGCTTAGCTACCTTGTGAAGCCATTTGATACCTGATTCACTGGATGAGGGAATTATATTATTAAACTTCTTGGTTGTAGGCTAAAGTTACAGCGTAATACCTCCAGGAGAGTTACTGGGTGTGCAGGCTTTTGTTCCAGCCCTACTCTAACTCACCGGATTCTACAAATGAACTGCTCAACAGGACCTCGTTAAAGATGACTCAGGTGCCTTTGAGCAAAAGCCTGCACACCCAGTGGCCCTAGCTCTCCAGATGGAGAGTTGAACGCGTGTTTTATACAGCAACATTATGGCATCGTTATACTAAGCTGGTATTGGTATGGAGCCAAAACTCGGAACACTTAATGATTAGCCCATTGGGCTAGCCTAAACAAATGCAGATGGGCAACGCCATGCTTCAGCTATCTATAACCTAGCCACTATGCTACTACATCTGTCAGGCTACAGGAGAATACTAATTGCTAAAATAGCACACCTGCCTGATTGTGATGTGTGATTTGAAGGAGTCAGGCGCAGGAGGGTAAATCCCAGTATACAGAGTTTATTCCATAATACAGCGTTAACCAGTCCAGTGCGCAAAACAGGCGCACTGGAACAAACAGGCACACGGGGAAAATCCCCCGGCAATACAAAATACACTGAGCTCAACCGAGCTACTATCTCCTCACAATAAACAATCACCCACAAGGACAAGGGGGGCAGAGGGAACACTTATACACGTACTAATGAGGGGAATATGAACCAGGTGTGTGTAATAAACAAGACAAGACAAATGGAATGATGAGATGAGGAGCGGCAGTGGCTAGAAGGCCGGTGACGACGAACGCCGAAGCCTGCCCGAACAAGGAGGGGAGGCAGCTTCGGAGGAAGTCGTGACACTGATAATATGTAGGTTTATGCGCTATAGCCAGCCCTAACAATACTACTTTTTGCCAACATGGGCTCATTTCTGGAGAGGAATATTGGCAGATGTGGCACGCGCAGACCTCAACATTTGTATTAAATTGCCTTCCAAGTTGCATTAAGAAGATCTTAAAAAGTCTTAAATTCAACTTCATGGGACCTGCAGATAGACAGGCAATCAATAATCAACTGACAGCAGTGTACTGGAGTAATACCTCTAATCAATAATCCTTTTAGCAGCAGCGTAGGTTGTGTCTGATCTGAGTGGGTAGTCTGTGGGAGAGGGAGAACACTATGGTGCTGAATGCTGAGTCCAATGAACAGCCTTCTGACGTACTGTAGGTGTTCCTCAGGAGAGGGTAGTGAGGAGTGAAATTGCATCGTCTGTGGATCTGTTGGGGCAGTATGTGAATTGGAGTTGTCTGGGACGATGGTGTTGATGTGAGCCATAACCAGCCTTTCAAAGCATGTCATGGCTACGTATGTGAGTGCTACAGGGCGATAGTCATTTAGATAGGTTACAGTGGCTTGCAAAAGTATTCACCCCCACTTGGCATTTTTTCCTATTTTGTTGCCTTACAACCTGGTATTAAAATTGATTTTTGGGGGGTTTGTATCATTTGATTTACACAACATGCCTACCTCTTTGAAGATGCAAAATATTTTTTCTTGTGAAACAAACAAGAAATAAGACAAAAAAACAGAACACTGTGTTGCATAACTATTCACCCCCCACCAAAAGTCAATACTTTGTAGAGACACCTTTTGTAGCAATTACAGCTGCAAGTCTCTTGGGGTATGTCTCTATAAGCTTGGCACATCTAGCCACTGGGATTTTTGCCCATTCTTCAAGGCAAAACTGCTCCAGCTCCTTCAAGTTGGATGGGTTCCGCTGGTGTACAGCAATCTTTAAGTCATACCACAGATTCTCAATTGGATTGAGGTCTGGGCTTTGACTAGGCCATTCCTAGACATTTAAATGTTTCCCCTTAAACCACTTGAGTGTTGCTTTAGCAGTATGCTTAGGGTCAATGTCGTGCTGGAAGGTGAACCTCCGTCCCAGTCTCAAATCTCTGGAAGACTGAAACAGGTTTCTCTCAAGAATTTCCCTGTATTTAGCGCCATCCATTATTCCTTCAATTCTGACCAGTTTCCCAGTCCCTGTCAATGAATTACATCCCGACAGCATGATGCTGCCACCAGGTGGTCCTATGGACAGATACTCCAATCTCCGCTGTGGAGCTTTGCAGCTCCTTCAGGGTTATCTTTGATCTCTTTGTTGCCCCTCTGATTAATGCCCTCCTTGCCTGGGCCGTGAGTTTGGTGGGCGGCCCTCTCTTGGCAGGTTTGTTGTGGTGCCATATTCTTTCCATTTTTTAATAATGGATTTAATGGTGCTCCGTGGGATGTTCAAAGTTTCGAATATTTTTTTTTAAACCTGATCTGTACTTCTCCACAACTTTTCCCCTGACGTGTTTGGAGAGCTCCTTGGTCTTCATGGAGCCGCTTGCTTGGTGGTGCCCCTTGCTTAGTGGTGTTGCAGACTCTGGGGCCTTTCAGGGCAGGTGTATATATACTGAGATCATGTGACACTTAGATTGCACACAGGTGGACTTTATTTAACTAATTATGTGACTTCTGAAGGTAATTGGTTGCACCAGATCTTATTTAGGGGCATCATAGCAAAGGGGGTGAATACATATGCACGGAACCACTTTTACGTAATTCATTTTTTAGATTTTTTTCACCAATTTGGACTATTTTGTGTATGTCCGTTACATGACATCCAAATAAAAATCCATTTAAATGACAGGTTGTAATGCAACAAAATAGGAAAAAAAAGTCAAGGGGGATGAATACTTTTGCAAGGCACAGTATATCCTCTTCAAGGCACTGTACCTAGGCATTCTTGGGCACAGGGACTATGGTGGTCTGCTTGAATCATGTTGGTATTACAGACATGGTTAGGGAGAGGTTGAAAATGTCAGTGAAGACACTTGCCATCTACAGAGAGAGCATGCGTTCCTGCTGGCCTCTGTCTCCGCCCCCCAGGGGAATGACGACGATAGCTAGTTATTAAAAAGTAGACTGCAACATTTAGAAACCGTCAGAAAATCCTGGCATCATCCGGACCTCTGGCTCCTGCAGCAGCCGGTTCTGTAAGTCCGAATGGCATCCTATTCCCTGCACTACTTTTGACCAGGGCCCATTCAGTTCACACACGCACAGAACAGGTCTCAGTGTCTTACATTTTAGTCATTTAGCAGACACTCTTATCCAGAATGCATACATTTTCATACTGGCCCCCCCGTGGGAAACGAACCCACAACCCTGGCGTTGCAAGCGCCATGCTCTACCAACTGAGCTACAGGGGTCTTCCCAGCAAACATGGAACATTCCCAGAACATTAGCTAAGATTGTAGGGTTTTATCTAACATTAGGATGATAACATCCCAATGTTTTTGATTTTAAAAAAGTATATATATTTTTTTTTTTTCTTGGAATGTTCTCCTAACATTCACTAAAATGTTGTGCACAACATCTGTAACAACCACCACAGAACATTCCCCAGAAGTTCTTTAGGTTTTTCCCAGAATTTTAAAAAAAATTCCTTTTGTTTTGAAACCTTGGGTTTTGGAAATACAAAAATTTTGGGTTCCAAAAATTTTAAAAAAATTTCCGGTGCTAGATTAAAAAATGTTTTTTTTTTTTTTTTTTTCAAATTTTTAAAAATTTATTTAAAAAACTTTGGTTTTTGCAAAACATTCCCAAAAACAATTTTATTTTTTTTTACATTCCCCAGAATGTTTTTTCGGGGGGGGAAAACATCTGGGGGGGCAAAAAAGAATTCCCCCTTTTAGGGGAAAAAAAATAATTCCATTAAAGAAATTAAAATTTTTTTTTTTTTTTTTTTTAAGAAAATTTTATTGTAAATTGTGGGATATGAAAAGATGCCCAAAAAAAAAACTTCCTTTTGCCCAAAATATTTTGTATAAAGGGTGAAAAATTTCCGAGTGAAGATTCCGGTTCAAAAAACTTTTACCAACGTTTTTTTTCTGTGGAAAGAAAAAAAATAATATAAATTACAAAAAAGAGGAGGGGTTTTTAATTTGTCCAAAAATAAATAAGGGGGGGAATTTTTGCACTTTTGAAAAAGGGGGAAACCCATTTTGGTGTTTCGCGGGAAAAATTTTGGGGGGCCAAAAATTTTATGGGGGGGAAGTTTTTTTTTTGTAGTTTTAAAATAAAATTGGTTGCATTAAAAAAGCAATTTTTTTCGCCAAAAGGAAATTAGCTCCCCATAAAAAGGATTGGAAAGCCCTTTGATTTTTAAAAAAGATGGCATTAGTTTTCCTCTGTCAGTAAACAGTTTGCTTGTTTTTCCCCTTCAGTCAAACAGGGGCATTTAGTTCTCTCTTGCATCAAACAGATGGCTTTAGTCTTTCTGTCAGTAAAACAAGGGCATTAGCTCTTTTTGTCAGTCAAACAGAGGATTAGTCTTCTCTCTGTCGTAAAAACAGAGGGCATTAGTCTCTCTTTTGTCAGTCAAACAGATGGCTTTATTTCCTCTGTCGTCAACAAAAGGCTTAGTCTCCCCTTTTCAGTCAAACGAGGCTTAGTTTTTGTCAGTAAAAAGATGGATTGTCTCTCTTCTGTCAGTCAAAAGATGGTTTTAGCTCTCTTTGTCAGTCAACAGAGGGCTTTGTCCTTCTCTGTCAGTAAACAGATGGTTTAGTCTCTCTCTTGTCAGAAAAAAGGAGGTTTTAGTCTTTTCTTGTCAGTCAAAAGGGCTTTAGTCTTCTTGCAGTCAAACGATGGCATTAGTCTTTTCCCCTTGTCAGTAAAAACAGATGGATAGTCTCTCTCTGTCAGTCAAAAAGGGGCATTTGTCTTTCTGTAGTAAAAAACAGAGGGCCCTTAGTCTCTCTCTGCAGTCAAACAGATGGCATTAGTCTCCTCTGTCAGTAAAAACAATGGCATTAGTCTCTCTGAGTAAAAACAGGGGGCTTTTTTTCTTTGTCAGTCAAAAGATGGCTTTGTCTCTCCTGTCAGCAAACAATGGCATAGCTCTTCTGCAGTCAAACAGGGGTAGTTCTCTCTGTCAGTCAAAAAATTTGGCATTGTCTCCCCTCTGTCAGTCAAACAGAGGGCATTATTCCTGTCAGTAAACAGTTTGCTTTATTCTTTTTCAGTCAAAAAGGGCTTTTAGTCTTTTCGTCAGTCAAAGAGGGCATTGTCTTCTTTCAGTCAAAAGAGGGATTGTTCTCTCGTCATTTAAACAGTGGATTGTCTCTCTCGTCAGTCAAACAGAGGGTTAGTTTTCTCTCTGTCAGTCAAACAGATGGATTAGTTTTTCCCTGTCAGTCAAAAGTTGGATTATTTTCTCTCTCTGTCAGTAAAAAAGAGGGGATTAGTCTCTCTCTGTCAGTAAAACAGATGGATTAGTCTTCTTCTGCGTCAAACAGATGGCTTAGTTTTCTCTCTGTCATCAAACAGATGGCTAGTCTTCTTTTTGTAGTCAAACGATGGAATTAGTCTCTCTTGTAGTCAAAAAGATCTTTAGTCTTCTGTCAGTCAAACGATGGCTTAGTCTCTCTTTTTGTCAGTCAAACGAGGGGATTGTCTCTCTCTGTGTCAAACAAAAGGCATTTTTTTATTTTTGTCAGAAAAACAGATGGCATTAGTCTCTCTCTGTCAGTCAAACAGATGGCATTAGTCTCTCTCTGTCAGTCAAACAGATGGTTTAGTCTCTTTGTCGTCAAACAGAGGGCATTAGTCTCCCCTTTTGTCGTAAAACAGAGGCTTTGCCTCTCTGTCGTCAAACAGATGGCATAGTCTTTCGTAGTAAAAAAAGTGGATTAGTCTCTCTCTGTCATAACGATGGCATTAGTTCTCTGTCGTCAAAAATGCTTAGTCTCTGTAGTAAAAAGAGGTTTGTCTCTTTTTCAGTCAAAAAGATGGCATTAGTCTCTCTCTGTCAGTAAAAAATGGATAGTTCTTTTGTCAGTAAAACCCAAAGGCTTAGTTTTTTCCCCTTGTCACAAAAAAAGGCATAGCCCCTCCTCTGTCAGTCAAAAGAGGGCATTAGTCTCCTTGTAGTCAAACAGATGGCATTAGTTCTTCTCATAAAACAGTGGATTTCTTCTCTCGTCAAAAAGATGGTTTATTTCTCCTCTCTGTCGTCAAAAAGATGGCATTAGTCTCTCTTGTCAGTCAAACAATGGCATTAGTCTCCTGTCAGTAAACAATGGTTTTAGTCTCTCTTTTGTCGTCAAACAGATGGCATTAGTCTTCTTGTCAGTAAACAATGGCATTATTATCTCTTAGTCAAACAGAGGCTTAGTCCTCTTCGTAAACGATGGATTAGTCTCTCCTCGTCAGTCAAACAGAGGGATTGTCCTCTGTAAGAAAACAATGGATTAGTCTCTCTGTAAGTAAAACAGAGGGATTATCTCTCTCGTCGTCAAAAAGAGGGGTTTAGTCCTCTCTGTCAGTAAAAAATTGGGCTTTATTTCCTCTGTCGTCAAAAAGAGGGTTTTTAGTTCTTTGCAGTCAAAGAAGGCATTAGTCTCTCTCTGTCGAAAACGAGGCCTTAGTCTCTCTTCAGCAAAAGATGGTTAGTTCTCTTTTCAGTCAAAGATGGCATTGTCTCTCTTGTCAGTCAAACGATGGCATTAGTTCTCTCTGCAGTCAAACAGATGGCATTAGTCTTTCTGTCAGTAAACAGATGGCATTAGTCTCTCTCTGTAGTCAAACAAGGTTTTAGCTCTCTTGTCAGAAAAACAGAGGCATTAGTCTCCTCTGTCAGAAACAGAGGGCATTAGTCTTTCTGTCAGTCAAACAGAGGCTTTGTCTCTTTTTGTAAGTCAACAGAGGGCTTAGTCTTCTCGTCAGTCAAACAGATGGTTAGCTTTTTCTCTGTCAGTCAAACAGATGGCATTAGCTTTCTGTCAGTCAAACAGATGGTTTAGTCTCTCTCGTAGTCAAAAGAGGCATTGCCCTTCTCTGCAGAAACAGAGGTTTTGCTCTTTTTTGTCAGTAAAAACAGAGGCTTAGTCTCTCTTTTAAGTCAAACAAAAGGCATTAGCTTCTCTGCAGTCAAACAGATGGCTTGTCCTCTCTGTCAGAAAAAAGATGGCATTGTCTCTCTCTCGTCGTCAAACGAGGGCATTAGTCTTCTCGTCAGTCAAACGAGGGGATTAGTCTCCTTCGTCAAAACAGATGGCTTTAGTCTCTTTTTTGTCAGTAAAACAGAGGGCATTGTCTTCCGTCAGTCACAGAGGCATTAGTCTCTCTCGTGTCAAAAAGATGGCATTAGTTCTCTCTTTCAGTAAAACAGATGGCATTAGTCTCTTCTCGTCAGTCAACAGATGATTGTCTCTCCTGTCGTCAAAAGATGATAGTTCCCTGTCAGTCAAAAGAGGAAATTGCTTTCTCTGTCAGTCAAAAGATGGCATAGTCCCTCTGTCAGTAAACAGATGGATTAGTCCTCTCGTCAGTCAAACAGATGGAATTAGCTCTCTTTTGTCAGTCAAACGAGGGGAATTAGTCTCTCTGTCAGTCAAACGATGGAATTATTCTCTCTGTCATCAAAAGATGGATTAGTCCTCTTCAGAAAAACGATGGCTTTAGTCTCTCTTGTCAGTAAAAAGAGGGCTTTAGTCTTTTGTCAGTCAAACAGAGGCATTAGTCTCCTTTTGTCAGTAAAAAACAGATGGTTTTGTCTCTCTCTTCAGTCAAACAGATGGCTTTGTCTTTCGTGTCAAAAAAAGGAATTTAGTTTCTCTTGTCATCAAAGATGGCTTTAGTCTCTCTCTGTCGTCAAAAGATGGCTTTAGTCTCTTTTTGTCTGTCAAAAGATGATTAGTTTTCTCTGCATTCAAAAAGGGCATTAGTCTCCTTGTCGTCAAAAAAAAAGATCCCCCCGTTTAAAAGGGGCTTTAGTCTCTTCTGTAAGTCAAACGATGGCTTTGTTCTCTGTCAGTAAAACAGAGGTATTCTCTGAAAGTCAAACAGAGGATTAGTCTCTCTTTTATTGGGGGTTTCCCAGTCAAACAGAAGGGCATTAGTTCTTCTCTGTCAGTCAAACAGAAGGCTTAGTTCTCTTGTCAGTCAAACGAGGCTTGTCTCTTTGTCAGTCAAACAGATGGCATTAGTCTTCCTCGTCGTCAAAAGAGGCATTAGTCTCTCTGTCAGTCAAAAGGGGTTTAGTCTCTCCGTAGTCAACAGTGGCTTGTCTCCTCTCGTAGAAAAACAGATGGCTTTAGTCTCTCTTTTGCAGTAAAAAAGAGGGTTTAGTCTCTCTCGTCAGTAAAAAAAGGCATTAGTCTCTTTGTCGTCAAAAAAAAGGAATTAGTCTCTCTTGTGTCAAAAGAGGCATTAGTCTCTTGTCGTCAAACAGATGGCATTAGTCTCTCTGTCAGTCAAAAAAGTCATTGTCTCTTCTGTCAGTCAAAAAGGATTAGCTCTTTGTAGAAAACAGATGGAACCCTTTTCCCAAACCAAGTTCTTCTGTCAGTAAAACAGATTGGCTTTAGTCTCTTTTTGTAGTAAAAACAGGGAAATTATCTCTCCGTTGTAAAAAGTGGCAAGCTCTTCTGTTTTAAAGAATGCTTTTAGTCTCTCTCTGTCGTAAAAAACAGAGGGCATAGTCTTTCTGTCTGTAAAAAAGGAGGGGCATTAGTTTTCTCGCAGTCAAACAGTGGCATTAGTTCTCTGTCAGTCAAAAGATGGATTAGTCTTCTTGAAAGCAAAAGAGGCATTTGTCTCTTTGTCAGTCAAAAAGATGGTTTGTCTCTCGAAAGTCAAACAAAAGGCATTAGTCTCTCTCTTGTCAGTAAAACAGAAGGTTTATCCTCTCTCTGTCAGTAAAACAGCGGGTTTGTCTTCTCTGTCAGAAAAACAGAGGGCTTTAGCTCTCTTTGCATCAAAAAGATGGCATAGTTCTCTTGTCAGTCAAACAGATGGCATTAGTCTCTCTCTGTCAGCAAACAGCTGGAGTTCTCTTTGTCAGTCAAAAGATGGTTTGTCTCTCTCTTGTCAGTAAAAAAAGATGGCTTAGTCTCTTTTGTCAGTCAAAGAGGGCATTAGCTTCTCTGTCGTCCCAAAAGGCAAGTTTCTTGCATTCAAAAGAGGGATAGTCTTCTCTGTTGTAAAACGAGGGCTTGGGTCTTTGTCAGTCAAAAAGATGGAATTTTTCTCCTGTCAGTCAAAAAGAAGTAAGTTCTATCTTAGTCAAACAGAGGGCATAGTCTTCTCGGCTGTCAAACAGGGGCATTAGTCTTCCTGTCAGTCAAACAGATGGCATAGTCTCTCTCTCTGTCAGTAAACCCAAGGGCATTAGTCTTCTCGTAGTCAAACATATGGCTTTAGTCTCCTTTTGTCAGTCAAACAGATGGCATTGTTCTCTCTCTGCAGTAAAAGGGCTTTAGTCTTCTTGTCAGTCAAACAGATGGCTAGCCTCCTCTGTCAGTCAAAACATATGGCATTAGTATCTTCTCTGTCAGAAAACAGAGGCTTAGTCTCTTGTAGTCAAACAGATGGTTAGTCTCTTCTCTGTCATCAAAAAAGGTATTAGTTCTCTCTGGTCAGTCAAAAAGATGGCATTATTTTCCCTTGTCGTCAAACAGATGGCATTAGTCTCTCTCTGTCAGTCAAACAGAGGGAAAGTCTCTTCTGTCAGTCAAACGATGGCATTAGTCCTTCTCTGTCAGTCAAACGAGGGCATAGTCTCTCTCGCAGCAAACAGAGGGGCATTAGTTCTTCCCCCTGTCATAAAAACAGAGGGTTAGTCTCTCCTCTGTCAGTCAAACAGGGCATTAGTCTCTCTTGTCAAAAAACAAGGGGATTAGTCCCCTTTTTCGTCAAAAGATGGCATTGTCTCTCTCTCGTAGTAAACAGATGGCATTAGCCTTCTCTGTCAGTCAAACAGATTGCATAGTCCTCTGTCAGTAAAACGTGGCTTAGTCTCTCTCTGTCAGTAAAAAGATGGCTTTTAGTCTCTCTCTGTCAGTCAAAACAGAGGGGGTTTAGTCTCTCTCTGTCAGTCAAAAAGTGGCATTAGTCTCCCCTTTGTCAGTCAAACAGATGGATTAGTCCCTTTTGTCGTCAAACGATGCATTAGTCTCTCTCTGTCATCAAAAGAGGCATTTAGTCTTCTCTGTAGTAAACAGATGGCTTTAGTCTCTTTTGTCAGAAAAAGTGGTTTATCTCTTCCTCTGTCGAAAAACAAAAGGGATAGTCCTCTGTCAGTAAAAACAGATTGCTTTAGTGTCCTTTCGTCGTAAAGAAGGGCATTAGTTCCCCTTCTGTCTGTCAAAGAGGATGGCATTAGTTCTCTCTCTTTTGTAAAAAGAGATGGTTGGGCCCTTTCGTCAAAAAGATGCATTAGCTCTCTTCTGTCTGTCAAACAGATGGATAGTCTCTCTCTGTAAGTCAAACAGAGGGGCTTAGTTTCCCCTTGTCAGTAAAAAACAGAGGGCATTAGCTCTTGTAAGTCAAACAAAAGGCTTAGTCTCTCTTCTGTCAGTAAAACAGGGGCTTTTAGTCTCTCTCTCGTCAGTAAAAACAGAGGGCTTGTCTCTTCTGTCAGTAAAACAGATGACATTAGTCTCTCTCTCTGTCAGTAAAAACAGATGGCTTAGTTCTCTCTGTAGTCAAACAGATGGCATTGTCTCTCGTCAGTCAAACAGTGGCTTTAGTCTTCTCTTGAGTAAAAAGAGGCTTGTCTCTTTAAGTAAAACAGAAGGCATTAGTTCTTCTCGTCAGCAAAAAAAAGGGCATTAGTTCTCTCTGTCGTCAAACAGATGGCATAGTCTTCTTGTCATCAAACAGAGGAAATTGTTTTCTTTGTCAGTCAAAAAATATGGCATTAGCTCCCCCTTGTCAGTCAAAAGATGGCAAGTCTCTCTTTTTGTCGTCAAAAGGGGCATTAGTTCTCTCTGTCAGCAAACAATGGCATTAGCTTCCTTGTCAGAAACAGATGCATTAGTCTCTCTCGTCGTCAACGATGGCATTAGTCTCTCCTGTCAGTCGAACAGAGGGCATTAGTCTCTCTCGTCAGCAAAAGGGGTTATTGTCTCTCTCTGTCAGTCAAAAAGATGGCTTTTAGCTCCTGTCAGTCAAACAGAGGCTTTAGTCTCTCTCGTCAGCAAAAAGAGATTGTCTTCTCTGTAGTAAAACAGATGGCATTAGTTCTCTGTCAGTCAAAAAGATGGCATAGTCCTTTGTCAGTCAAACAGAGGCATAGTTCTTTTTGTAAAGAGATGGAAAGTCTCTCTTGTAAGTCAAAAGATGGTATTGTCTCTCTTGTAGTCAAACATAGGGCATTACTCTCTTGTCAGTAAAAAACATAGGGCATTAGTCTCTCTCTCTGCAAAAAATGGTTGTCTCTCTTTTGTCAGCAAACAGTGGCTTTGTCTCTCTCTCTGTCAAAAGTTTGCTTTAGCCCTCTCTCTGTCTCAAAAAGATGGCTTAGTCTCTTCCTGCATCAAACAGGGTTGTCTTCTCTGTCAGTCAAACAGATGGCATTAGTCCTCTCTCTGTCAGTAAAACAGGGCATTTTTTCCTCTTGTCAGTAAAACAGATGGATTAGTCTCTCCCCTTGTCGTAAAACAGATGGCATTATTTCTTCTCGTCAGCAAAAGATGGCTTTAGTCTCTTTTGTCAGTCAAACGTGCATTGTCCCTCCTGCAGTAAAAACGGGCATTAGTCCCCTTCTTGTCAGTCAAACAGATGGCTTGTTCTCTTTGTCGCAAACAGATGGCATTATCTCTTCTGCAGTCAAAAAGATGGCATTGTCTCTTTGTCGTAAAAACAGATGGCTTTAGTCTCTCTCTCTGTCAGTCAAAAGATGGCATTAGTCTCCTCCTGTCAGTCAAACAGAGGGTTTAGTCTTTTCTTGCAGTAAAAAGGGGCTGTCTCCTCGCAGTAAAAGGGCATTAGCTCTTCTGTCAGTAAAAGAGGCTTAGTCTTTTTTGTCGGGCAAACGATGGTTTAGCTTCTCTGTCAGTCAACATAGGGCAAGTCTCTCTTTTTCAGTCAAAAGAGGCTTTGTCCTCTCCTGTCAGCAAACAGTGGATTTTTCCCCTTCTGTCAGTCAAACGATGGCATTGTTCTCTTTGCAGTAAAACATTTGGGCATTAGTCTCTCCTCTGTCAGCAAACATTGGCTTTAGCCCTTTCTCTCTGTCAGTAAACAGGGGCTTTAGTTTTCTCTCGTCAGTCAAACAGAGGGCTTTAGTCCTCTTGCAGAAAACAGAGGCTTTATCTCTTCTCGTAGTCAAAAAATGGCATAGTCTCTTCTTGTCAGTCAAAAAGATGGATTGTCTTTTTGTCGCAAACGATGGCATAGTTCTCTTCGTCAGTAAAAACTATGGTTTTAGTCTCTTTCTGTCAGTCAAACAGAGGGCTTTGTTCTTGTCGTAAAACAGAGGGCATTAGTCCCCTCTGTCAGTAAAAAACAGATGGCTTTAGTCTCTTCTGTCGTAAACAGAGGGAAAATTTAGTCCTTTTCCGGTCGTAAAAAACGAGGCATTGGGTCTCTCTCTGTCAGTCAAAAGATGGATTGTTTTTCCCCTTGTCAGTCAAACAGAAGGCATTAGTCTCTCTCTCTGTCAGAAAAAACAGTGGCATTAGTCTCTCTTGTCAGTCAAAAAGATGCATTAGCCCCTTCTGTCAGTAAAAACGAGGCATTAGTCTCTCTCTTGTCAGTCAAACAGATGCATTAGCTTTCTCGTAGTAAACAGTGCATTGTCTCTTCTGTCAGTAAAAAGATGGCTTTAGTCTTCTCTGTCAGCAAAAGTGGCATTAGTTTTCCTCGTCATCAAACAGATGGTTTAGTCCTCTCGTCAGTCAAAAACGATGGCATTAGTCTTTCTGGTCGGGTCAAACAGATGGCAAGTCTTCTCTGTCGTCAAACGATGGCATTATCCTCCGTAGTCAAAAGATGGCATTGTCTCTCCGTCAGTCAAAAGTGGATTGTCTCTCTCTGTAGTAAAAAACAGAGGGTTTTAGTCTCTCTTTTGTCAGTCAAACAAAAGGGCATTAGTCTCCTCTGTCATTTAAAACATTTTGCTTTAGGTCTCTTTTGTCGTCAAAATAGGGATTAGTCTCTCTCTTGTCGTCAAAGAGATGGCTTTTATCTCTCTTCTGTTGTAAAAGAGAGGCTTTAGTTTTTGTAGTAAAACAGATGGATTAGTCCTCCTCGTCTGTAAAAAGAGGAAGTCTTCTCTGTAATCAAACAGATGGCATTAGTTTCTCTGTATTTTCAAAAATGGCATTGTTTCTGTAGTAAAACGAAGGTTTAGTCTCTCTCTCGCAGTCAAACAGAAGGCTTTAGTCTCCTCCTGTCAGTCAAACAGAGGATTAGTCCCTTTGTCAGTCAAACAGATGGCATTGTCTCTCTCTCGTCAGTAAAACAGAGGATTATTTCCTTCTGTCAGAAAGAGGCATTAGCTCTTTGTCAGTCAAACGTGGCATTAGTCTCTTCTCTGTCAGCAAAAAGATGGCATTAGTCTCTCTGAAAGTCAAACAGAAAGGTTAGTCTCTCTCTCGTAGCAAACAGAAGGATATCTTCCTGTCAGTAAAAATGGATAGCTCTCTCTGTCAGTCAAAGATGGCTTTAGTTTTTTTTGTCGTAAAAAATATGGAATTAGTTCTCTTGCGTAAACGTGGCATTAGTCTCTTTCTGTCATAAAAAAATGGCATGGTCTCTCTGTCAGTCAAAAGATGGATTGTTCTCTTTTGGTAGCAAAAGATGGCTGTCTCTCTTGTCAGCAAACAGAGGGTTAGTCTCTCTTGCAGTCAAACAGAGGCTTAGTTCTCTCGCAGTCAAAAGATGTTTAGCCTCTCTGTAGTAAACGATGGCATTTAGTCTTTGTCAGTAAACAAGGCATTAGTTCTTCTGTCAGTAAAACCGATGATTAGTCTCTTGTCAGTAAAACGATGGCTTTGCTCTCTTGCGTAAAAGATGGCATTATCTCCTCTGTCAGTAAAAACGAGGGCATTAGTCTCTCTTTTTGGGGAAAGAGATGGCTTTAGTCTCTCTCGTAAGTCAAAGTGGTATTAGTCTCTCTGGTGTCAAACAAGGGCATTATCTCTTGTCAGTCAAAAAAAGGGCTTTAGTCTCTCTCTCGTAAAAACAGATGGATTAGCTCTCTCTCTGAGTAAACAGATGGATTAGTCCTCCTTGTAAAAAAGATGGTTTATTTCTCTCTCTCTGTCAGTCAAACAGATGGCATTAGTCTCTCTCTGTCAGTCAAACAATGGCATTTGTCTCTCTCGGTCAGTCAAACAGAGGGCATTAGTTCTCTCTTGTCAGCAAACAGAGGCATAGTCTCTCTCTGTCAGTCAAACAGATGGCTTTAGCTCTTCTCTGTCAGTAAAAGATGGCATTAGTTTTCCTCTGTCAGAAAAAAAGAGGCTTAGTCTCTCTCGTCAGTCAAAAGATGGTTGTCCCTCTGTCAGTCAAAAGAGTTTAGCTCTCTCTCGTCAGTAAACAATGGCATTTAGTTCTCTTGTCAGCAAACAGAGGGCATTGTCTCTCTCTGTCAGTCAAACAGATGGATAGTCTCTCTTGTCAGTCAAACAGTGGCATAGCTCTCTCTCTTAGTCAAACGGGCTTTAGTTTCTCCTGTCAGTCAAAAAAGTGGTATTGCTCTCTCCTGTCAGTAAACAGATGGCATTAGTCTCTTTGTCAGTCAAACAGATGGATTAGTTCTCTCGTCAGTAAAAGAGGGCATAGTTCTCTCCAGTAAACAGAGGCATTAGTCGCCTCTGTCAGTCAAACAGATGGCATTAGTCCTCTCTCTGTCAGTCAAACAGATGGCATTAGCTCTCTCTCTGTCAGTCAAACAGATGGCATTAGTCTCTCTCTGTCAGTCAAACAGATGGCATTAGTCTCTCTCTGTCAGTCAAACAGATGGCATTAGTCTCTCTCTGTCAGTCAAACAGATGGCATTAGTCTCTCCTCTGTCAGTCCAAACAGATGGCATTGTCTCTTCTCTCTCGTCAGTCAAACAGGATGGTTATTAGTCTCTCTCTCTGTCAGTCAAACAGATGGCATTAGTCTCTTCTTGTCAGTCAAACAGATGGTATTAGTCTCTCTCCTGTCAGTCAAACAGATGGCATTAGGCTCTCTCTCTGTCAGTCAAACAGATGGCATTAGTCTCTCTCTGTCAGTCAAAACATATGGGCATTAGGTCTCTACTCTCTGTCAGTCAAACAGATGGCATTAGTCTCTCTCTGTCAGTCAAACATATGGCATTAGTCTCTCTCTCTGTCAGTCAAACAGATGGCATTAGTCTCTCTCTGTCAGTCAAACAGATGGCATTAGTCTCTCTCTGTCAGTCAAACAGATGGCATTAGTCTCTCTCTCTGTCAGTCAAACAGATGGCATTAGTCTCTCCTCTGTCAGTCAAACAGATGGCATTAGTCTCTCTCTGTCAGTCAAACAGATGGCATTAGTTCTCTCTCTGTCAGTCAAACAGATGGCATTAGTCTCTCTCTCTGTCAGTCAAACAGATGACATTAGTCTCTCTCTCTGTCAGTCAATCAGATAGCATTAGTCTCTCTCTCTCTGTCAGTCAAACAGATGGCATTAGTCTCTCTCTCTGTCAGTCAAACAGATTGGCTAGCACTGCTGCATGTCACTGCTGCGTGAATAACCTGATTGGCTAGTACTGTTGCGTGTCACTGCTGTGTGAATTACCTGATTGGCTAGTACTGCTGTCTGTAAAGAAATGGGCGGGTTTCTGTTGATCCTGCCTTTCTCCCCCTCCTCTTCTCCATCAGGCCGGCTTTCATTTTGTCTCCGGAGTGCCTCTGCTAAGGAATTTGGAGATGAAATAATAAATCTTAAGCTAACAAGGTGTACGTTTTTTTGCCCTTTACTCTGCCCCTGCCTACCCCCTTAATTCGAGCACTCTGTGAACTACTACAGGTTCTATTGGCCTTTAGCTTAGCCGCTAGCTACATGATTAATGGAGCTTTTCACTCTTTGATTATCTGTGTCCATTTCATCCAGCTCTCTAACTGAAGAACTGTGATTCCCCTTAACGTTTCTCCGACCCACCCCCCACACCCCACCAAATGTGTTTCTGTTTCTCTTTCATGTCTGATTCAGCCTTTATGTTTCTATTGAAATAGGGCTATCATGGTAAGGCAGGCAGACACTGAAACGGAATTCATCATTCTGATAGCAGCATGTGTTTGTGTGTGTAACCTATTTGTGTCTGCGTTAGCTGGAGTTTTGCTTTTCAATGTCTCTTTTCAAAGCCAGTATTTGGAGAATTTAAATGCTCTTCCAGATGAGTGCTGACCAATGTCTGGACAACGCCTACCATTCCATTCATCACCAAGTCTCCTGGTTTACAGTCTCCCATTCACTGAACATAACACAGTCAGAAAGCTGCATCCTATCACCCCCATAGAGAGTCACTCAAGAGGAGCTGTGAAGCTATTTCCTGGATGCTGCATTCAATTTGTACCAGAGCAGAACCCACCTCTGAGAAGACCGGAGAGAGGCACTTTCTCTAACAGACCTTGAAGTGAGGCTCTGGCATCAGTCGGACGTAGTCTGAGTCTCAAATGACACCCTATTCCCTATATAGTGCACTACTTTTGACCAGGATAGTTGTGCACCATATAGGGAATAGGGTGCCGTTTTGGGACGTATACTGTGATTCATGAACAAGTCCTTTATAGCAATGCCATAGTATAGTTACAAAATGAGGAGTTGGAAAACATTGTCCCATTGCATAAGTCATTGAATGAATCTCCAGTCTCTACCCTATTATCAGTGCATGTTAGAGCTCTACTTTATATTCACCAGATCATTTAAAACACCAGCTATCGAGCCTCCTCCTCTCTGAGTTAGATTGTAGCTCTGTTTTGTTGTAGGTGGTACAGAATCTGATTCCGCCAGCATGCGCTTCCAACCCTTAGCTCTGCGCAAGGTGAAGGTAAGTTGGCAAGAATATTTTACAAGCTGACGGCTAAGATAGCTCAATTTGCAGTCAGCATGGTGTAAACGTGAATTGGGTTTGTGTTTGGATGGTTTGTGTTCTGGGGTTACAGGTGGTTAGAGGACCACAGAGAACCTTCCAGACCATGTCATCAATTTAGTCTACCCTTATTTTTTTACCGTTTCTTTCTGTCAAACTCAGGTTATCTGGAGTCATTCCACAGTGCCCTGCTGAAAAATTCTCCAGAGTGGAGGCATTATGGGTACACAAGCATGAGGGAGGAGACACACCTTGCTGTTATGGAGCACAACAAGATTGTGGGCCAGAAACCAGCCAGGAACACTGAAAGGTATACATCAAGACTTCAACAGTAATGACACAACCACCTCATTCTCCTCTCTGTAGATTCTCTAAAACACAATACAAAGACACGTCTACATGAATGATCTGTCAAAGTCAATGGGCTGGGGGATGGGTTTACAGACAGGTCTTTGAGATGAGGAAGGGGGTTTTGGTTGTGCAGGGTTGTTCTTAGACAGTAAATGTATTGTCGTGTATGAGAGCGATTGAAAGGTGCCATTTCTCCTCAATCTCCCATACACAACAAGTCATACTGTGTAAGAACTGCCATCCTCAGACTTTTCACACCTTCTGCAGCCCCGCAGCCCATCCAATTTGTTGACTGATCTTTCCTCTCAAAAGCAGCTCCCAATGTCCCCTCGTTGTCTCTAAACAACACCACTCCGGAGGATTGTGAGCTCTCATTCTCCGTGACCGACGTGAGTAAGACATTTAAGCATGTTAACCCTCGCAAGGCTGCCAGCCCAGACGGCATCCCTAGCCGCGTCCTCAGAGCATGCGTAGACCAGCTGGCTGGTGTTTTCATGGACAATCTCTCCCTTTCCCAGTCTGCTGTTCCCACATGTTTCAACATGGCCACCATTGTTCCTGTACCCAAGAAAGCGAAGGTAACTGAACTAAATGACTGTCGCCCCGTAGCACTCACAGGCTAGTTAAGGATCATATCATCTCCACCTTAACCGACACACTAGATCCGCTGCAATTTGCATACCGCCCCAATAGATCCACGGATGATGCAATCGCCATCGCACTGCACACTGCCCTATCCCATCTGCACAAGAGGAATACCTACCTAATGTTAATTGACCACAGCTCAGCCGTCAACACCATAGTACCCTCCAAGCTCATCATTAAGCTCGGGGCCCTGGGTCCGAACCCTGCCTTGTGCAACTGGGTCCTGGACTTCCTGACGGGCCGCCCCCAGGTGGTGAAGGTAGGAAACAACACCTCCACTACACTGATCCTCAACACAGCCCCCTCCTGTATTCCCTGTTCACCCTGTTCACTCATGACTGCGTGGCCAAGCACGCCTCCAACTCAATCATCAAGTTTGCAGACGACACAACAGTGGTAGGCCTGATTACCAACAATGACGAGACAGCCTACAGGGAGGAGGTGAGGGCCCTGGCAGAGTGGTGCCAGGAAAATAACCTCTCCCTCAACGTCAACAAAACGAAGGAGCTAATCGTGGACTTCAGGAGACAGCAGAGGGAGCACGTCTCCATCCACATCGACGAAATGGTCCACCCACACAGACAGAGTGGCGAAGAAGGCGCAACAGCGCCTCTTAAACCTCAGGAGGCTGAAGAAATTTGTCTTGGCCCCTAAGAACCACACAAACGTTTACAGACACCCCATTGAGAGCATCCTGTCGGGCTGTATAACCGCCTGATACGGCAACTGCACCGTCCGCAACCACAGGGCTTTCCAGAGGGTGGTGCGGTCTGCCCAATGCATCACTGGGGGCACACTGCCTGCCGTCCAGGACATCTACAGCACCCTGGGTCATAGGAAGGCCAAGAAGATCAACAAGGACCTCAGCCACCTGAGCCACGGCCTGTTTACCCCGCCATCATCCAGAAGACGATGTCAGTATAGGTGCATCTAAGCTCGGACCGAGAGACTGAACAACAGCTTCAATCTAAAAGCCATCAGACTGTTAAATAGCCATCACTATCCAGCCTCCACCCAGTACCCTGCCTGGAACTTAGTCATTGTCACTAGCCGGCTACCACCCGGTTACTCAACACTGCACCGTAGAGACTGCTGCCCTATGTACATAGATATGAAACACTGCTCACTTTAACAATGGAACACTGGTCACTTTAATAATGTTTACATACTGTTTTACTCTTTCATATGTATATACTGTATTCTAGTCATGGTTCATCCTATATAACTACTGCTGTCCACTTCATATGTATATACTGTATTCTAGTCATGGTTCATCCTATATAACTACTGCTGTCCACTTCATATGTATATAGTGTATTCTAGTCATGGTTCATCCTATATAACTACTGCTGTCCACTTCATATGTATATAGTGTATTCTAGTCATGGTTCATCCTATATAACTACTGCTGTCCACTTCATATGTATATACTGTATTCTAGTCATGGTTCATCCTATATAACTACTGCTGTCCTCTTCATATGTATATACTGTATTCTAGTCATGGTTCATCCTATATAACTACTGCTGTCCTCTTCATATGTATGTACTGTATTCTAGTCATGGTTCATCCTATATAACTACTGCTGTCCACTCCATATGTATATACTGTATTCTAGTCATGGTTCATCCTATATAACTACTGCTGTCCACTCCATATGTATATACTGTATTCTAGTCATGGTTCATCCTATTTAACTACTGCTGTCCACTTCATATGTATATAGTGTATTCTAGTCATGGTTCATCCTATTTAACTACTGCTGTCCACTTCATATGTATATACTGTATTCTAGTCATGGTTCATCCTATTTAACTACTGCTGTCCTCTCCATATGTATATACTGTATTCTAGTCATGGTTCATCCTATTTAACTACTGCTGTCCACTTCATATGTATATAGTGTATTCTAGTCATGGTTCATCCTATATAACTACTACTGTCCTCTCCATATGTATATACTGTATTCTAGTCATGGTTCATCCTATATAACTACTGCTGTATATATGCTATTCTATCCTACGTATTCTTCAGATATACTACATATTCTATCCACATACTGTCCATAATGTCTATACATCCCATCACATACACACATCACACGGCCTCCGACATTGCTCGTCCTAATATTTCTATATTTCTTAATTCCATTATTTAACTTTTTAGATTAATGTGTATTGTTAGATATTACTGCACTGTTGGAGCAGGAACACAAGCATTTCGCTACACCCGCAATAACATCTGCTAACTATGTGTATGCGACCAATAAAATTTGATTTGACAAAACTAGTCTGTCTCAACACTTAGGTCCCAATCGGTTGATACCTTTACCAACAAAGGCGTGTTGCCCTTCCACAAAAGGTGTGAGATGGTAACACCACAACCATGTCTTTCCAGGAGACGTACAGTACCAGCAAATCTTCTGCAAGTGGTCCAAACTACGAGCCTTACACCACTTCTGGAAGTCTTATCCAGCTGGACAGACGCTCTGCTTCCACAGCCCACCATTGTTCCCAAGCCGGTTAAAGGACCATAACTTCAACATTTTAACATCATCAAATCACCTATGCTTAGTCCAATACAGTGACAACTAAAAGATACCAAAAACAATTTAGTCCAATCAACGTGAGTTAAATATGGTTCATGGTTCTGGTTTGTGTGTGTGTGTACACGCGTGTTCATATTAAACCATGTTGACTCACCCTACTTGTAGAGAAACACCAACGCCATCCTCCTCTCCTTCATGTTGATGAAACGGTCTATCACTCTGTCATACATATTTTTTATTGTCCTAGGCTACCTGGCTAAAATGCTTGCTCGCTAGCCTAACTTCCTTTCAAGGGCAATGTTAGCTAGTTAACATTAGCCTTTTACATCTAGCTACATATTTAACTTCCATCCTCTCAGGCCAGGGGCACAATGTATTAATTTGTGGTTGGATCAGAATCGCCATTATAATCATTGTCCAGTATGGAGAATTAATTAAAACCACAAGTCCAAATCCTTATCACCATCCATGGCTAATTTAGGAAAGGGCCAATTTTAGCTAGCTAGCTAGCCACCGGAGGACAACAACACAAAGAGATGCAACAATTCAAGTTGTTTCTGTCAATGACGTATTGCTCTGGATGTGAAATCCAAACTGGCTTCCCTTGACACTTTTTTTTGGTGCGCCAGGACCATTCACAGCTCAACACTGATTGGCAATTATTTTATCAAATGTGTATCAAGGGAGGCCAATGCTTGCTGGCTTCCCTTGCATTCAAAGCTACGGGCGCCAACAATGCAATACTCATTTTGACCAGACAGCATCAGATAGATGGGTTACACATACAGTGACAGAGGGGCGCTGTTTCTCCAGTGAGATACATTCAGCCTCTTGTGAATTGAAGGAAAATTATGAAACCCAGAGAGACAAAAAATAAATTATTGTATGTTTTATTCCATTTTCTCTTGGTAAATGTTTTGCGGAAGCCTGGCTTCCCTTCGCAGCCATGAATACACGCCACTGGTTGTCATGATCAAATTGCCATTCAGCTCCTCTTGAGTCATCTTCTGCTTGAAATCCAGAATAATGCTCAATCCATCGAGAGGGATACAGTTCACAGGATACAGTTCTGCTACAATGACACAAGCAGGCAAAGGAATTCTGTTTCTCTCCATCTAGAATCCACTCCAGGAAGAAGCCCAGATTATGGTGGAAAATAAGTATTTGGTCAATAACAAAAGTTTCTCAATACTTTGTTGTATACCCTTTGTTGGCAATGACACAGGTCAAACGTTTTCTATAAGTCTTCACAAGGTTTTCACACACTGTTGCTGGTATTTTGGCCCATTCCTCCATCAAGATCTCCTCTAGAGCAGTAATGTTTTGGGGCTGTCGCTGGGCAACACGGACTTTCAACTCCCTCCAACGATTTTCTATGGGGTTGAGATCTGGAGACTGGCTAGGCCACTCCAGGACCTTGAAATGCTTCTTACGAAGCCACTCCTTCGTTGCCCGGGCGGTGTGTTTGGGATCATTGTCATGCTGAAAGACCCAGCCACATTTCATCTTCAATGCCCTTGCTGATGGAAGGAGGTTTTCACTCAAAATCTCACGATACATGGCCCCATTCATTCTTTCCTTTACATGGATCAGTCGTCCTGGTCCCTTTGCAGAAAAACAGCCCCAAAGCATGATGTTTCCACACCCATGCTTCACAGTAGGTATGGTGTTCTTTGGATACAACTCAGCATTCTTTGTCCTCCAAACACAACGAGTTGAGTTTTTACCAAAAAGTAATATTTTGGTTTCATTTGACCATATGACATTCTCCCAATCCTCTTCTGGATCATCCAAATGCACTCTAGCAAACTTCAGACGGACCTTGACATGTACTGGCTTAAGCAGGGGGACACGTCTGGCACTGCAGGATTTGAGTCCCTAGCGGCGTAGTGTGTTACTGATGGTAGGCTTTGTTACTTTGGTCCCAGCTCTCTGCAGGTCATTCACTAGGTCCCCCCGTGTGGTTCTGGGATTTTTGCTTACCGTTCTTTTGATCATTTTGACCCACCGGGTGAGATCTTGCATGGAGCCCCAGATAGAGGGAGATTATCAGTGGTCTTGTATGTCTTCCATTTCCTAATAATTGCTCCCACAGTTGATTTCTTCAAACCAAGCTGCTTACCTATTGCAGATTCAGTCTTCCCAGCCTGATGCAGGTCTACAATTTTGTTTCTGGTGTCCTTTGACAGCTCTTTGGTCTTGGCCATAGTGGAGTTTGGAGTGTGACTGTTTGAGGTTGTGAACTGGTGTCTTTTATACTGATAACAAGTTCAAACAGGTGCCATTAATACAGGTAACGAGTGGAGGACAGAGGAGCCTCTTAAAGAAGAAGTTACAGGTCTGTGAGAGCCAGAAATCTTGCTTGTTTGTAGGTGACCAAATACTTATTTTCCACCATAATTTACAAATAAATTCATTAAAAGTCCTACAATGTGATTTTCTGGAAAAAAAATTCTCATTTTGTCTGTCATAGTTGATGTGTACCTATGATGAAAATTACAGGCCTCTCTCATCTTTTTAAGTGGGAGAACTTGCACAATTGGTGGCTGACTAAATACTTTTTTCCCCCACTGTATATATATATATATATATATATATATATATATATATATATATATATATATATATATATAACTAATATAACTATATATATATATATAACTAAAAAGAGAAGAGGTTTTACAATCGAGATACATTAGATCTCCGATTGTAAAACCTATTCTATGTTTAGTCATAGATATGGCTACCTGTAGATGTTTAGCTAACTTGACTAGCTAGATTAGCTAGTTAGTTACCTGAGTTAGCAAACAGAAAAATAATTAGACTTCCCTTCACTGTAACACAGTAGTATGTTAGCCAGCAATACACAATATGGGTTTCTGTAGATCAACTAACGTTAGCTAGCTAGCTAGGTGGCTAGGTGGCTAGGTGGCTAGGTAGCTACCAGGAAAAATAACTTACTTATCTAGCCACTGTATTTGTCATCTGCCCTCTTGGTGCTGGCATCGGCTGTAGCTGAGCTTCTAGCTAAATCCAGTTCTATGTTTTGAATCCTCTTCACTATATTCCAGTTGAAACGTGTATGGTTAAATGTCACCATGTAGTTTTTAAAAAAATGATCCATCGTCAAATTTGTGTTGATGAGAGGAATCACTTGAATCCATTGCGTTCTGGTCAGTTCTTTCAGTTTTGCCCAAAGGACTGTGTTGTTAGTGTCAAACCTCCTGTTAAAAAAAGCCCGCCTTGGGGGAGGGGCGGGGCCAGAGCACGACGCACCGCCCCACACGAGTTGTACTCTTTCAGAGACTGGAAAAAAGGTGTCAGCTTGTATATTTAGCAATGAATCCGCTGATAGGAACATCGCTAAAATACTTTCAATGGCTCTATCGAAGAAGGACAACCATATCTCACAAAATCGTCTGTAGCGTTCGAACGGTTTGGCCTACAAACTATTATGATGAGACTCTCACAAACATGATGGTGTTCTCCGTTTTGCTCTACGACTCCCACAAGCGTCTTGGGACTCGTCTCAAGTCGGTACAGACGATCTGCCAACTTTTGTCTGTAGCATCAGAAATTTGGCTACACTTTAATATCTTTGGAAAGGTGAGACTCTCACGAACACGGACTATCGGTTGTTCCATGAATCTGGGCAAAAATAAATATTATATAATTGTTTATATATTTTTTTGATACCTCAAGGGTTCTCAAAATTCCAAATCAAATAGCTAAATGATCCTTGGTATGACCTTCTTAAAACAAAGTAGAACCCTCCCCGGTTTAGGATTGTTTGCTAATTTTGGATTTACGCCTCTAGCTAGTTTTAGGCCTCTAGCTGGATTTAGGCCTCTAGCTGGATTCAGGCCTCTAGCTGGATTTAGGCCTCTAGCTGGATTTAGGCCTCTAGCTGGATTTAGGCCTCTAGCTAGTTTTAGGCCTCTAGCTGGATTTAGGCCTCTAGCTAGTTTTAGGCCTCTAGCTGGATTTAGGAATCTAACTGGATTTAGGCCTCTAGCTGGATTTGGGGTTTGAACTGAATTAAACAATTAGGAGAAAACCAATGTTTCTGAACTAAATCAGACTTTTAGTGCTGTTGGATTTGGTGCTAACTGACCGTTATAATAACATCACCATAGAACTGGCTAGTTCATTTCTCATAAGGGACCAAGGCAAATGTCAAGTCTTTAGCCAGCTGCTAGCATCATTTACTATGAGAAACAATGAAGGCAGTCTGCTAACATCATTAACTATGAGAAACAATGATGGCCGTCTGCTAAGCTAATTAGTGCATGCTAGCATGGTAGCAGTGAACTTTAGCTATACTGTACTCTACCTTTCTCTCAGTAATAATTTGCTCTGGGAGACATTCATACTGGCAGTCATGCTATGCTTTGACAAGGCTTACACTTGACAGTGTCTGTAATTGACGATGCTTTTGTTAATTGAATCAGAATAGAGAATTGTGTCAGTCATCATGACAGCTACTAACAATCTGAATCAGGACAGGTTTAGACTTTACAGTTTTGGAGGTTTAAAATAAAAAGGAAATGAACACTTTAATACTAGTCATTCCAGCTATCAGCTAGGTCACCTTTAATACTAGTCATTCCAGCTATCAGCTAGGTCACCTGCATGACCATTTCTCTTAAGCTTCCTCCTATTAGCAGCACGGGTCCAGGCTTCATGTACAGCCCCAGCGACTCCAACCTAATGGCATTAGGAATGATTAAAGCACCAGTTAACTATAGTGCCATTAGTATTGATTAAAGCACCCGTTTACCATGCAGCTACAGAGTCAGTCTTCATTAGTAGGAATAAAGTTCACACTGTGAAAACAGCTCACCACTGATGGGCTGTTTTGGAGAAAATATCTCCCAAAATACAGTGCCTTGCAAAAGTATTCATCCCCCTTGACATTTTTCCTATTTTGTTGCATTACAACCTGTAATTTATATGGATTTTTATCTGGATTTCATGTAATGGACATACACAAAATAGTCCAAATTGGTGAAGTGAAATGAAAAAAATTACTTATTTCAAAAATTCTAAAAAATATAGAATGGAAAAGTGGTGCAGGCATATGTATTCACCCCCTTTGCTATGAAGCCCCTAAATAAGATATGGTGCAACCAATTACCTTCAGAAGTCACATAATTAGTTAAATAAAGTCCACCTGTGTGCAATCTAAGTGTCACATGATCTGTCATATGATCTCAGCATATATACACCTGTTCTGAAAGGCCCCAGATTCTGCAACAACACTAAGCAAGGGTCACCACCAAGCAAGCGGCACCATGAAGACCAAGGAGCTCTCCAAACAGGTCAAGGACAAAGTTGTGGAGAAGTACAGATCAGGGTTGGGTTATAAAAAAACATCCCACAGAGCACCATTAAATCCATTATATATTTATTAATTGCACCACAACAAACCTGCCAAGAGATGGCCGCCCACCAAAACTCACGGACCAGGCAAGGAGGGCATTAATCAAAGAGGCAACAAAGAGACCAAAGATAACCCTGAAGGAGCTGCAAAGCTCCACAGCAGAGATTGGAGTATCTGTCCATAGGACCACTTTAAGCCGTACACTCCAGAGAGCTGGGCTTTACGGAAGAGTGGCCAGAAAAAAGCCATCACTTAAAGAAAAAATAAGCAAATACGTTTGGTGTTCGCCAAAAGCCATGTGGGAGACTCCCCAAACATATGGAAGCAGGTACTCTGGTCAGATGAGACTAAAATTGAGCTTTTTGGCCATCAAGGAAAACGCTATGTCTGGCGCAAATACAGGGAAACTCTTGGCTAGATGTGATGCCAAGCTTATAGAGACGTATCCCAAGAGACTTGCAGCTGTAATTGCTGCAAAAGGTGTCTCTACAAAGTATTGACTTTGGGGAGGGGTGAATAGTTATGCACGCTCAGGTTTTCAGTTTTTTTGTCTTATTTTGCGTCTTCAAAGTGGCATGTTGTGTAAATCAAATGATACAAACCCCCCAAAAAATCAATTTTAATTCCAGGTTGTAAGGCAACAAAATAGGAAAAATGCCAAGGGGGGTGAATACTTTTTCATCTTCCAGTAGACCGTGGTATTATTTATCGCTTTACGCTTATAGAGATTTAAAAAATGAAATATTGATATTTGCTGGTCTTTTAGTTTCTGTTAAGGCTGAATTCAGGTATCACTATAATGCCTAAAGTTTTTTATTTCCATTACTACACTGTGGAGGAAGTCAGAGGGATGAGGATACACCAAGAAATGGATGTAAACTTCAATGTCGTTAGCTATAGGAGTTCTCACCTTCAAACGCTTTTCACACTAAAGCGTATCTTTCAGATCAGCAACTGCACTTCCATAGATCCTTAAAAAAAAAAAAGTGTGTATGTGTTATGACAACTTATAGTAGTCCAGGCTCTGTCATAGCCGGCCGCGACCGGGAGACCCATGGGGCGGCGCACAATTGGCCCAGCATCGTCCATGGTAGGGCAGGGAATGGCCGGCAGGGATGTAGCTCAGTTGGTAGAGCATGGCGTTTACAACGCCAGGGTTGTGGGTTCGATTCCCACGTGGGGCCAGTATGAAAAAATTTATATATAATGTATACACTCACTAACTGTAAGTCGCTCTGGATAAGAGCATCTGCTAAATGACTAAAATGTAAATAGCAGATGTTATACTGTATTTCTCTTTCCTTCTCTCTGTATTGTTGGGAAGGGCCTGTAAGTAAGCATTTTACTGTTAGTCTACACCTGTTGTTTATAAAGCATGAGACAAATAACATGTGATTTGATAATGTCCTATGTGCATCATAATGCCCTGGAACAATTAGTACGCAGTAAATTGCCGCTCCGGCCGCCCAGATTGACTGGCTTGTGGGTGTGGCGGCAGCATATAGCAGCAGGTTCGATTGTGCATCAAGAATTCAGCATAGCAGGTTTATATGAAGGTCTGGTTATTCAATGGGTAAATAGTTTAATCCCATTCACCATTCATGAATTTATTCACAGGTAAATAGTAATATGCTCTAAACTTCTCTGGTGACAAACAAACTTTGCTGCCCTTTTTCCAATCGTCCAAATGGCTGGGAGAACCTATTCAAGTAAGTAAATACATTTCGAAAATGTTTTTTTTTTTTAAACGATGTATTATTAGCTAACTAGCTACAGTGCAGGCTAACTCAAATGAGCTGCTGACGTAGCTTGCTAGCTATCTAGCCAACTTTACATACTCTATAGCTAGCTAGCTAAGTGAATTAAATATCACCAACTTCATATTAGCTAGCTATCTTGCATTTGTAGGTAGCTAGCTAAGAGCCACGGAGGAGGGTGAAAGGATAGCAGCCCCAACTGTCAAAGTGAGAGAGTAGGCTGTTCTGGAGAGGGCAGGTTCTGTTGGGTAGTTCCAGTCGCTAGAAGTGAGGACAGAGATAACAGTAACATAATATTCAGTGCTGTCTAATTTGAGTATAATGAAGCCTGTTTCTTTGTGATGTTTTCTGTCCTCAGATACAGAGAGCTGTGAAAGCGCCTGTCTGCAGATGAAGAGGTCCCAGTGAAGAGCGGTGGTTCTCTGTCCTGGTCCCCGGGGGACTCAAAGGGGTGCGCGTCGTTGTTTTTCGCCTCAGCACTACACAGCTGGTTCAAATGATCAACTGATCATCAAGCTTCAAGTGGTATTTATGTATTCATTTGTGACGCTATCCTTGATATGATCATGCTATTGTCACGTGCTGCACATGCATCTATCTATCCAATGTTATCATGATTTGTTATAAGAGATATGATACTTTAGTAATCCACAATGACCTGGTGATGTAAAAAGTCTAATAATGACATTATCTTTCACATTCCTGCAGATACCTTGTAACTGGAGATTCCTTCAAAACGATTGCCTACAGTTACCGTGTAGGGCACTGCATGGTTGGGTGACCAGGGCCATCTGGGGGAATTCAGGCGTGTGTGAAGGCTACCTGTGTCCTGCATAACGTCATGAGGATGGACACGAGGGGATCTGCAGCTCGCCGTCATGTTTTATTTTATTTATTTATTTAACTAGGCAAGTCAGTTAAGAACAAATTCTTATTTACAATGACGGCCTACACCCTGGCCAAACCCGGACGATGCTGGGCCAATTGTGCGCCGCCCTATGGGACTCCCAATCACAGCCGGTTGTGATACAGCCTGGAATCGAACAGAGGGGGTTTGTAGTGACGCCTCAAGCACTGAGAGGCAGTGCCTTCGACCGCTGCGCCACTCGGGAGCCCAGAGCCAGAGGAGAGGTCTGCTGCTCTGCAGGATGTTTCAAGGATGGGGGCCAACAATGCAGCACGGGAGGCAATCCGGGTGCGGGAGATCTTCACCTCCTACTTCTTTGAAGAGGGTGCTGTTCCCTGGCAACACCATAGACTACACTATGCACAACCAAAGGCTCTTTTAAGAGCCATCCACATTGCAATAAGAGTATTCTTCTATTTATTTAGCTATGTCAACTGCAGTTATTCAATTCCCAGTTTCTCTCCCTTTGATTTCTACTTCTCAGGTGAGGGTGCTGTTCAGGTAAGGGTGATGTCTGTACAAAAACAAAACAGGCTGTTTTTTAAGAGTATCCCATATTGAAAACATTTAGAACAATTAGACACCCTATAAATTGTATATAACTGCCTTAATGTTGCAGGACCCCAGGAAGAGTAGCTGCTGCCTTGGGGATCCTTAATAAATACGAAAACATAAATACAAATACAAATTAGTGTGGACACCAGGTGAGACCACACACACAGATTCCTGTTGAACACTGTCTCTTTAACGACCTTATTTTCTCAATAACAATCTCTCTCCTTCACTTCATCCCCCCCCCCCCCCCCCTTCTCCTTAAATCCTCTAGGTTATTTCAGCTGTGTCGGTGAACCCCTCCCGCATCTGGACTGGCTACACAGAGGTCACAGCAGGATCAGAGGTGAGAGGTCACTTGGTCGGGTCAACAGGAAGTATTATTAAAGAGATGCTTTACATTGAAATACAGAGATATGTAGTCACAGAGTTAATGATACAAGGTCAGTTTTGCATTTCACCTCCTGATGATTATGATGACTGAGTGTTAGAATAAAAAGAAAAGTTTATTTAGAATATAATATCACAATTATAATATTTGTAATGCATGTATTATGTATTTATAACACTTCGGTAATTAACTTATTTCAATAAAGCGTTTCACATTCGCTACTGGTTTAAATTAAGTCGCTAATTTGATGAAATACTACACCTATCCTGTGTCCTCAGATCAATGCAGATGAAGGAAATTAGAAGTGAGATGAACCGGTTTTAGAGTATTTACATGCATAGGAAGTGTAGTGTACTGTTTTGAAATTCTGTTTCTGTATATATGAATTACAAATAAGCCTTTAACTAGTTAAATCATGTTTCAAATCAAATCACATTTTATTTGCCACATGCGCCGAATACAACAGGTGTAGACATTACAGTGAAATGCTTACTTACAAGCCCTTAACCAACAATGCAAAGTAAAAAAAAAAAAAAAAAAAAAGTGTTAAGCAAAAAAATAAAAGCAAATAACTAAAGAGCAGCAGTAAAATAAAATAACAGTAGGGAGGCTATATACAGGGGGTACCGGTACAGTAGGGAGGCTATATACATGGGGGTACCGGTACAGTAAGGAGGCTATATACAGGGGGGTACCGGTACAGAGGCTATATACAGGGGGTACCGGTACAGTAGGGAGGCTATATACAGGGGGGTACCGGTACAGAGGCTATATACAGGGGGGTACCGGTACAGAGGGGAGGCTATATACAGGGGGGTACCGGTGCAGTAGGGAGGCTATATACAGGGGGGTACCGGTACAGTAGGGAGGCTATATACAGGGGGGTACCGGTACAGTAGGGAGGCTATATACAGGGGGTACCGGTACAGTAAGGAGGCTATATACAGGGGGGTACCGGTACAGAGTCCAAGATGGCATATCAGTGCGGTCGTGTTTTCTGTAGTGTCCTCATGTAAATAGCCTGTTTTTAGTTTTTTTGTCTTTTTCGTATATATTTCTCAATCTCACTTTCCATCCTTTAACTAAATATACTTTCCTGCAAACCGCCTCACCCAATGTGGAACGGATTCTATTATTTCTTTATTTTTATCAAGAACCTACGGCTGAAACTGGCCAGCTAGCCAGCTAACTAGCTACTTGCTATTAGCCACCGTTAGCGGTCTTCATCACTGTCCATGGCCTGCACTACCTACCAGCCAGCTCTAGCCTGGACAATTATCAGCCAGTCTGCACAGCGTGCTATCGACCCAGAGCATATCGGATTTTCTGCCGGAATCACTGAACCTTAACACCGGATCATCGCAACTAGCTAGCTGCAACCGAATGGCTGTTGTCGTTGTTGGCTAATCACCACTGTCCTGAAGCTAACCCCAGTTAGTCTTGAGCTAGCCTCGAGCCAGGCCCATCTCCCGGCTATCTACCTCTCTGTCAACTCGCGGGACCTCCTAGTGTTGACAGGGAGCCCCGCCGATCCATCACGACTGGTCTGCCGACGTAAATGTCTGATGTGGTTTCAACAGGCTTCCCGTTGCGAAGACCACGAAGATCCATCTGCTAGCCCCGGCCAGCTAGCACACGTAATCAACAGCTGTACCTCCAGCTCGCCTGTAGCGTAGCAGCCACTGAACTGCTCCCGGACTTACTTATTGCTGTTCACTGGACCTTATGCTCACTCAGCTACACAGCTGATGCCTGCTGGACTGTTCCTTTATACGGTACCCCATCCTGTTTATCTGTTCAGCCTCAGTTCAAACTTTCGTCACCATTACCAGCTGTTGTCTTAGCTCTCTCGAATAACACCTGTGACTGCTTTATGCCTCTCTCTGAATTACAAATCATCCTTTAACTACATTTTACATTTTACATTTTAGTCATTTAGCAGACGCTCTTATCCAGAGCGACTTACAGGAGCAATTAGGGTTAAGTGCCTTGCTCAAGGGCACATTAACGTCATTTAGCAGACGCTCTTAGCCAGAGCGACTCACAAATTGGTGCGTTCACCCTATAGCCAGTGGGATAACCACTTTACAATTGGGGGGGGGGGGGGGGGGGGGGGGGGTAGAAGGATTCCTTTATCCTATCCCAGGTATTCCTTAAAGAGGTGGGGTTTCAAATGTCTCCGGAAGGTGGTGAGTGACTCCGCTGTCCTGGCGTCGTGAGGGAGCTTGTTCCACCATTGGGGTGCCAGAGCAGCGAACAGTTTTGACTGGGCTGAGCGGGAACTATGCTTCCGCAGAGGAAGGGGAGCCAGCAGGCCAGAGGTGGATGAGCGCAATGCCCTTGTTTGGGTGTAGGGACTGATCAGAGCCTGAAGGTACAGAGGTGCCGTTCCCCTCACTGCTCCATAGGCAAGCACCATGGTCTTGTAGCGGATGCGAGCTTCAACTGGAAGCCAGTGGAGTGTGCGGAGGAGGGGGGGTGACGTGAGAGAACTTGGGAAGGTTGAACACCAGACGGGCTGCGGCATTCTGGATGAGTTGTAGGGGTTTAATGGCACAGGCAGGGAGGCCAGCCAACAGCGAGTTGCAGTAGTCCAGACGGGAGATGACAAGTGCCTGGATTAGGACCTGTGCCGCTTCCTGTGTAAGGCAGGGTCGTACTCTCCGAATGTTGTAGAGCATGAACCTGCAGGAGCGGGTCACCGCCTTGATGTTGGCGGAGAACGACAGGGTGTTGTCCAGGGTCACGCCTAGGCTCTTCGCACTCTGGGAGGAGGACACAGCGGAGTTGTCAACCGTGATGGCGAGATCATGGAACGGGCAGTCCTTCCCCGGGAGGAAGAGCAGCTCCGTCTTGCCAGGGTTCAGCTTGAGGTGGTGATCCGTCATCCATACTGATATGTCTGCCAGACATGCAGAGATGCGATTCGCCACCTGGTTATCAGAAGGGGGAAAGGAGAAGATTAGTTGTGTATCGTCAGCGTAGCAATGATAGGAGAGACCATGTGAGGATATGACAGAGCCAAGTGACTTGGTGTATAGGGAGAAAAGGAGAGGGCCTAGAACTGAGCCTTGGGGGACACCAGTGGTGAGAGCACGTGGTGCGGAGACAGCTACTCGCCACGCCACTTGGTAGGAGCGACCGGTCAGGTAGGACGCAATCCAGGAGTGAGCCGCGCCGGAGATGCCCAGCTCGGAGAGGGTGGAGAGGAGGATCTGATGGTTCACAGTATCAAAGGCAGCAGACAGGTCTAGAAGGACAAGAGCAGAGGAGAGAGAGTTAGCTTTAGCAGTGCGGAGAGTCTCCGTGACACAGAGAAGAGCAGTCTCAGTTGAATGACCAGTCCTGAAACCTGATTGGTTTGGATCAAGAAGGTCATTCTGAGAGAGATAGCAAGAGAGTTGGCTAAAGACGGCACGCTCAATAGTTTTGGAAAGAAAAGAAAGAAGGGATACTGGTCTGTAGTTGTTGACATCAGTGGGGTCGAGTGTTGGTTTTTTGAGAAGGGGAGCAACTCTCGCTCTCTTGAAGACGGAAGGGACATGGCCAGCGGTCAAGGATGAGTTGATCAGCGAGGTGAGGTAGGGGAGAAGGTCACCGGAGATGGTCTGGAGAAGGGAGGAGGGGATGGGGTCAAGCGGGCAGGTTGTTGGGCGGCCTGCAGTCACAAGTCGCAGGATTTTATCTGGAGAGAGAGGGGAGAAAGAAGTCAAAGCATAGGGTAGGGCAGTGTGAGCAGGACCAGCAGTGTCATTAGACTTAACAAACGAGGATCGGATGTCGTCAACCTTCTTTTCAAAGTGGTTGACGAAGTCATCCACAGAGAGAGAGGAGGGGGGGGGGGGGGGGGGGGAGGATTCAGGAGGGAGGAAAATGTGGCAAAGAGCTTCCTAGGGTTAGAGGCAGATGCTTGGAATTTAGAGTGGTAGAAGGTGGCCTTAGCAGCAGAAACAGATGAAGAAAATGTAGAGAGGAGGGAGTGAAAAGATGCCAGGTCGGCAGGGAGTTTAGTTTTCTTCCATTTCCGCTCCGCTGCCCGGAGCTCTGTTCTGTGAGCTCGCAGTGAGTCATCAAGCCACGGAGCTGGAGGGGAGGACCGAGCCGGCCGGGAGGATAGGGGACACAGAGAGTCAAAGGATGCAGAAAGGGAGGAGAGGAGGGTTGAGGAGGCAGAATGTATGTAAGACTTGCATTCTTGGCACAAAGTTATATTATATTCTACTCAATACATAAGCTTCATTAATGTCATTCAGACTGTTTTGAAGTTGACACAACCGGCTATGATAGCTAGGTTCTGAACTAGTGTTTATACCAAACATGTTAGGGTCCATACACAGATCAGCTACATGTAAAAAATGGAAATAGCTAGCTATACATCCATAGGCATACAGGTATTTTTATCCTCCACTGCACAATAAGCAAGAAAATAGTTAGCTAGCTACGTTACTTCAGCTGCCTTGCATGGCAAATATCAGCAATGCAAGCTTACACAATTGTACATTCAATTTGCAGTAAATGCTTTAGCTAGCTAGACTCTTTACATCCACTGTTTCACAAGACAACAGCCTGGTTTGCTGGTTGTTTCAGGAGTCCCTAAAACATTAAACAACAAGAATTACAATTTCATACTCATGTCACAATGCCCATAAAGCTAGCCAACTAGCTAGCTAATGTTAGCTAGTCAGCTAGCTTGCTAAATAGCGATTTTCATGAATTAACCTTATAATAAAAAAAAATGGGAATTTGTGTTTCATCGCGCGGCACCGCGTGCTAGTGTACACGAAGGGTAAGGCATTCTATATGCATTTATAAGGCTTTACATCAAATCAAATCACATTTTATTTGTCATATGCGCCGAATACAACAGGTGTAGATATTACAGTGAAATGCTTACTTACAAGCCCTTAACCAACAATGCAGTTTTTAAGAAAATTAAGTGTTAAGTAAAAAATAGATAAGTAAAAAATCAAAGTAGTAAAATAACAGTAAAATAAAATAACAGTAGTAAGGCTATATACAGGCTATATACAGGGGGTACCGGTACAGAGTCAATGGGAAATAACAGTAGTGAGGCTATATACAGGGGGTACCGGTACAGAGTCAATGTGCGGGGGCACCGGTTAGTCGAGGTAATTGAGGTAATATGTACATGTAGATATAGTTAAAGTGACTATGCATATACAGTGGGGAAAAAAAGTATTTAGTCAGCCACCAATTGTGCAAGTTCTCCCACTTAAAAAGATGAGAGAGGCCTGTACTTTTCATCATAGGTACACGTCAACTATGACAGACAAATTGAGGAAAAATAATCCAGAAAATCACATTGTAGGATTTTTTATGAATTTATTTGCAAATTATGGTGGAAAATAAGTATTTGGTCACCTACAAACAAGCAAGATTTCTGGCTCTCACAGACCTGTAACTTCTTCTTTAAGAGGCTCCTCTGTCCTCCACTCGTTACCTGTATTAATGGCACCTGTTTGAACTTGTTATCAGTATAAAAGACACCTGTCCACAACCTCAAACAGTCACACTCCAAACTCCACTATGGCCAAGACCAAAGAGCTGTCAAAGGTCACCAGAAACAAAATTGTAGACCTGCACCAGGCTGGGAAGGCTGAATCTGCAATAGGTAAGCAGCTTGGTTTGAAGAAATCAACTGTGGGAGCAATTATTAGGAAATGGAAGACATACAAGACCACTGATAATCTCCCTCGATCTGGGGCTCCACGCAAGATCTCACCCCGTGGGGTCAAAATGATCACAAGAACGGTGAGCAAAAATCCCAGAACCACACGGGGGGACCTAGTGAATGACCTGCAGAGAGCTGGGACCAAAGTAACAAAGCCTACCATCAGTAACACACTACGCCGCCAGGGACTCAAATCCTGCAGTGCGAGACGTGTCCCCCTGCTTAAGCCAGTACATGTCCAGGCCCATCTGAAGTTTGCTAGAGTGCATTTGGATGATCCAGAAGAGGATTGGGAGAATGTCAGATGGTCAGATGAAACCAAAATATAACTTTTTGGTAAAAACTCAACTCGTCGTGTTTGGAGGACAAAGAATGCTGAGTTGCATCCAAAGAACACCATACCTACTGTGAAGCATGGGGGTGGAAACATCATGATTTGGGGCTGTTTTTCTGCAAATGGACCAGGACGACTGATCCGTGTAAAGGAAAGAATGAATGGGGCCATGTATCATGAGATTTTAAGTGAAAACCTCCTTCCATCAGCAAGGGCATTGAAGATGAAACATGGCTGGGTCTTTCAGCATGACAATGATCCCAAACACACCGCCCGGGCAACGAAGGAGTGGCTTCGTAAGAAGCATTTCAAGGTCCTGGAGTGGCATAGCCAGTCTCCAGATCTCAACCCCATAGAAAATCTTTGGAGGGAGTTGAAAGTCTGTGTTGCCCAGCGACAGCCCCAAAACATCACTGCTCTAGAGGAGATCTGCATGGAGGAATGGGCCAAAATACCAGCAACAGTGTGTGAAAACCTTGTGAAGACTTACAGAAAACGTTTGACCTGTGTCATTGCCAACAAAGGGTATATAACAAAGTATTGAGAAACTTTTGTTATAGACCAAATACTTATTTTCCACCATAATTTGCAAATAAATTCATTAAAAATCCTACAATGTGATTTTCTGGAATTTTTTTTCTCATTTTGTCTGTCATAGTTGACGTGTACCTATGATGAAAATTACAGGCCTCTCTCATCTTTTTAAGTGGGAGAACTTGCACAATTGGTGGCTGACTAAATACTTTTTTCCCCCACTGTATAATAAACAGAGAGTAGCAGCAGCGTAAAAGTGGGGGTGGGGGGTGGGGGGGACAATGCAAATAGTCCGGGTAGCCATTTGATTAGCTGTTCAGGAGTCTTATGGCTTGGTGGTAGAAGCTGTTAAGAAGCCTCTTGGTCCTAGACTTGGCGCTCCTGTACCACTTGCCGTGCGGTAGCAGAGAGAACAGTCTATGACTAGGGTGGCTGGAATCATTGTTAGGGCCTTCCTCTGCTACCGCCTGGTATAGAGGTCCTGGATGGCAGGAAGCTTGGCCCCAGTGATGTACTGGGCCATACGCTCTACCCTCTGTAGTGCCTTGCGTTCGGAGGCCGAGCAGTTGCCATACCAGGCAGTGATGCAACCAGTCAGGATGCTCTCGATGGTGCAGCTGTAGAACTTTTTGAGGATCTGAGAACCCATGCCAAATCTTTTCAGTCTCCTGAGGGGGAATAGGTTTTTTCGTGCCCTCTTCACGGCTGTCTTGGTGTGTTTGGACCATGTTAGTTTGTTGGTGATGTGGACACCAAGGAACTTGAAGCTCTCAACCTGCTCCAATACAGCCCCGTCGATGAGAATGGGGGCATGCTCGGTCCTTGTTTTCCTGTAGTCCACAATCATCTCCTTTGTCTTGATCACGTTGAGGAAGAGGTTGTTATCCTGGCACCACACGGCCAGGTCTCTGACCTCCTCCCTATAGGCTATCTCATCAATGCCGGTGATCAGGCCTGTTGTGTCGTCGGCAAATGCAGTCATGGGTGAACAGGGAGTACAGGAGGGGACTGAGCACGCACCCCTGAGGGGCCCCCGTGTTGAGGATCAGCGTGGCAGATGTGTTGTTACCTAACCTTACCAACTGGGGGCGGCCCATCAGGAAGTCCAGGATCCAGTTGCAGAGGGAGGTGTTTAGTCCCAGGGTCCTTAGCTTAGTGATGAGCTTTGAGGGCACTATGGTGTTGAACGATGAGCTGTAGTTAATGAATAACATTCTCACGTAGGTGTTCCTTTTGTCCAGGTGGGAAAGTGCAGTGTGGAGTGCAATGGAGATTGCATCATCTGTGGATCTGTTGGGGCGGTATGCAAATTCGAGTGGGTCTAAGGTTTCTGGGATAATGGTGTTGATATGAGCCATGACCAGCCTTTCAAAGCACTTCATAGCTACAGACATGAGTGCTACGGGTCTGTAGTCATTTAGGCAGGTTACCTTAGTGTTCTTGGGCACAGGGACTATGGTGGTCTGCTTGAAACATGTTGGTATTACAGACTCAGTCAGGGACATGTTGAAAATGCCAGTGAAGACACTTGCCAGTTGGTCAGCGCATGCTCGGAGTACACGTCCTGGTAATCCGTCTGGCCCTGCGGCCTTGTGAATGTTGACCTGTTTAAAGGTCTTACTCACATCGGCTACGGAGAGCGTTATCACACAGTCGTCCGGAACAGCTGATGCTCTCATGCATGCTTCAGTTTTGCTTGCCTCGAAGCGAGCATCGAAGTGATTTAGCTCGTCTGGTAGGTTTGTGTCACTGGGTAGCTTGCGACTGTGCTTCCCTTTGTATGAAAATGTATGCACTCACTAACTGTAAGTCGCTTTTGATAAGAGCGTCTGCTAAATGACTCAAATGTAAATGTAGTCTAATAGTTTGCAAGCCCTGCCATATCCAACGAGCATCGGAGCCGGTGTAGTATGATTCAATCTTAGTCCTGTATTGACTCTTTGCCTGTTTGATGGTTTGTCGGAGGGCATAGCAGGATTTCTTATAAGCGTCCGGGTTAGAGTCCCGCTCCTTAAAAGCTGCAGCTCTACCCTTTAGCTCAGTGCGGATGTTGCCTGTAATCCATGGCTCCTGGTTGGGGTATGTAGAGTTGAAGTCGGAAGTTTACATACACTTAGGTTGGAGTCATTAAAACTCGTTTTTCAACCACTCTACACATTTCTTGTTAAAAAACTATAGTTTTGGCAAGACGGTTAGGACATCTACTTGTGCATGACACAGGTAATTTTTCCAACGATTGTTTACAGACAGATTATTTCACTTATAATTCACTGTATCACAATTCCAGTGGGTCAGAAGTTTACATACACTATGTTGACTGTGCCTTTAAACAGCTTGGAAAATTATAGAAAATGATGTCATGGCTTTAGAAGCTTCTGATAGGCTAATTGACATAATTTGAGTCAATTGGAGGTGTACCTGTGGATGTATTTCAAGGCCTACCTTCAAACTCAGTGCCTCTTTGCTTGACATCATGGGAAAATCAAAAGAAATCAGCCAAGACCTCAGAAAAAAAATTGTAGACCTCCACAAGTCTGGTTCATCCTTGGGAGCAATTTCCAAACACCTGAAGGTACCACGTTCATCTGTACAAACAACAGTACGCAAGTATAAACACCATGGGACCACGCAGCCGTCATACCGCTCAGGAAGGAGACACGTTCTGTCTCCTAGAAATGAACGTACTTTGGTGCAAAAAGTGCAAATTAATCCAAGAACAACAGCAAAGGACCTTGTGAAGATTCTGGAGGAAACAGGTACAAAATTATCTATATCCACAGTAAAACGAGTCCTATATTGACATAACCTGAAAGGCCGCTCAGCAAGGAAGAAGCCACTGCTCCAAAACCGCCATAAAAAAGACAGACTACGGTTTGCAACTGCACATGGGGACAAAGATTGTACTTTTTGGAGAAATGTCCTCTGGTCTGATGAAACAAAAATAGAACTGTTTGGCCATAATGACCATCGTTATGTTTAGAGGAAAAAGGGGGTTGGCTTGCAAGCCAAAGAACACCATCCCAACCGTGAAGCACGGGGGTGGCAGGATCATGCTGTTGGGGTGCTTTGCTGCATGAGGGACTGGTGCACTTCACAAAATAGATGGCATCATGAGGAAGGAAAATTATGTGGATATATTGAAGCAACATCTCAAGACATCAGTCAGGAAGTTAAAGCTTGGTCGCAAAAGGTTCTTGCAAATGGACAATGACCCCAAGCATACTTCCAAGGTTGTGGCAAAATGGCTTAAGGACAACAAAGTCAAGGTATTGGAGTGGCCATCACAAAACCCTGACCTCAATATTATAGAACATTTGTGGGCAGAACTGAAAAAGCGTGTGCGAGCAAGGAGGCCTACAAACCTGACTCAGTTACACCAGCTCTGTCAGGAGGAATGGGCCAAAATTCACTCAACTTATTGTGGGAAGCTTGTGGAAGGCTACCCGAAACGTTTGACCCAAGTTAAACAATTTAAAGCCGATGCTAACAAATACTAATTGAGTGTATGTAAACTTCTGACCCACTGGGAATGTGATAAAAGAAACAAAAGCTGAAATAAATCATTCTCTCTGCTATTATTCTGACATTTCACATTCTTAAAATAAAGTGGTGATCCTAACTGACCTAAAACAGGGAATTTTTACTAGAATGAAATGTCAGGAATTGTGAAAAACTGAGTTTAAATGTATTCGGCTAAGGTGTATGTAAACTTCCAACTTCAACTGTACGTACGGTCACTGTGGGGACGATGTCATCGATGTACTTATTGATGAAGCCAGTGACTGATGTGTCATAGCTAGGCATCGTGGGTTGTTGTGTGTAGTTACTGTGTCTTGGCAGTGCCGGCTGTAGCACGAAGCGAGCTACCTAGCCGTTTTTTCGAACAGAGTCAGAGTCAACACAATAGCCATTGTGTGCCGGGTGTAGCACGAAGCTAGCTAGCTAGCCGTTCTTCAAACAAAGTCAACACAGTGGCCATTGCTAGCTACCCAACATGACCAGCTAACTGTACGGTAGTAGCTAAATACAATATACTTGTCCTAGCTAGCCAACGTCTAATCATTGCTGCGTCATGAAAGGAACTTGACACAGACACGAATGATCTGTTTAGTGTGTTATCACACTATTGGTGGTTTGTTGTGACCAAGTGTTGGTGCTAAACGGTGTGTTATTGTTATTGGATGCTAGCTTGCTAGTTAGCTATGGTGTCATAGTTGGCTAGCTGAATAAAGTGGGTTGAGTCTATTCCTTTAAACATTGAACCGCTGTGGTTCACAACAATTCTGATTTCTAAAGGCGGAAGTTGGGAGAGTTTTTGTTCGGGTGGTTCAGTGAAACAATTTTAGTTTCTGAGGTAGACGTTTTTGGTGAGGGAGGCCCTGCTCTCTCCGCTCCCAGATGCTTAGCTCATTTCATTCCGATCTCCTCTGCATTTTTGTAGCCATTTGCTACAGCCTGTCAACTATGTCTCTGCCTATCCCTGTTCTCTCCTCTCTGCACAGGCTACACAAACGCACCACAACGCGTGGCTGCTGCCTCTCTAACCTGGTGGTCCCTGCACGCACCACCCACGTGGAGTTCCAGGTCGCAGGCAGCCTCTGGAACTGCCGTTCTGCTGCCAACAAAGCTGACTTCATCCCAGCCTATGCCAACCTCCAGTCCCTCGACTTCCTGGCGCTGACGGAAACATGGATCACCACTGAAAACACTGCTACTCCTACTGCTCTCTCCTCATCTGACCATGTGTTCTCGCATACCCCGAGAGCATCTGGTCAGAGGGGTGGTGGTACAGGAATCCTCATCTCTCCCAAGTGGACATTCTCAATTTTTCCCCTAACCCATCTGTCTATCTCCTCATTTGAATTCCATGCTGTCACAGTCACTAGCCCATTTAAGCTTAATATCCTTGTCATCTATCGCCCTCCAGGTTCCCTTGGAGAGTTCATCAATGAGCTTGACGCCTTGATAAGTTCCTTCCCTGAGGATGGCTCACCCCTCACAGTTTTGGGGGATTTCAACCTCCCTATGTCCACATTTGACTCATTTCTCTCTGCCTCCTTCTTTCCACTCCTCTCCTCTTTTGACCTCACCCTCTCACCGTCCCCCCCTACTCACAAGGCAGGCAATACGCTTGACCTCATCTTCACTAGATGCTGCTCCTCTACTAATCTCACTGCAACTCCCCTCCATGTCTCTGACCACTACTTTGTTTCCTTTTCTCTCTCGCTCTCCTCCCACACTACTCACTCTGCCCCTACACAGATGGTAATGCGCCGCCGCAACCTTCGCTCTCTCTCTCCCACTACTCTCTCCTCTTCCATCCTATCATCTCTTCCCTCTGCTCAATCCTTCTCCCTCCAATCTCCTGATTCTGCCTCCTCAACCCTCCTTTCCTCCCTTTCTGCATCCTTTGACTCTCTGTGTCCCCTATCCTCCCGGCCGGCTCGGTCCTCCCCTCCAGCTCCGTGGCTTGATGACTCATTGCGAGCTCACAGAACAGAGCTCCGGGCAGCGGAGCGGAAATGGAAGAAAACTAAACTCCCTGCCGACCTGGCATCTTTTCACTCCCTCCTCTCTACATTCTCTTCATCTGTTTCTGCTGCTAAGGCCACCTTCTACCACTCTAAATTCCAAGCATCTGCCTCTAACCCTAGGAAGCTCTTTGCCACATTTTCCTCCCTCCTGAATCCTCCCCCCCCCCCCCCCCCCCCCTCCTCTCTCTCTGTAGATGACTTCGTCAACCACTTTGAAAAGAAGGTTGACGACATCCGATCCTCGTTTGTTAAGTCTAACGACACTGCTGGTCCTGCTCACACTGCCCTACCCTATGCTTTGACTTCTTTCTCCCCTCTCTCTCCAGATAAAATCCTGCGACTTGTGACTGCAGGCCGCCCAACAACCTGCCCGCTTGACCCCATCCCCTCCTCCCTTCTCCAGACCATCTCCGGTGACCTTCTCCCCTACCTCACCTCGCTGATCAACTCATCCTTGACCGCTGGCCATGTCCCTTCCGTCTTCAAGAGAGCGAGAGTTGCTCCCCTTCTCAAAAAACCAACACTCGACCCCACTGATGTCAACAACTACAGACCAGTATCCCTTCTTTCTTTTCTTTCCAAAACTATTGAGCGTGCCGTCTTTAGCCAACTCTCTTGCTATCTCTCTCAGAATGACCTTCTTGATCCAAACCAATCAGGTTTCAGGACTGGTCATTCAACTGAGACTGCTCTTCTCTGTGTCACTGAGACTCTCCGCACTGCTAAAGCTAACTCTCTCTCCTCTGCTCTTGTCCTTCTAGACCTGTCTGCTGCCTTTGATACTGTGAACCATCAGATCCTCCTCTCCACCCTCTCCGAGCTGGGCATCTCCGGCGCGGCTCACTCCTGGATTGCGTCCTACCTGACCGGTCGCTCCTACCAAGTGGCGTGGCGAGAAGCTGTCTCCGCACCACGTGCTCTCACCACTGGTGTCCCCCAGGGCTCAGTTCTAGGCCCTCTCCTTTTCTCCCTATACACCAAGTCACTTGGCTCTGTCATATCCTCACATGGCCTTTCCTATCATTGCTACGCTGACGATACACAACTAATCTTCTCCTTTCCCCCTTCTGATAACCAGGTGGCGAATCGCATCTCTGCATGTCTGGCAGACATATCAGTATGGATGACGGATCACCACCTCAAGCTGAACCCTGGCAAGACGGAGCTGCTCTTCCTCCCGGGGAAGGACTGCCCGTTCCATGATCTCGCCATCACGGTTGACAACTCCGCTGTGTCCTCCTCCCAGAGTGCGAAGAGCCTAGGCGTGACCCTGGACAACACCCTGTCGTTCTCCGCCAACATCAAGGCGGTGACCCGCTCCTGCAGGTTCATGCTCTACAACATTCGGAGAGTACGACCCTGCCTTACACAGGAAGCGGCACAGGTCCTAATCCAGGCACTTGTCATCTCCCGTCTGGACTACTGCAACTCGCTGTTGGCTGGCCTCCCTGCCTGTGCCATTAAACCCCTACAACTCATCCAGAATGCCGCAGCCCGTCTGGTGTTCAACCTTCCCAAGTTCTCTCACGTCACCCCCCTCCTCCGCACACTCCACTGGCTTCCAGTTGAAGCTCGCATCCGCTACAAGACCATGGTGCTTGCCTATGGAGCAGTGAGGGGAACGGCACCTCTGTACCTTCAGGCTCTGATCAGTCCCTACACCCAAACGAGGGCATTGCGTTCATCCACCTCTGGCCTGCTGGCTCCCCTTCCTCTGCGGAAGCATAGCTCCCGCTCAGCCCAGTCAAAACTGTTCGCTGCTCTGGCACCCCAATGGTGGAACAAGCTCCCTCACGACGCCAGGACAGCGGAGTCACTCACCACCTTCCGGAGACATTTGAAACCCCACCTCTTTAAGGAACACCTGGGATAGGATAAAGTGTTCCTTCTAACCCCCCCCCCCCCCCCCCCCCCCAAATTGTAAAGTGGTTATCCCACTGGCTATAGGGTGAACGCACCAATTTGCGAGTCGCTCTGGCTAAGAGCGTCTGCTAAATGACGTTAATGTGCCCTTGAGCAAGGCACTTAACCCTAATTGCTCCTGTAAGTCGCTCTGGATAAGAGCGTCTGCTAAATGACTAAAATGTAAATGTAAATGTAAAAATGTGTACTCCTCAATGCCATCGGATGAATCCCAGAACATGTTCCAGTCTGTGCTAGCAAAACAGTCCTGTAGCTTAGCATCTGCGTCATCTGACCACTTCCTTATTGACCGAGTCACTGGTGCTTCATGCTTTAGTTTTTGCTTATAAGCAGGAATCAGGTGGAAATAATGATGGTCAGATTTGCCAAATGGAGTGTGTGGGAGAGCTTTGTACGGGTCTTTGTGTGTGGAGTAAAGGTGGTCTAGACTTTTTTTCCCCTCTGGTGTCACATTTAACATGTTGGTAGAAATGAGGTAAAACGGATTGAAGTTCCCCTGCATGTGCGTGCCTCATGCGGTCTTTCCGCATGTCCTAATGCCTGTAGTCGGAGTAGGAACAGTGAACAAGGTGAGACACTGGTGCAGGCTATGAGTTGTCATGACAGTTTATAGCAGGTGTTATAATACACTATAAATGTATCATAAGGCATCAAAGAAAATTAACGTAATGCCTGTAGTCTCAGTGTGAACAGTGAAGGGGTTAACAGGAAAAGAGGTTGGTGCAGGCGGCTGGGTCACAGGTCCAGGCGATGTGTTGGTGCAGCGAGGGCCTTCTTTCTAAATGATTCTGTTCTGCTCGGCTGAGCTCTTTAATGAAAGTCTAAATGCTTTTAGATTGGTTGGAATCATCTTGGTCGCCGGGCGGATTAGCACTTCCTCTTTGCTCTTGCCTTGATGTTTAATTAGTGAGTTTTATTGAGCTGTCAGACAAGGCCCCTAGGGAGCTGACAGTAGTAAGGGAGGAGGTTAGAGGAAGATAACAGAAAAGCATGTGCTTGCCTTCTGCTAACCAGCCAGGTTACTACCATAGCCTTTGAAACACATTCCAGACAAAAAAATAAAGTCTGTGTCCATCGGTGGAATGACTCTGCTTTAAACCGTGGTCAAGGTGAATCAGTGCTATTTCTCCATTCACTGGAAATGAGTGACAGAATACCCCCTGGTGCTGTGTATGAAAACATCAAGCTCATATTAAACTGATTACGGTCCTTCCTCCTTTGAGAAGAGGCCATTAGCATACACCTAAACAAACAACGTCAAAGTGTTTTATATTGTGTATCTTGAATGTTACAATTCCTAAGAAGTCTGACCCTGGCATAAACAGACCTGCGATTCCTCTCCTTCTTCCCTCCCACTGTTTCTCTCTCCCCCTCTCTCCCCCCTCCCTTTCCCTCCCTCCCCTATCCCCACCGTGTGTACTGCGTCTAAAGGTCATCAACTCTCTCTGACCATTTGTATTTAGTATTTAAATGAGGCCTGGCTGGCTCTCATTACATGAACACCTGGCTGAGCTCTCATGGGCTCCCGAGTGGCGCAGCGGTCTAAGGCACTGCATCTCAGTGCTTGAGGCGTCACTACAGACCCCCCGGTTTGATTCCAGGCTGTATCACAACCGGCTGTGATTGGGAGTCCCATAGGGGCGGCGCACAATTGGCCCAGCGTCGTCCGGGTTTGGCCGGTGTAGGCCGTCATTGTCAATAAGAATCTGTTCTTAACTGACTTGCCTTGTTAAATAAAGGTTCAATAAATAAATTACTGGAACACCTGGCTGGGTTCTCATTACAGGAACACCTGGCTGGGTTCTCATTACAGGAACACCTGGCTGGGTTCTCATTACTGGAACACCTGGCTGGGTTCTCATTACAGGAACACCTGGCTGGGTTCTCATTACAGGAACACCTGGCTGGGTTCCCATTACAGGAACACCTGGCTGGGTTCCCATTACAGGAACACCTGGCTGGGTTCTCATTACTGGAACACCTGGCTGGGTTCCCATTACAGGAACACCTGGCTGGGTTCCCATTACTGGAACACCTGGCTGGGTTCCCATTACTGGAACACCTGGCTGGGTTCTCATTACAGGAACACCTGGCTGGGTTCCCATTACAGGAACACCTGGCTGGGTTCTCATTACAGGAACACCTGGCTGGGTTCTCATTACAGGAACACCTGGCTGGGTTCCCATTACAGGGTTCTCATTACAGGAACACCTGGCTGGGTTCTCATTACAGGAACACCTGGCTGGGTTCTCATTACAGGAACACCTGGCTGGGTTCTCATTACAGGAACACCTGGCTGGGTTCTCATTACAGGAACACCTGAATGGGTTCTCATTACTGGAACACCTGGCTGGGTTCTCATTACTGGAACACCTGGCTGGGTTCTCATTACTGGAACACCTGGCTGGGTTCTCATTACTGGAACACCTGGCTGGGTTTGATGTAAAGCCTGGGCATTATTAAACATCCCTGGGAATAGAGGAGGTCATTTACTGCAGAGAGGAATGGATGAGAGAGGCTGTGTTATTATCGACTTGATGGGCTGGTTGGCAGCCTAGTCTGTAATTGATCTGTGTGTGTGTGTGTGTGTGTATGTGTGTGTGTGTGTGTATGTGTGTGTGTGTGTTTGGAGTGTCTGCGTGTCCGTGCCTGCGTGCGTGGCTGTCTGTCTGGAGTTTGCGTGTGAATTGAATGCAGAAGTACAAACATCACACAGCTCACGCTGAGACAGATACATATGGCGGTTTGCTCTCTCCTGCCTGGGGACTGAGCATCTCAGAGAGGAAGAACAATGTTGATTTACAAATCCAGCATACCGTGGGATAAAGAACATGGAGGGATTGGTGCGTCTGCTCCATTATGTCATCTGGTCAGGCGGAGGGGGTTTACAGTTACGTAGAGAGCACCTGACCCGTCGAAAGCAACCATCTACAACATTAAATGACAGATGATATTCTCTCCAACGATTAAGAGAATGTGCACCTACATCATACCCAGCCCAGTCTCCTGATTCGGTGTGTTCCTCCATTCCTTTATGAACTGTACTGTGCGTGTGTGGTGGTTATGGGGTTGAGCCTTTTCTAATCAAAACATAAAACAAGCCTCAATTAAGACAAGGAGATATTTCAAAAAGATCGATCATTCTCTCTTGATTGTAATGTTCAACACATGCTAAAGAGTCTGTCAGCCCTGATCGTTTCCACTGTGTAGCAGTAGCTACATTTTACATTTTAGTCATTTAGCAGACGACCTTATCCAGAGCGACTTACAGTTAGTGAGTGCATACATTTTCATACTGCCCCCCCCCCCGTGGGAAACGAACCCACAACCCTGGCGTTGCAAGCGCCATGCTCTACCAACTGAGCTACACGGGGCTAGTAGTAGTAGTTGTTTCCTCTGTGTAGCAGTAGCTAGTAGTACTGGGAGGCAGGTAGCTTAGTGGTTAAGAGCGTTGTGCCAGTAACCGAAAGGTCGCTGGTTCTAATCCCCGAGCCGACTAGGTGAAAAATCTGTCGATGTGCCCTTGAGCAAGGCTCTTAACTCTAATTGCTCCTGTAAGTCGCTCTGGATAAGAGCGGCTGCAAAAACGACAAAAATAAAATAAAAGTAGTTTTCCACTGTGTAGCGGCAGCTAGGGCCACTGATAATACTGCAACGACCCTGGGTTTATAAACGCGGATATCGACTCTGCGACGGGAGCATGCTTTTGGGGCACAGTCGATGGCGCGCTGGACTTCGGGGTTGAGGGTTCGAGACCTGCTACCTGCCTGTTTCATTACAATACATACAGATAATTAGGGGGATGCTTGCATCTGTCTTATTGTAAGGGTGTATTACACACGTGTGAATTAGAAATGTATTTTTTTTTTCCTTCGCTCAAGGGCACATCGACATGTTTTAATACCTAGTCGGCTCAGGGATTTAAACCAGGCCCAGTGCTCTTAACCCACATGTTATAATATGAGCGCCTGGGCCTAACGCTTGTCAAACAGTGTCTGGGTCATCCTAAACCAAAACAATACATTACTAGATATACTACTGAGGCAGTAGGGTTCCCTTTTAACACAAGCCATAATTATAGTTGCTATCAAGGGCCAGATATCTTTATATTTATAATTGAATACGGTGACAAACATGGACACAGAGAAAAAGACTGGCAGACTGGCAGACCGACTGACTGGCTGGCAGGAGGTAAAACAAGCTACTTCCCATGCATACTCTCCACCACTCAATACACAGGGACAATACATATTTTTCTCATCCAAACATCTAATGGTGCTCATTCCTAGTTATCTAACACTTTCAATCATATACTAGATTTTTCTTTACTCTAACTACTCTACTCTAGATAGTTTCAGCAGACAGGAAGAGGAGAAACGTGAGGACTCACTATCGCCCAAATCTGTCCAGAATAATCCCAATGCGTTTCTATGGCCTTAATATGCAGGCCTAAACCTGTCGCCTTCCTTCCTGCCTTCGGGACAATGACTCCTATTGTTAAGGCGTAGACATGAGCATCTCATCATTATATACAAATCTCTGGTTTCAGCCACTTGCAAATTGGAAAGGAAAGTTGGTGGGTGCACAGTAGAGGTCTTCTCGGGTCCAAAAATGAACCTGAATTTCTGCCTGATGTAGTATTCATTGCAATTCAATGTCGGCTTTCCAGGCAAGCTAGCTAGCTGGGTTGGCTAATCAAAGATACATACTGAAGGCTGCGCTTTCCCCCGTCATACACAATAACAATAATAATTCCATTCAAAAAGTTCTAAGCAGCAGCCTACCTGTTGGCTCTTGGTCGTTGAAATATATCCTTCTCATTTAACTTTTAATTCTGTCATTTTAATTCCATATTCCATTGATCTCCTAACTTGCTTGCCATGACAGAGCCAGAGGCTAACGGCACTTTGATGACTTGTGACTTACCAGCAAATCAGTTCTAATTACACATATCCGAGACCCATGACAATCAAATCAGATCCGACCCGGATCCCAGGGTCACCTACAGAATTTTGATCGGCCTGTGTAATCTGTTTCTGGTTGACATGTGAAGACATCTAGTGAACAGTGTACTGTTCTGATGCTGGCATCTAGTGCACAGTGTACTGTTTGGATATAGGCTTCCCCTAAAGTACATTGTTTTGCCAAAATTATATAATTACTCCACTCTAAATAAAATAATTCAAAATACTTTACCAGTGAGCATAACTTGTGAATTGTATTCCCTTTGATGGTTTATTTGTATCAATTTTCCATAAGATACACTATACATACAAATGTGGACACCCACTCAATTGAGGTGATTCGGCAATTTCAGCCACACCCGTTGCTGACAGGTGTATAAAATCGAACACACAGCCATGAAATCTCCATAGACAAACATTGACAGTAGAATAGCCTTACTGAAGAGCTCAGTGACTTTCAATGTGGTACCGTCATAGGATGCCACCTTTTCAACAAGTCAGTCAAATTTCTGCCCTGCTAGAGCTGCCCCGGTCAACTGTAAGTGCTGTGGTGAAGTGGAAACGTCTAGGAGCAACAACAGGTCTGCCACGAAGTGGTAGGCCACACAAGCTCGCAGAACGGGACCGGCGAGTGCTGAAGCTCGTAGCGTGTAAAAATCGTCTGTCCTCGGTTGCAACACTCACTACCGAGTTCCAAACTGCATCTGGAAGCAACGTCAGCACAAGCACTGTTCATTGGGAGCTTCATGAAATGGGTTTCCATGGCCGAGCAGCCGCACAAAAGCCTAAGCTTCAAACTGTAACCAAACTGTAACCAGTGCCTGCAACCTGGTTCAGGTTATCAGTCAAACTACCAGGGTAGTTACAAACAGTACAGGAATTAAATCATCAACATGTATCCAATTTGTAAGTCGCTCTGGATAAAAGCGTCTGCTAAATGACGTAAAAGTAAATGTAAAAATGTATTGATCATATTTTTACTAATACTGCAGAAATGTGCTTGAAAGCAGTATCCAGATCCATCGGATGTAGTGATCACAATATAGTAGCCATATCTAGGAAAACCAAAGTTCCAAAGGCTGGGCCTAATATAGTGTATAAGAGGTCATACAATACGTTTTGTAGTGATTCCTATGTTGTTGATGTAAATAATATTTGTTGGTCCGTGGTGTGTAAGGAGGAGCAAACAGACTTTGCAATTGACACATTTATGACATTTTTTATTAAATTTTTTAGTTAATCTTTATTTTAACCAGGTAAGCCAGTTGAGAACAAGTTCTCATTTACAACTGCAACCTGGCAATTGCTTATCCCAGTTACTAATAAGCATGCAACCATTAAGAAAATGACTGTAAAAACGGTTAAATCCCAGTGGATTGATGAGGAATTGAAAAATGGTATGGTTGAGAGGGATGAGGCAAAAGGAATGGCAAATAAGTCTGGCTGCACAACCGATTGGCATGTTACTAAACAGAACAAAAGAAGAAGAAACTACACTATGAAACAAAGATAAATGACATAAAGAATGATAGTAAAAACTTTGTAGCACCGTCAATGACATTTTGGGTAAAAAGGCAAACTCAGCTCCATCATTCATTGAATCGGATGGCTCATTCATCACAAAACCGACTGATATTGTAAACTACTTTAAAGATTTTTTCGTTGGCAAGATTAGGCATGCTAGCAACATACGCTAACACTACACATCCAAATATATCTGACCAAATTATGAAAGACAATAATTGTAATTTTGATTCTGTAAAGTGAGTGTGGAAGTGGTGAAAAAAGTATTGTTGTCTATCAACAATGACAAGCCACCGGGGTCTGACAACTTGGATAGAAAATTACTCAGGATAACAGTGGATGATGTTGCCACTCCTATTTGCCATATCTTCAATTTAAGCCTACTAGAATGTGTGTGCCCTCAGGCCTGGAGGGAAGCAAAAGTCATTCCACTACCTAAGAATAGTAAAGCCCCGTTTACTGGCTCAAATAGCCGACCAATCAGCCTGTTACCAACCCTTAGTAAAGTTTTGGAAAAAATGTTGTTTCAGCAGATACAATGCTCTTTTACAGTAAACAAATTGACAACAGACTTTCAGCACGCTTATAGGGAAGGATATTCAACGTATGTGTTATGGCTTTACATTTCTTGCTATATTGTGGATAAAGAGTTAACTGTCTAACAGAACACAGAGGGTGTTCTTTAATGGAAGCCTCTCCAACATAATCCAGGTAGAATCAGGAATTCCCCATGGCAGCTGTCTAGTGTGTTGTGAAATCTGTTATGAATGTATTGTAATATTTTATTTTAATTGCATAACTGCCTTAATTTTGCTGGACCCCATAAAGAGTAGCTGCTGCCTTGGCAGGAACTAATGGGGATTCATAATAAATACAAATACAAAGATCACCATGAGCAATGCCAATCATCGGCTGGAGTGGTGTAAAGCTCGTCGCCATTACACTCTGGAGCAGTGGAAACGCCTTCTCTGGAGTGATGAATCATGCTTCACCATCTGGCAGTCCGACGGACAAATCTGGGTTTGGCTGATGCCAGGAGAATGCTACCTGCCTGAATGCATAGTGCCAACTGTAAAGGTTGATGAAGGAGAAATAATGTTCTGGGGCTGTGTTTCATGGTTCGGGTTAGGCCCCTTAGTTCCAGTGAAGGGAAATCTTAATGATACAGCATACAATGACATTCTAGACAATTCTGTGCTTCCAACTTTGTGGCATTAGTTTGGGGAAAGTCCTTTGCTGTTTCAGCATGACAATGCCCCCGTGCACAATGCGAGGTCAATACAGAAAGGGTTTGTCAAGATCGGTGTGGAAGAACTTGACTGGCCTGCAAGGAGCCCTGACATCAACCCCATCGAACAACTTTGGGATGAATTGGAATGCCGACTGCGAGCAAGGCCTAATCGCCTTATTCGTATCAATTCCCTATTAGATAATGTATGTCACCAGTAGTAAATGCACTGCTAATCCCCATCATTTGGTTACATACATTTATGTGAATGCATGTATTAATTACAGTCATTTACCATTCTCATTCTTGGAGTGGAAAAGTTGTTTGCAGAGTTCACAACCTGCAACACTGTCACGTTCGTCTAATGACGGGACAGACCAAGGCGCAGCGTGATATACGTACATGTTTATTAAACCAATAAACACTCGACAAAACAAGAAAAGAAACGAAACGTGAAGTCCAAGGTAGCACACACAACATACCTTACCAGGAACAAGATCCCACAACCCACTAGTGCCAATAGGCTGCCTAAGTATGATCCCCAATCAGAGACAACGAGCTACAGCTGCCTCTGATTGGGAACCAACACCGGCCAACATAGATCTAGACATACTAGATCAAAACATAGAAAACACAACAAAGAATATACACACCCTGACTCAACATGTCTTTTGTTTGGAGTGCTCCATGTGAGCAATGAGCATGTGTCTGGTTTCTCTGTCCTGATATGTCGAGGGAGCCTGAGTACGTATAGAAGTACCTGGCCAGACGTAGGAAGTGCCCATTTGGGGTGGTCTGATTTACGACTGTCTTAACTCACCATGTCCACCACTAATAAGCTGAGCTTATTTTTCTTCACCTCACACAGTAAATCAAAGAAGTCTGTTTTTTAAACATGAGCTCATTTTCTTTAGCCGCCAATGAATCACGGTGCCCATATGGCAGAGGCTGGCACTCTCGCATTAGTTTAATTTTAACATTTATATTGTTGTCATTTTAATTCAGATTTTTTATTATTAACCACGTGACAATAACGAACACGCTATCATTGAAATTAAACTGTTCCAGATTTCCCCCTATGGAAATCAACTGCTGTCGTGGAAAATTATAATCAATAATGAGGAGAGATGAGGTCAATCACTAAGATATTACTTTATTCAAAAACGTATTAATAATAGTAGTAAGTGAGGCTGGCCGAGAGCTCCGACATACAGACAATACAAATATATTTTATAGCAAAGATACACCCTATCAGTCTCCATGACTAACAGCAGATGTGTGGAATGAGTCAAAATGTTAGGATTTGTATGAAATATAGGAATAATTCACAGCAGACAGTATCTGCGGTGAAGACTGTTCTCACTGTCTGGAAACCAGGGTTTGGCCCCCAAGACAAGGTTCTTATCATCATGATCATCATGATCCCGAACCCGAGCCATCTCTCCCTGTTACCTTACAATACACAAACACCAACTCAGTCTATGAAAATGCAGGCTGAGACAGACCAGAGACATCTCCCTCTCACACACCACTAATCATAGAATGGAATGTGACTGTTGGTTTAATCACCTAGCCGTTCATAAATCAATTTTCAGGAGTAGAAACCATTCCTTTTTTCAAAAACACAGCATTAGTAGTATAAGTAATATAACTATTTATATTAAACAAAGCAGGAAAAACATGTTACATGTTAATTTTTCTCTCACACTGCCCGTCCAACTGATTCGTTCTGGCGCCCTGAGTAAGACTTAAACTCTCCTGTATGGTGGATATCAAAGGCAGTTAGAGGTGAGCAGAGCTGGTCCGACAGAGAAAGTCATTTTCCACCTTTCCTCTCTCCTCTGTCCTCTTTCTCTCTCTCAGCATCTGCAACAAGACGCTATCCATCCTCCCACTCAGGGGACTCCAACCTGCAACCAACGGAAAATCTTCTGGAGGCCCATCGAACCTACTCTAAATAATTTCACTGTCTTCATCATGGATCCTTACAGGGGACGGGGCCTGGAAATCAATGCAGCTCTGTGGAGGTCTGCTTATTTTCTGTCAACTGCAGGCCCTGGCAGTTATTATAGTTGACTGGTCTCCTGCAGCGATGGCAGGCCTAGCAGTTATTTCTGGGCTAAAGGAATACAATAGAAGCAATCTAATACTATGCTGAACTACACTGAACAAAAATATGAACGCAACATGTAAAGTGTTGGTCCCATGTTTCATGAGCTGAAATAAAAGATACCAGAAATGTTCCATATGCACAAAAAAGCTTATTTCTCTCAAATTTTGTTTACAGCCCTGTTAGTGAGCATTTCTCCTTTGCCAAGATAATCCATCCACCCGAATGTTGTGGCATTTCAAGAAGCTGATTAAACAGCATCATCATTAGACAGGTGCATCTTGTACTGGGGACAATAAAAGGCCACTCTAAAATGTGCAATTTTGACACATAACACAATGCCACAGATGTCTCAGGTTTTGAGGGAGCGTGCTATTGGTATGCTGACTGCAGGAATGTCCACCATGGTTGCCAGAGAATGGAATGTTCAGTTAACGTCGTTTCAGGGAATTTTAGGGTACGTCCAACTGGCCTCACAACCGCAGACCATGTGTACGGCAGCGGTTTGCTGAAGTCAACGTTGTGAACAGAGTGCCCCCCATGGTGGCGGTGTGGTTGTGGTATGGGCAGGCATAAGCTACGGACAACGGACACGATTGCATTTTATCGCTGGCAATTTGAATGCACAGATACCGTGACGAGATCATGAGCCCCATTGTCGTGCCATTCATCCGCCGCCATCACCTCATGTTTCAGCATGATAATGCACGGCCTCATGTCACAAGGATCTGTACACAATTCCTGGAAGCTGAAAATGTCCCAGTTCTTCCATGACCTGCATACTCACCAGAAATGTCACCCATTGAGCATGTTTGGGGTGCTCTGGACAGACGTGTACGACAGTGTGTTCCAGTTCCCGGCAATATCCAGCAACTTCGCACAGCCATGGAAGAGGAGTGGGACAACATTCCACAGGCCACAATCAACAGCCTGATCAACTATGTGAAGGAGATGTGTAACGCTGCATTAGGCAAATGGTGGTCACACCCGATACTGACTGGTTTTCTGATCCACGCCACTACCTTTTTTTAAAGGTATCTGTGACCAACAGATGCATATCTGTATTCCCAGTCATGTGAAATCCATAGATCAGGGCCTAATTAATTGATATTAATTGACTGATTTACTTATGTGAACTGTAACTCAGGAAAAATCAATAGTTGACTGGTCTCCTGTAGGGAGAACTGTCCTGAATTTCTCTTTATATATATATCTCTCTCTCTCTCTCTCTCTCTCTCTCTCTCTCTCTCTCTCTCCCTCTCTCTCTCTCTCTCTCTCTCTCTCTCTCTCTCTCTCTCTCCTCTCTCGCTCCCTCTCTCTCTCAATTCAATTTACATTTAAATGTTCAATTTAAGGGGCTTTATTATCATGGGAAACATATGTTTTACATTGCCAATGCAAGTGAAATAGATGATAAACAAAAGTGAATTAAACAAACAAACATTACACTCACAAAAGTTCAGAAAGGCATTTCAAGTGTCATTTTATGTCTATATACAGTGTTGTAATGATGTGAAAATAGTTAAAGTACAAAAAGGAAAATAAATAAACATAAATATAGGTTGTATTTACAATGGTGTTTGTTCTTCACTTGTTGCCCTTTTCTTTTGGCCACAGGTCACACATCTTGCTGTTGTGAATGCACACTGTGGTATTTCACCCAATAGATATGGGACTTTATCCAAATTGGATTTGTTTTCGAATTCTTTGTGGGTCTGTGTAATCTGAGGGAAGTATGTGTCTCTAATATGGTCATACATTTGGCAGGAGATTAGGAAGTGCAGCTTAGATTCCACCTCATTTTGTGGGCAGTGTGCACATAGCCTGTCTTCTCTTGAGAGCCAGGTCTGCCTTTGGCGGCCTTTCTCAATAGCAAGGCTATGCTCACTGATTCTGTATATAGTCAAAGATGTTCTTAATTTTGGGACAGTCACGGTGGTCAGGTATTCTGCCACTGTGTACTCTCTGTTTAGGGCCAAATAGCATTCTAGTTTGCTCAGTTTTTTTGTAAATTCTTTCCAATGTGTCAAATAATTATCTTTTTGTTTTCTCATGATTTGGTTGGGTCTAATTGTGTTGCTGTCCTGGGGCTATGTGGGGTCTGTTTGTGTTTGTGAACAGAGACCCAGGACCAGCTTGCTTAGGGCACTCTTCTCCAGGTTCATCTCTCTGTAGGTTATGGCTTTTTTAGGTGGTTGTAGAATTTAACAGCTCTTTTCTGGATTTTGATCATTAACGGGTATTGGCCTAATTCTGCTCTGCATGCATTATTTGGTGTTTTACGTTGTACACGGAGGATGTTTTTGCAGAATTCTGCATGCAGAGTCTCAATTTCATGTTTGTCCCATTTTGTAAATTATTGGTTGGTGAGTGGACCCCAGACCTCACAACCATAAAGGGCAATGGGTTCTATAACTGATTCAAGTATTTTTAGCCAGATCCTAATTGGTATGTCGAATTTTATGTTCCTTTTGATGGCATAGACGGCCCTTCTTGCCTTGTGTCTCAGATCGTTCACAGCTTTGTGGAAGTTACCTGTGGTGCTGATGTTTAGGCCGAGGTATGTATAGTTTTTTGTGTGCTCTAGGGCAACAGTGTCTAGATGGAATTTATATTTGTGGTCCTGGCAACTGGACCTTTTTTGGAACACCATTATTTTTGTCTTACTGAGATTTACATAATCTGTGGAGATGATCTAGGTGCTGCTGTAGGCCTTCCTTGGATGGGGACAGAAGCACCAGATCATCAGCAAACAGTAGACATTTGACTTCAGATTCTAGTAGGGTGAGGCCGGGTTGTGCAGACTGTTCTAGTGCCCTCGCCAATTCGTTGATATACAGTGGGGAAAACAAGTATTTAGTCAGCCACCAATTGTGCAAGTTCTCCCACTTAAAAAGATGAGAGAGGCCTGTAATTTTCATCATAGGTACACGTCAACTATGACAGACAAATTGAGATTTTTTTTTTCAGAAAATCACATTGTAGGATTTTTTATGAATTTATTTGCAAATTATGGTGGAAAATAAGTATTTGGTCACCTACAAACAAGCAAGATTTCTACCTCTCACAGACCTGTAACTTCTTCTTTAAGAGGCTCCTCTGTCCTCCACTCGTTACCTGTATTAATGGCACCTGTTTGAACTTGTTATCAGTATAAAAGACACCTGTCCACAACCTCAAACAGTCACACTCCAAACTCCACTATGGCCAAGACCAAAGAGCTGTCAAAGGACACCAGAAACAAAATTGTAGAACTGCACCAGGCTGGGAAGACTGAATCTGCAATAGGTAAGCAGCTTGGTTTGAAGAAATCAACTGTGGGAGCAATTATTAGGAAATGGAAGACATACAAGACCAATGATAATCTCCCTCGATCTGGGGCTCCACGCAAGATCTCACCCGCGTGGGGTCAAAATGATCACAAGAACGGTGAGCAAAAATCCCAGAACCACACGGGGGGACCTAGTGAATGACCTGCAGAGAGCTGGGACCAAAGTAACAAAGCCTACCATCAGTAACACACTACGCCGCCAGGGACTCAAATCCTGCAGTGCCAGATATGTCCCCCTGCTTAAGCCAGTACATGTCCAGGCCCGTCTGAAGTTTGCTAGAGTGCATTTGGATGATCCAGAAGAGGATTGGCAGAATGTCATATGGTCAGATGAAACCAAAATATAACTTTTTGGTAAAAACTCAACTCGTCGTGTTTGGAGGACAAAGAATGCTGAGTTGCATCCAAAGAACACCATACCTACTGTGAAGCATGGGGGCGGAAACGTCATGCTTTGGGGCTGTTTTTCTGCAAAGGGACCAGGACGACTGATCCGTGTAAAGGAAATAATGAATGGGGCCATGTATCGTGAGATTTTGAGTGAAAACCTCCTTCCATCAGCAAGGGCATTGAAGATGAAACGTGGCTGGGTCTTTCAGCAAGACAATGATCCCAAACACACCGCCCGGGCAACGAAGGAGTGGCTTCATAAGAAGCATTTCAAGGTCCTGGAGTGGCCTAGCCAGTCTCCAGATCTCAACCCCATAGAAAATCTTTGGAGGGAGTTGAAAGTCCGTGTTGCCCAGCGACAGCCCCAAAACATCACTGCTCTAGAGGAGATCTGCATGGAGGAATTTGCCAAAATACCAGCAACAGTGTGTGAAAACCTTGTGAAGACTTACAGAAAACTTTTGACCTGTGTCATTGCCAACAAAGGGTATATAACAAAGTATTTAGAAACTTTTGTTATTGACCAAATACTTATTTTCCACCATAATTTGCAAATATATTCATAAAAAATCCTACAATGTGATTTTCTGGAAAAAAAATTCTCATTTTGTCTGTCATAGTTGACGTGTACCTATGATGAAAATTACAGGCCTCTCTCATCTTTTTAAGTGGGAGAACTTGCACAATTGGTGGCTGACTAAATACTTTTTCCCCCACTGTATTCCCCAGGCTTCAGCTGAAATGTATGTGTTTTTTTTGCCACTGTTTGTGCACATGGATTTAGTTTTTATTTTATTTATTTCATTTCACCTTTATTTAACCAGGAAAGCCAGTTGAGAACAAGTTCTCATTTACAACTGCGACCTGGCCAAGATAAATGTTGTATGTTTTTCCCCCAACACCACTTTCATCAATTTGCATAACAGATCCTCATGCAAATTGAGTCAAAAACGTTTTTGAAATCAACAAAGCAAGAGAAGACTTTGCCTTTTTTTTGGTTTGTTTGTTTGTCAATTAGGGTGTGCAGGGTGAATACGTGGTCTGTCCTACTGTAATTTGGTAAAAAGCCAATTTGACATTTGCTCAGTACATTGTTTTCACTGAGGAAATGTACGAGTCTGCTGTTAATGATAATGCAGAGGATTTCCCCAAATTTGCTGTTGACGCATATCCCACGGTAGTTATTGAGCTCAAATTTGTCTCCACTTTTGTGAATTTGGGTGATCAGTCCTTGGTTCCAAATATTGGGGAAGATGCCAGAGCTAAGGATGATGTTAAAGAGTTTATAGCCAATTGGAATTTGTAGTCAACAACACAGGCCTTTTTGCATTGGAGGGTTTGTATTTTGTCCTGTAGTTCATTCAATGTAATTGGAGAATACAATGGGTTCTGGTAGTCTTTAATAGTTGATTCTAAGATTTGTATTTGATCATGTATATGTTTTTGCTGTTTGTTCTTTGTTTATAGGGCCAAAAACACTGGAGAAGTGGTTTACCCATACATCTCCATTTTGGATAGATAGCTCTTCGTGTTGTTGTTTGTTTAGATTTTCCAATTTTCGCAGAAGTGGTTACAGTCTATGGATTCTTCAAATACATTTAGCTGACTTCTGACATGCTGTTCCTTCTTTTTCCGTAGTGAAGGCGTATGCTCAGGTTTTCTGAGTCTCTATGTTTTTGGTTGGATAGGGTTCTCAATTTCTTTCCTAGATTTTTGCATTCTTCATCAAACCATTTGTCAATGTTGTTAATTTTCTTTGGTTTTCTGTTAGATTTTTTTTTAGATTTGATAGGGAAGCTGAGAGGTCAAATATACTGTTTAGGTTTTCTACTGCCAAGTTTATACCTTCACTATTACAGTGGAACGTTTTGTCCAGGAAGTTGTCTAAAAGGGATTGAATTTGATGTTGCCTAATTGTTTATTGGTTGGTTTCCACACTACTTTCCTTCCATCTATAGCATTTCTTAATATTATTCAGTTCCTTTGGCTTTGATGCCTCATGATTGAGTATTGCTCTGTTCAAGTAGACTGTGATTTTGCTGTGATCTGATAGGGGTGTCAGATTGCTGACTGTGAACGCTCTGAGGGACTCTGGGTTGAGGTCAGTGATAAAGTAGTCTACAGTACTACTGCCAAGAGATGAGCTATAGGTGTACCTACCATAGGAGTCTCCTCGAAGCCTACCATTGACTATGTACATACCCAGCGTGCGACAGAGCTGCAGGAGTTGTGACCCGTTTTTGTTGGTTATGTTGTCATAGTTGTGTCTAGGGGGGGGCATATGGGGGAGGGAATGCTGTCACCTCCAGGTAGGTGTTTGTCCCCCTGTGTGTTGAGGGTGTCAGGTTCTTGTCCAGTTCTGGCATTTAGGTCGCCAAAGACTAGTACATGTCCCTGGGTCTGGAAATGATTGATCTCCCCGTTCCAGGATGGAGAAACTGTCTTCATTAAAGTATGGGGATTCTAGTGGTAGGTAGCACACAGGAGGACATTTTTCTCTGTTGAGATTATTTCCTTTTGAATTTCTAGCCAAATGTAAAATGTTCCTGTTTTGATTAATTGAATAAAGTGAGTTAGGTCTGCTCTATATCAAATTAGCATACCCCCTGATCCCTTCCTTGTTTCACACCTGGTAGTTTGGTGGATGGGACTACCAGCTCTCTGTAACCTAGAGGGCAACCAGTGTGTCCATCTCCGCTATACCATGTTTCTTGTAGGATGACAAAGTCTGTATTTCTGATTTATTTGGTGAAGTCCAGGTTCCTGCTCTTTAGGCTAAAGGCAGATGACTTCAGGCCTTGGCTATTTCAGGATGAAATAGTGAATGCTTTGTGTTCCATAAAGTGTCTAATGTTGTTAGTCGTGTGGTTTGGCCTCAGGCCAGTAATTGTGAGCAGAGCCTGCTGAGCATCTGGTACATGCCATTGGCTTGGGCTAGTGTAAGAGTGGGGGTTGGGCCTGTTTGCTTGCTCACGGCCTGGGCGTATGTGTGACTTTCATGTTGATGCCCTCTTTGCCGGAGTGGGGGGCATGGAGTGGGCAGGAGGGGCATAGGGCTGATCGTAGGGGGCCTAAATGGGTTGTGTGAAAAGCTGTCATCAAGGCAAAGGGTGGCTATTTGAAGAATCTCAAATATAAAATATATTTTGATTTGTTTAACACTTTTTTGGTTACTACATGATTCCATATGTGTTATTTCATAGTTTTGACGTCTTCACTATTATTCTACAATGTAGAAAATAGTAAAAATAAAGAAAAACCCTTGAATGAGTAGGTGTAGCTTAGTGGGTAGCTTAGTGGGTAAGAGCGTTGTGCCAGTAACCGAAAGGTCGCTGGTTCTAATCCCCGAGCCGCCTAGGTGAAAAATCTGTCGATGTGCTCTTGAGCAAGGCACTTAACCCTAATTGCTCCTGTAAGTCGCTCTGGATAAGAGCGTCTGCTAAATGACTAAAATGTAAATCTAAAGTTCATAAACTTTACAAGTCTGGTTATAATCAATAAGACAGATTGAAAGGGGTCTGGTTGTAATCAATACGACAGATTGAAAGGGGTCTGGTTGTAATAAATAAGACAGATTGATAGGGGTCTGGTTGTAATCAATACGACAGATTGATAGGGGTCTGGTTGTAATAAATAAGACAGATTGATAGGGGTCTGGTTGTAATCAATACAACAGATTGAAAGGGGTCTGGTTGTAATCAATACGACAGATTGATAGGGGTCTGGTTGTAATAAATAAGACAGATTGATAGGGGTCTGGTTGTAATCAATAACACAGATTGAAAGGGGTCTGGTTGTAATAAATAAGACAGATTGAAAGGGGTCTGGTTGTAATCAATACGACAGATTGATAGGGGTCTGGTTGTAATAAATAAGACAGATTGAAAGGGGTATGGTTGTAATCAATAAGACAGATTGACAGGGGTCTGGTTGTAATAAATAAGACAGATTGATAGGGGTCTGGTTGTAATCAATAACACAGATTGAAAGGGGTCTGGTTGTAATAAATAAGACAGATTGATAGGGGTCTGGTTGTAATCAATAAGACAGATTGAAAGGGGTCTGGTTGTAATAAATAAGACAGATTGAAAGGGGTCTGGTTGTAATCAATAAGACAGATTGATAGGGGTCTGGTTGTAATCAATAAGACAGATTGAAAGGGGTCTGGTTGTAATAAATAAGACAAATTGAAAGGGGTCTGGTTGTAATAAATAAGACAGATTGAAAGGGGTCTGGTTGTAATCAATAAGACAGATTGATAGGGGTCTGGTTGTAATCAATAACACATATTGATAGGGGTCTGGTTGTAATAAATAAGACAGATTGAAAGGGTTGTGGTTGTAATCAATGGGACACATTTTGATTCAGTATATTTTCCATTAGATATGATTAAAACAATTTCCTCAAGACCAGTATTAAAAAGACATGATCTCACCCCTCTGTTTGACACTAACACATCATGTAATAAGTGTCCCTACATATCTTCTTGTACTGCGGAAGAAAATTAATACTAAGGACATTTATGAAATGAAAATCACGATTTTTCATGGAGCCTTTTCCGCTCGACCATATTAAATTATTTGTGTTTAAGAAGCATCAATCTTTAAACATGGCAGGCCTGGGTTAAACTGTCTTGAAGAGCCTAACCATGAATGGAGATGAATATCACCTGGGTTAAACTGTCCTGAAGACTTGAAACAGCTATTTTCTGGATGTTGATAACTAGCTGGTATAGTCCTAATTCTGCTCTGCATTGTTTGGGGTTATATAAGTATATTTTTTGCAGAATTCTCTCTCTCTCTCTCTCTCTCTCTCTCTCTCTCTCTCTCTCTCTCTCTCTCTATCTCTCCTCTCTCTCTCTCTCTCTCTCTCTCTCTCTCTCTCTCTCTCTCTCTCTCTCTCTCTCTCTCTCTCTCTCTCTCTCTCTCTCGTCTCTCTCAACACAAGTATTTCCTATTTTTAGCACCATGGTTTAAATATGAATGTTCTTACATTATTTTTATATCATTTAATCTCACTGTTCCCAGTAAGGACCATGTAGCAAGACACGTACTGTGCAGCACTTAAATTCACCAGGTCCAATCTAACTACGTACACTGAGTTTACAAAACATTAAGAACACTTTCCTAATATTTAGTTGAACCCCCTTTTGCCCTCAGAACAGCCTCAATTCGCCGGGGCCACGGACTCTAGAAGGTGTTCCACAGGGATGCTGGCTAATGTTGACTCCAATGCTTCCCATAGTTTTGTCTAGTTGGCTAGATGTCCTTTGGGTGATGGACCATTCTTGATACACACGGGAAACTGTTGAGTGTGAAAAACCCAGCAGTTCATGACACAAACCGGTGTGCCTGGCACCTACTACCATACCCCGTTCAAAGGCACTTAAATATTCACCCTCTGAATGGCACACATACATAATCCATGTCTCAAATGTCTCAAGGCTTAAAAACAATTTTTTTAACCAGTCTCCTCCACTTCATCTACACTGATTGAAGTGGGTTTAACAAGTGACATCAATAAGGGATCATAGCTTTCACCTGGATTCACATGGTCAGTCTAAGTCATGGAAAGAGAAGGTGTTCCTTTATTCCGTATTTCTGGAAAGTATCCTACATTCAACACCAGATTGAAGCTTGAGTCTGGCTTCCTGCAGCACCAGATTGAAGCTTGAGTCTGGCTTCCTTCAGCACCAGATTGAAGCTTGAGTCTGGCTTCCTTCAGCACCAGATTGAAGCTTGAGTCTGGCTTCCTTCAGCACCAGATTGAAGCTTGAGTCTGGCTTCCTGCAGCACCAGATTGAAGCTTGAGTCTGGCTTCCTTCAGCACCAGATTGAAGCTTGAGTCTGGCTTCCTTCAGCACCAGATTGAAGCTTGAGTCTGGCTTCCTGTAGCACCAGATTGAAGCTTGAGTCTGGCTTCCTGTAGCACCAGATTGAAGCTTGAGTCTGGCTTCCTGTAGCACCAGATTGAAGCTTGAGTCTGGTTTCCTGCAGCACCAGATTGAAGCTTGAGTCTGGCTTCCTGCAGCACCAGATTGAAGCTTGAGTCTGGCTTCCTGCAGCACCAGGGGGCTGCTTTTCTTCAGCATCTTACTGCAGATACTGTCTGGCCCACAGGCTTTACTGAGGGCTTTGATTTAGTCTTTCAGCTCTGTTATTGTGATGGGTGAATCTAATGCTCTTTAAAGGCCCTGTTAGTGAACAGCGTGCTGAACAGTGTGTAGCAAACTTTGAGGCAAAACGTTAAAAACAAGATGTAGATACATTGTTTTAAACTTCCTATCTTAACCATACGTGAAAAGTATGATGCGCTACAGGTGTTGCGGAATAGAACCTGATGGAGAATCGCTTCGGCAAAAAACGACGCCGCCGGTATAATGAAAGAATTGAAGTTGTTCAATGAAGATGGACACAATGCAAACACGTCTTGAAAAGCAGAAAAACAACCTGGAGAAGCTGCTCATAGAACATCTACATCAGAAGAACAGCAAGGTGGACAGTCTCCATGACAACCTGGAGAAGCTGCTCATAGAACATCTACATCAGAAGAACAGCAAGGTGGACAGTCTCCATGACAACCTGGAGAAGCTGCTCATAGAACATCTAAATCAGATGAACAGCAAGGTGGACAGTCTCCATGACAACCTGGAGAAGCTGCTCATAGAACATCTAAATCAGAAGAACAGCAAGGTGGACAGTCTCCATGACAACCTGGAGAAGCTGCTCATAGAACATCTAAATCAGATGAACAGCAAGGTGGACAGTCTCCATGACAACCTGGAGAATCTGCTCATAGAACATCTAAATCAGATGAACAGCTAGGTGGACAGTCTCCATGACAACCTGGAGAAGCTTCTCATAGAACATCTAAATCAGATGAACAGCTAGGTGGACAGTCTCCATGACAACCTGGAGAAGCTTCTCATAGAACATCTAAATCAGATGAACAGCTAGGTGGACAGTCTCCATGACAACCTGGAGAAGCTTCTCATAGAACATCTAAATCTCATGAAAACCGATTTGGAGCAGAAAGACAAAGGAATCCGTGTCTGTATTGACCTGGATATAGTGCTGCTGAGTTCAAGAATGGACAGTATCGAGGAAAACATTGAAGAACACAGAAAGACCCCAACTAACCAGTTGGACCCAGACGTATCTATAATATTAACAGGTCTACTTTACGAGGACAACAAAGATGCAGCAGAAAAGGTGATGGAGCTGCTGACCGAGGGTCGGCACTGCGAGAAAGTGCCAGAGCTGGTGGACACCCAAAGGATGAAAGCGAGAGGCCGGGGACCAGGAGTCGTGAAGGTGAAGGTCGCATTCCGGAGGGTGAAAGATAAAGTGGATATCCTCCGGCTGAAGCAACATCTGAAGAGAAGCCAAAATGTTAAGGGGGTCGGCCAAGTCCCACACAGATCGTATCATCAAACTCAACCTCAGAACACTCCTACGAGAGATCCCTGCTGGGAGAGATTTCTACATTTCGGGTGAATGGGAGGATGAGGAAGCGACTACGGGGGCCGGGGAGCTGGACCCGGTAAATATACCCAGGAAGGCCGAAAACCATCTGCCAAGTCCGTAAGTGCTGAACAATTGTATTTAATTCACTGGAACGTTAAGTGATGGATGACCGGGAACTGTAAATGTCTAACATTACTACTACATTCCCTAAACTCTGACTTTATTTATTTGAATATAACTCATTCGTATGGCGACTTGGATGGTTATTCTTGGTTTGGACACAACCGAAACGTTCATATAAGAGCCCCTAAAGATTTAGGTGGCGTCTGACTTTTTGCTAGGAATTAATTATCTGAAAAATACAGAGTGAAATATTGTGGACAAGTCAATGGATGGAATAATTGGTGTAAGGTTTGATCACAGTGTGCCGCGTTATTCTATTGTTAATTTCTGTTTTTATTCACCACCGGAGGGTTCTACAAGGGGACGGGACTCGTTGATTTTTTTCAGCCAGGTGTATTCTCTGGACACTGTTGCTATGTACTGTACATATGTGGTGGCCTGAACAGTCGTATCTCTGATCTGAGAGATTGGATAATTGACATTGACGGTATAGTTGCTTTAGACACAGGTGGACATGGGCTTGGGGAAACGTTCATTGAATTCTTAAAGGATTCCAAGTGCTGCGTTCTGTATGGTAGATTATCACCACAAAATGATCATTTCACATCAATATCAACAAAGGGAAACCCCATGACTGTCTCAACACACGTGTGTGGAGTTGAATGTGAATAACTCTACTGAGCTTGTGGAAGTAAAGGTCCTGAGTGTATTGGCCTGATTGGAGAACTTTGGAAGACTGCCTGAACATTCATTGTTGTTTCTGAAATGAATGGTGGGAAACTATTCTGGGGAGGAAGGGGATCTTATCTAAGAAGGAAGGGGATGGAGGCTTATTGTATCTAAGTCAAGTGCAAATCTGACCAAAATAAGACCTAGAAACCTACCTGAACATTGTCTTTCATCTGACATGTGCTGCACTGTTCTTACGGACCTTATTGATAACCTGGAAGCTTGCCAGAAAACACCATATAATATTGATCAGCGGTATGGCCGGGTTCTGTCATGTACTTCATGAAGCAATGGAAAAGTGTTTACCTGTTAAATCAGTTCCATACAAGCCTAAGAGACCTCAACTAATTGGTCAACCACATTGGAATAAAGAATTAAGTAATTTATGGTCTGTAATGAGAGTTGCAAAAAAATAAGTTATTAAAATTTAAAGGCCAATCAATGGGAATAGAGGCTTAAGAGAAGAGTCAACAAGCTATCATATCAACAAGCCAAGGTTCCATCAGAGGACATTCAGAAGGGGCCAAGCACTGCGTCTCGAACAACAGCAAAATAACAACCCTCTGCAATTTTTGAATTAAATCAATATACTGGGTCCCAAAAAAAGTTATGAAAATTCCCATGGAAATCATACTGGAAAATGGAGAACTAGAACATAAGAAGAATTGTTTATTAAATAACTGGGAGAATGATTTTGCTAAACCTATTTTCAGGCAACAATATACAATTTGTGTTTGATGATGACTTCTTTAATTATATTTGTAACTTAAAGAATGGGTTGGAAATGTAAACGCATAGGTCTGGATACACCTAAAAACCCATTCCTGAATGAAACATTTACCCTGGAGGAAGTTAGAAAGGCTGGTGAGAAACGCTTCAGGAATAGAGAAGCTTCCAGATGAAGTTCTAAATTCTCATAGGTTACTGCAGACTCTACTTCGTCTTTTTCAAATGTGTTTTGAAAAAATGGGATCATCCCCTCAACTTGGTACAGATCAATCAATTAAAACCAATCCCAAAGTCATCAAAGAATGGTCCAAGGTCCCGTTAAATTACAGATACATCAGTTTACAGTTATACTCTGGTGTGTTGAACAACAGGTTGACTCAGGATGTCCCTCACCACCTTTCGGAGACACTTGAAACCCCACCTCTTTAAGGAATACCTGGGATATGATAAAGTAATCCTTCTACCCCCCCCCCCAAAAAAAAAAAAAAATTATAATAATATTGTAAAGTGGTTATCCCACTGGCTATAAGGTGATAAGAGCGTCTGCTAAATGATGTATATGTAAAATGTCAGGTTTACTTGTAGACGAGCAGAAAACAGGGCTTGTATAGATCAGATCTACACTGTATCCACTGTGATTAGAGCCAGACTAAGAATGGAAACCTACATATGGATGTTTTATTGATTTCCAAAAGGCCTTTGTTTGGGTAAATAGAGATCTTCTTGCTTTCAAACGTATAAATGACGGGGGTGGATGATAAATGTTATGATGCAATTACAGCTCCAATCTCCTGTGGACGGGTAAAGTAACTGAAGACTGGATGGTTTCCTATATACAGCTCCAGTCTCCTGTGGACAGGTAAATGAGTTGAAGACTGGATGGTTTCCCGCTCCGTTTGGAGTCAAACAAGGCCACGTGGTTTCCTCAACTTTGTTTGCCCTTTTTGTAAATGACTTGGCCCAGCAACCCAAGCATGCTAACCTAGGAGTTAAATTACATGACACAACTTTGGGGATACAATTGTACGCAGATTATATTGTCCTCCTTACAGAGTGAGTTTGATTTGAGATGTATGTTGAACACTGTCAATATGTGGTGTATCAAATGGAGATGAATGATTAACCCAGATAAAACCCAGATAATGCACTAAAGGGTACAGTAAGAAGCAGTGGCGGCTCCTGAAAAAATTCTCAGGAGGGGCAATTTTTCTGATGATTTAGGTGACCTACACACATTTTAAAAAAGATATGTCCAGCAACAACATGAAGACAGGGGCAGCATATAAGTCAATACCAGAAGCATTTATTGACTGATCTGGGGAGATGGATTCCAGTTTCTGTGACAGATTATAAATAATCTCTGATGCCTTTGTTATATTAGCTTTTGGTTGAATGTACTGTCGTAGTAAATATATAATGTTATAGCTTGGTCTGACTAAAATCTTGTGCATGACCCATTTTGTGTTGGGCCTTTGTATTCAATACAATGAACAAGAGTCCTATCTTGTCAGCAGGTGGCTAAGGATAACACCCACGCCATAGGTCTCTCAGTTCTTCCAACTCAAGAGTTCTTGCCCTGAGGACACACACCCACACACCCACACACATCATCACTGATAAACACACACACACACACACACACACACATCATCACTGATAACAAACACACACACACACACACACACACACACACACTGATAACAAACACACACACACACACACAAATCCTCTTCTCTTAGGCTGAACATCTGAAGACAGAGAACCCGACTCAGAGCCAATGCAACAGTGACACTAGCCTGGAGGTGACATCGCCCAACTCATCAGGACCAATCAGAAGATCAGAACTACTAGATTCAACCTACTTCATTTTATTGTATAAAATGTCAGCACACAATGTTTAGGGGCTCTTCTGATAAACTCCCTACGAGTTTGACGAACGGGTCCGTGCACGCGATTGCAGATATCTTTACCTCTGAATAAACTGCCTTATATTATACAATTATCCACCTTGTCCAAAAGTCTCTACTTTTTCTCCGTTCTCCAGTAAACTTGTTTTATCAACAATAGTAAGGTTCAATGACACAGAAAGCAGTTCAATGTCGGGGTACAGAGTCGCTCTCTTACCAGGATCGCGGTCCGCTCTGACCAGGGTGAAGGTGGCCGGCTCCACCTCTCTGTCCGGGACTCTGTCATCCAGTCAAGTCTCCCAGCTGTATTGGGATTCCGCTGCCAGCAGCGTTTTCATTATTTAGTCCGTTCGTAGCGGGTATGTACACGATCAACAAGATCAGTCCAAAACCGAAGATCAGTCCAAAGCAGAATGTTTGCAGAATGTTTGTAAACTAAGTCTACAAATTAAAAACATAAAATAACGCCACACTGCAGGTCGCAACATAGACGCTGATAGCCGCCATTGTCTTAGTTACGTTCAACGTTACGTCACGTATGACGAAAGCGCGTAAGTGCATGCACACAGACACCCATAGAGAATGTATTGAAAGCTTTGAAATGTGAAAAAAATAGATTTTACATGACAGGCTATGAGAGACTTCTGGGCGATTTTCAACCTGACTGAAATCGCCCAAAAAACGGGCGGGGCCATTTGAAGCACGACTTTAGCCTGATTTGACATTTAGTGGCTGGCAGATCAGACGTGAACACTGATAACTGCTGTTGCCGTGATATAATTGATTAGAAAAAAAATCCCTTCCTTTTCCCGTTTGGCAGTGCGTCGCCCATATCGCCCTATTGAACAAGCCGTCCCTGGTAAGAAGTATTCTTACCCCTAAACAACACTAGCTCATATAAATACCTTGGTTTTCTTTTTGATTAATGTACGACTTTTTAGGAGGGTATAAAGTGTTTATCAGATTGTGCAGGCAGAGCGTTGGGGTCTTTGTTGGTAGAAAACTGAACATCTGTAAAGACTTTGGCTATTTTACATATTTACATTTTAGTCATTTAGCAGACGCTCTTATCCAGAGCGATTTACAGTTAGTGAGTGAATACATTTTTAATTAATTTTTTCATACTGGCCCCCCGTGGGAATCGAACCCACAACCCTGGTGTTGCAAACGCCATGCTCTACCAACTGAGCTACAACCCTGCCGGCCATTCCCTCCCCTACCCTGGGTCTCCCGGTCGCGGCCGGCTACGACAGAGCCTGGATATTCACAGCTCTATAATTCATGTGTGTGTTCTATACTGAACTATGCTGCTGGAATCTGTTGTTGTAAGGAAGCCAAAACAGCCATCTCTATTCAGAATTGAACCATACACTGTTTTCTGTTAGTGCGTACGTTTGCTCCAAGCCTTGCTATTCAAGGAGACACGGGTGGGGAGCCCTGTGAAATAAGGAGTGAAATTATTAAGTTATGGAAATCAATATGCCAGAGGACAGAATAGCAAAAATGGTTTTCAACTGGGATAAAACACACGGCTACCCTTGGACAAAATAACTTAATGCCATATTGAAGGAAGCTGATCTACAAAACATATTTAGAAACAAGTTAGGATGCAATGTCAACGTGATCAAACACAAGTTAACACTACGCTATAAAGAAAAACGGTCAACTGACATATTGCTAAAACCAAAACTCAGAACTTACAACCAGATCAAAAACAGCTACGGTCCAGAACCTTAAGTCACCTCTCACCCACACCCGTCGCTATGGGCGGCCAAAAATGCTTGTGCCCCCCCCCCCCCCCCCCCCCCCCCCACTTGAGGGAATGTATTATTAAATATACGTACTGTAGGCTAATAATAATTGTGCCCTGCCGTCCCATGCATTTCATATGCCCCCTTTAAGACTGAGGTCTGGCGACGGGTCTGCTCTCACCTAACCAGAAACCAAAGGTCCTTGTGTGCCCAGTTGAGAACCCGGGATACTGCCTCTGGTAATTGAAGTAGGTAGGTTCAATGGCATAGATGAGGAATAGTGATTTAGGGAGGTGGAGAATGACTTGTTATTTTATTGTACTTTATATGATGATTTGAGAGCTCTACTGTTTGATAAAATGTTACAAAGAAAATAGGAACTATTCTGGATTAGAGATGAAGACAAAACTTGAATGGTTATTTAGGAAATAAGTATTCCCAGTATTCCTAGTATTCCCAGTGTATTCCCAGTATTCCCAGTGTATTCCCAGTATTCCCAGTGCTTCATTTCAGCCGGATCCTGCTGGAACAGGATCTGGCAGCTCTCCGTTTTGGACTGTTTCGTTCTGGAACCTATTTGGCCGGATCCGGTTCCTTTCGTGGCATGAAAAATAATTGTCACATTTTGCAGCGTAAACATTCTAATAAACGTGATCAAAGTTCATTCGAGTTGCCTCTTCGTTAATTCTCCTGCACCCCCCGTATCTCTCACAGAACTAGAATGAGATTCACTTTCCATGATGTCTTTCTCTCTGCTCTGATAGACATCAGCCTGCAGCTCTCATCTCTCCAGCGTTGCACTTCATACTTTACTTCCTTATAGAGCCGCAAGAAGGGTTTCTGGAGGAGCTGCAGCACGCCTGATACATTCAAATACATTTGCCAAAGTTATAGAGTTACTGCTGTCTGTTCAGAAATACATGAAATCATTCAGAATAGCCTACTACGCAATGAGAAAGCCTCAAATTTAGCCACAGAGTATAAATAGCTTATTTTAAAAGTAGACTAGCTGTGGAGTGTTGCCCAATGACAAGGCATAGCTGACAGTCGGGAACGCGCGGCAAATCTGTCCGTGAACAAACAGCATATAAACTAAACTGGCCTTTCCCAATATTTAAAATAGTCTAGAGTCGCGGGAAAAACACAGTTCCTGCTGAAAAGAGAATTCTCTAATATGTCAGCTGTAGGCTACCAAAATATTTGATCAACTTGTCTTCCAAATATTGTTTTACAAAGTTAAAATGAGAGAGCGCGAGAGAGAGAGAGAGAGGAAGGGAGTGAGCTGCGCATCATTGGGTGAGTCAGTGAAAGTGGACAGCTTTTTTCCGAGTATAATTTCCTCCTCATATTGTAGCATACAGTTGTCTCCACACACCTAGGCCTAGGCTATTGATGGATTCAAGACAAGGTCGTTTTCATTGATCTCAGATTCTCAGTTTGTTAGTGTCTAAGTAGCCTGTCATTTCGATCATTTTTGCTTTCAAGACAACTGGGAACTCTGAAAAATAACTAGGTAGAATCAAGACGTTAGTGATCTTCAGGTCGGAAAGTCGGAGCTCTAGAAGAGGCCAGAGTTTTCCCCATTATGTAGCGAGTCGGAGTCTGAGTCTGAGTCTTCTCTTGTCTCTACTCCTCCCGTTACGGGGTCTGAGACGCCGAAGGCTCCCACCATTAGCTCTGACAAATTGAAAACCCTAGTCATTGGCGACTCCATTACCCGCAGTATTAGACTTAAAACGAATCACCCAGCGATCATACACTGTTTACCAGGGGGCAGGGCTACCGACGTTAAGGCTAATCTAAAGATGGTGCTGGCTAAAGCTAAAACTGGCGAGTGTAGAGAGTATAGAGATATTGTTATCCACGTCGGCACCAACGATGTTAGGATGAAACAGTCAGAGGTCACCAAGTGCAACATAGCTTCAGCGTGTAAATCAGCTAGAAAGATGTGTCGGCATCGAGTAATTGTCTCTGGCCCCCTCCCAGTTAGGGGGAGTGACGAGCTCTACAGCAGAGTCTCAGCACTCAATCGCTGGTTGAAAACTGTTTTCTGCCCCTCCCAAAAGATAGAATTTGTAGATAATTGGCCCTCTTTCTGGGACTCACCCACAAACAGGACCAAGCCTGACCTGCTGAGGAGTGACGGACTCCATCCTAGCTGGAGGGGTGCTCTCATCTTATCTACCAACATAGATAGGGCTCTAACTCCTCTAGCCCCACAGTGAAATAGGGTGCAGGCCAGGCAGCAGGCTGTTAGCCAACCTGCCAGCTTAGTGGAGTCTGCCAATAGCACAGTCAGTGTAGTCAGCTCAGCCATACCCATTGAGACTGTGTCTGTGCCTCGACCTAGGTTGGGCAAAACTAAACATGGCGGTGTTCGCCCTAGCAATCTTATTAGGATAAAGACCTCCTCCATTCCTGCCATTATTGAAAGAGATCGTGATACCTCACATCTCAAAATAGGGTTACTTAATGTTAGATCCCTCACTTCAAAGGCAGTCATAGTCAATGAACTAATCACTGATCATAATCTTGATGTGATTGGCCTGACTGAAACATGGCTTAAGCCTGATGAATTTGCTGTGTTAAATGAGGCCTCACCTCCTGGTTACACTAGTGACCATATTCCCCGTGCATCCCGCAAAGGCGGAGGTGTTGCTAACATTTACGATAGCAAATTTCAATTTACAAAAAAAAAAATGGCGTTTTCGTCTTTTGAGCTTCTAGTCATGAAATCTATGCAGCCTACTCAATCACTTTTTATAGCTACTGTTTACAGGCCTCCTGGGCCATATACAGCGTTCCTCTCTGAGTTTCCTGAATTCCTATCAGACCTTGTAGTCATAGCAGATCATATTCTAATTTTTGGTGATTTTAATATTCACATGGAGAAGTCCACAGACCCACTCCAAAAGTCTTTCGGAGCCATCATCGACTCAGTGGGTTTTGTCCAACATGTCTCTGGACCTACTCACTGCCACAGTCATACTCTGGACCTAGTTTTGTCCCATGGAATAAATGTTGTAGATCTTAATGTTTTTCCACAAAATCCTGGACTATCGGACCACCATTTTATTACGTTTGCAATCGCAACAAATAATCTGCTCAGACCCCAACCAAGGAGCATCAAAAGTCGTGCTATAAATTCTCAGACAACACAAAAATTCCTTGATGCCCTTCCAGACTCCTTCTGCCTACCCAAGGACGTCAGAGGACAAAAATCAGTTAACCACTTAACTGAGGAACTCAATTTAACCTTGCGCAATACCCTAGATGCAGTTGCACCCCTAAAAACGAAAAACATTTGTCATAAGAAACTAGCTCCCTGGTATACAGAAAATACCCGAGCTTTGAAGCAAGCTTCCAGGAAATTGGAACGGAAATGGCGCCACACCAAACTGGAAGTCTTCCGACTAGCTTGGAAAGACAGTACCGTGCAGTACCGAAGAGCCCTCACTGCTGCTCGATCATCCTACTTTTCCAACTTAATCGAGGAAAATAAGAACAATCCAAAATTTCTTTTTGATACTGTTGCAAAGCTAACTAAAAAGCAGCATTCCCCAAGAGAGGATGGCTTTCACTTCAGCAGTAATAAATTCATGAACTTCTTTGAGGAAAAGATCATGACCATTAGAAAGCAAATTACGGACTCCTCTTTGAATCTGCGTATTCCTCCAGGGCTTAGCTGTCCTGGATCTGCACAGCTCTGCGAGGGCCTGGGATCAGGAGAGACACTTAAGTGTTTTAGTACTATATCTCTTGACACAATGATGAAAATAATCATGGCCTCTAAACCTTCAAGCTGCATACTGGATCCTATTCCTACTAAACTGCTGAAGGAGCTGCTTCCTGTGCTTGGCCCTCCTATGTTGAACATAATAAACAGCTCTCTATCCACCGGATGTGTACCAAACTCACTAAAAGTGGCAGTGATAAAGCCTCTCTTGAAAAAGCCAAACCTTGACCCGGAAAATATAAAAAACTATCGGCCTATATCGAATCTTCCATTCCTCTCAAAAATTTTAGAAAAAGCTGTTGCGCAGCAACTCACTGCCTTTCTGAAGACAAACAATGTATACGAAATGCTTCAGTCTGGTTTTAGACCCCATCATAGCACTGAGACTGCACTTGTGAAGGTGGTAAATGACCTTTTAATGGCGTCAGACCGAGGCTCTGCATCTGTCCTCGTGCTACTAGACCTTAGTGCTGCCTTTGACACCATCGATCACCACATTCTTTTGGAGAGACTGGAAACCCAAATTGGTCTACACGGACAAGTTCTGGCCTGGTTTAGATCTTACCTGTCGGAAAGATATCAGTTTGTCTCTGTGAATGGTCTGTCCTCCGACAAATCAACTGTACATTTCGGTGTTCCTCAAGGTTCCGTTTTAGGACCACTATTGTTTTCACTATATATTTTACCTCTTGGGGATGTTATTCGAAAACATAATGTTAACTTTCACTGCTATGCGGATGACACACAGCTGTACATTTCAATGAAACATGGTGAAGCCCCAAAATTGCCCTCGCTAGAAGCCTGTGTTTCAGACATAAGGAAGTGGATGGCTGAAAACTTTCTACTTTTAAACTCGGACAAAACAGAGATGCTTGTTCTAGGTCCCAAGAAACAAAGAGATCTTCTGTTAAATCTGACAATTCATCTTGATGGTTGTAAAGTCGTCTCAAATAAAACTGTGAAGGACCTCGGCGTTACTCTTGACCCTGATCTCTCTTTTGACGAACATATCAAGACTGTTTCAAGGACAGCTTTTTTCCATCTACGTAACATTGCAAAAATCAGAAATTTTCTGTCCAAAAATGATGCAGAAAAATTAATCCATGCATTTGTTACTTCTAGGTTAGACTACTGCAATGCTCTACTTTCCGGCTACCCGGATAAAGCACTAAATAAACTTCAGTTAGTGCTAAATACGGCTGCTAGAATCCTGACTAGAACCAAGAAATTTGATCATATTACTCCAGTGCTAGCTTCCCTACACTGGCTTCCTGTTAAGGCAAGGGCTGATTTCAAGGTTTTACTGTTAACCTATAAAGCGTTACATGGGCTTGCTCCTACCTATCTTTCCGAGTTGGTCCTGCCGTACATACCAATACGTACGCTACGGTCACAAGACGCAGGCCTCCTAATTGTCCCTAGAATTTCTAAGCAAACAGCGGGAGGCAGGGCTTTCTCCTATAGATCTCCATTTTTATGGAACAGTCTGCCTACCCATGTGAGAGACGCAGACTCGGTCTCAACCTTTAAGTCTTTACTGAAGACTTATCTCTTCAGTAGGTCATATGATTGAGTGTAGTCTGGCCCAGGAGTGTGAAGGTGAACGGAAAGGCTCTGGAGCAACGAACAGCCCTTGCTGTCTCTGCCAGGCCGGTTCCCCTCTCTCCACTGGGGTTCTCTGCCTCTAACCCTGTTACAGGGGCTGAGTCACTGGCTTGCTGGTGCTCTTTCATGCCGTCCCTAGGAGGGGTGCGTCACTTGAGTGGGTTGAGTTACTGACGTGATCTTCCTGTCTGGGTTGGCGCCCCCCCTTGGTTTGTGCTGTGGTGGAGACCTCTGTGGGCTATACTCGGCCTTGTCTCAGGATTGTAAGTTGGTGGTTGAGGATATCCCTCTAGTGGTGCGGGGGCTGTGCTTTGGCAGAGTGGGTGGGGTTATATCCTTCCTGTTTGGCCCTGTCCGGGGGTTTCTTCGGATGGGGCCACAGTGTCTCCGGACCGCTCCTGTCTCAGCCTCCAGTATTTATGCTGCAGTCGTTTATGTGTCGGGGGGCTGGGGTTAGTTGGTTATACCTGGAGTACTTCTCCTGTCTTATCCAGTGTCCTGTGTGAATTTAAGTATGCTCTCTCTAATTCTCTCGTTCTCTCTTTCTCTCTGAGAACCTGAGCCCTAGGACCATACGTCAGGACTACCGGACATGCTGACACCTTGCTGTCCCCAGTCCGCCTGGCCTTGCTGCTATTCCAGTTTCAACTGTTCTGCCTGCGGTTACGAAACCCCTACCTGTCCCAGACCTGCTGTTTTCAACTCTTAATGATCGGCTATGAAAAGCCAACTGAGAGACCTGAGCCCTAGGACCATACGTCGGGACTACCGGCCGTGGTGACTCCTTGCTGTCCCCAGTCCGCCTGGCCTTGCTGCTATTCCAGTTTCAACTGTTCTGCCTGCGGTTATGGAACCCCTACCTGTCCCAGACCTGCTGTTTTCAACTCTTAATGATCGGCTATGAAAAGCCAACTGAGATTTATTCCTGATTATTATTTGACCATGCTTGTCACTTATGAACATTTTTGAACATCTTGGCATGGTTCTGTTATAATCTCCACCCGGCACAGCCAGAAGAGGACTGGCCACCCCTCATAGCCTGGTTCCTCTCTAGGTTTCTTCCTAGGTTTTGGCCTTTCTAGGGAGTTTTTCCTAGCCACCGTGCTTCTACACCTGCATTACTAGCTGTTTGGGGTTTTAGGCTGGGTTTCTGTACAGCACTTCGAGATATTAGCTGATGTACGAAGGGCTATATAAAATAAAATTGATTGATTGAGTTCCCCACTTGGAATTCCGAGTTGGATGACTTTTCAAAACGAATTTTCCCGGTCGTTTTCCCCTCAATTTCCCAGTTGTCTTGAACACACTGAAGGCAGAAGTCGGAGATTTCCCAGCTCTGAGTTCCCAGTTGTTTTGAAAGTGGCATTAAAAATGATTATGCCAAAGTCTCCAGTCATGTAAAATGACGTAGAATTGCATTAAATGTGTTTATAAAAAGGCCAAACATTTTCCGGACCCTAGGGCACAAAGAAAATGGCTCATGTGTGCAACTTCTGTAAGTGCCTTTACTTACTATGCCACTACGCAAATGTGATGATATGCAATGCAATGCTTTATTATAAAGGTGATATATTTTGTCATGCTCAGAGCTCCCCAGGTCACCCCCCTCTAGCACTCGCTTTTTGTTCCGGAACCTCCCGATTTAGAAATTAAGCACTGACTATTCCTGGTTGCAAATTGTATCTCCAAAGCTTGGAAGATATGACATGATAAGTGGTATACATATTGGTATATATACAGTTGAAGTCGGAAGTTTACATACACCTTAGCCAAATACATTTAAACTCTGTTTTTCACAATTCCTGACGTTTAATCCTAGTAAAAATTCCCTGTCTTAGGTCACTTAGGATCACCACTTTATTTTAAGAATGTGAAATGTCAGAATAATAGTAGAGAGAATGATTTATTTCAGCTTTTATTTCTTTCATCACATTCCCAGTGGGTCAGAAATGTACATACACTCAATTAGTATTTGGTAGCATTGCCTTTAAATTGTTTAACTTGGGTCAAACGTTTCGGGTAGCCTTCCACAAGCTTCCCACAATAAGTTGGGTGAATTTTGGCCCATTCTTCCTGACAGAGCTGGTGTAACTGAGTCAGGTTTGCAGGCCTCCTTGCTCGCACACACTTTTTCAGTTTTGCCCACAAATGTTCCATAGGATTGAGGTCAGGGCTTTGTGATGGTTACTCCAATACCTTCTTTGTTGACCTTAAGCCATTTTGCCACAACTTTGGAAGTATGCTTGGGGTCATTGTCCATTTGGAAGACCCATTTGCGACCAAGCTTTAACTTCCTGACTGATGTCTTGAGATGTTGCTTCAATATCTCCACATAATCTTCCTTCCTCATGATGCCATCTATTTTGTGAAGTGCACCAGTCCCTCCTGCAGCAAAGCACCACCACAGCATGATGCTGCCACCCCCGTGCTTCACGGTTGGGATGGTGTTCTTCGGCTTGAAAGCACCCCCTTTTTCCTCCAAACATAACGATGGTCATTATGGCCAAACAGTTCTATTTTTGTTTCATCAAACCAGAGGACATTTCTCCAAAAAGTACGATCTTTGTCTCCATGTGCAGTTGCAAACCGTAGTCTGGCTTTTTTATGGCGGTTTTGGAGCAGTGGCTTCTTCCTTGCTGAGCGGCCTTTCAGGTTATGTCAATATAGGACTCGTTTTCCTGTGGATATAGATACTTTTGTACCTGTTTCCTCCAGTATCTTCACAAGGTCCTTTGCTGTTGTTCTGGGATTGATTGAAGTACGTTCATCTCTAGGAGACAGAACGCGTCTCCTTCCTGAGCGGTATGACGGCTGCGTGGTCCCATGGTGTTTATACTTGCGTACTATTGTTTGTACAGATGAACGTGGTACCTTCAGGCGTTTGGAAATTGCTCCCAAGGATGAACCAGACTTGTGGAGGTCTACAATTTTTTTTCTGAGGTCTTGGCTGATTTCTTTTGATTTTCCCATGATGTCAAGCAAAGAGACACTGAGTTTGAAGGTAGGCCTTGAAGTAAATCCACAGGTACACCTCCAATTGACTCAAATGATGTCAATTAGCCTATCAGAAGCTTCTAAAGCCATGACATAATTTTCTGGAATTTTCCAAGCTGTTTAAAGGCACAGTCAACATAGTGTATGTAAACTTCTGACCCACTGGAATTGTGATACAGTGAATTATAAGTGAAATAATCTGTCTGTAAACAATTGTTGGAAAAATTACTTGTGTCATGCACAAAGTAGATGTCCTAACCGACATGCCAAAACTATAGTTTGTTAACAAGAAATTTGTGGAGTGGTTGAAAAACGAGTTTTAATGACTCCAACCTAAGTGTATGTAAACTTCTGTATTAGAGATGAAGAAAAACTTGAAAGGTTTTGTTTTGTTTTCTCAATTGTTTTTCACTGCCGTATGAATATACTGTATGAATATACTGTATGATTTATACTGTATGAATATACTGTATGATATATACTGTATGATTTATACTGTATGAATATACTGTATGATATATACTGTATGATTTATACTGTATGATATATACTGTATGAATATACTGTATGATTTATAATGTATGAATATACTGTATGATTTATAATGTATGGATATACTGTATGATTTATAATGTCTGGATATACTGTATGATATATACTGTATGATATATACTGTATGAATATACTGTATGAATATACTGTATGAAAATACTATATGAATATGCTGTATGAATATGCTTTATGATTTATACTGTATGAATATACTGTATGATTTATACTGTATGAGTATACTGTATGAATATACTGTATGATATATACTGTATGATTTATTCTGTATGGATATACTGTATGATATATACTGTATGATATATACTGTATGATATTGCCTGTATGATTTATACAGTATGAATATACTGTATGATATATACTGTATGCATATACTGTACGATATATACTGTAAGATATATACTGTAAGATATATACTGTATGATATATACTGTATGATATATAATGTATGATTTATACTGTATGATATATACCGAATGGATATGGCCACCAAACAAACCCAGCAGTCTCACGGCTCTGCCAGCTGGTACTCTGACGGACAATCACCATAATTGGCAGCACCTGATGTGCTTATCAAGGCTTAGCTCAGTATCTAGACCAGGGTGCTGCCCCCAGGGGGCTGGAGTTGGAATTGTATCCTGGATAGTGTGTTTGTCTATGTCCTAACACTAACCTTCCCCATTATCACAACACTGCCATTAATGCATCTTATTGATATCATGACACAGATAAGACTGAAGAAGAAGAGTTATTGATGTGAGATAGTCATTAGGAGACAGAGACTATAACTTTCCAGCCCACTTTCCGACATCATTAGTGCAGTTCATACTCTTTACCTATACTCCTCTGATTGATTGTTCCATGACACTCCTCACTAAGCCTCCATTAGATGTCATTAGGGGTGCAATGCTATTTTAATCAACAACAGTAAAGTTTTGGCTGAAACGCCACCAGGAGAAAAGAGCACGAGGATACAAGAACGTCTTGACGGGGTTTACGGAACGGTTAATTATTAGGCAGCTATTGTCTGTGACACGTTGAGATATGTAATTGACTGAAAGGCCACGTGCCTTGTTCTCCCGTTGAACGACTTTACATGATAGAAGACTCTCTCTCTCTTTATCTCTCATTCTCTCTCTCATTCTCTCAGTCTCTCTCTTGTTCTCTGTCCAACGGGGTGTTCTATCAACACTGTCACAGACAGAACCAAAGACAGAGTGCTAATGACAATGGTCTTAATTAATTAAACTAAATCGCAAAATATCAATCGTACAAATCATCTGAGCTATGAACTGGTATGACGAAAATATGGTGTGAAGCTGTTTTAAAGAGAAAGAGAGATGGTGTGAAGCTGTTTTAAAGAGAAAGAGAGATGGTTTGAAGCTGTTTTAAAGAGAAAGAGAGATGGTGTGAAGCTGTTTTAAAGAGAAAGAGAGATGGTGTGAAGCTGTTTTAAAGAGAAAGAGAGATGGTTTGAAGCTGTTTTAGAGAGATGGTGTGAAGCTGTTTTAAAGAGAAAGAGAGATGGTATGAAGCTGTTTTAGAGAAAGAGAGATGGTGTGAAGCTGTTTTAAAGAGAAAGAGAGATGGTGTGAAGCTGTTTTAAAGAGAAAGAGAGATGGTTTGAAGCTGTTTTAAAGAGAAAGAGAGATGGTGTGAAGCTGTTTTAAAGAGAAAGAGAGATGGTGTGAAGCTGTTTTAAAGAGAAAGAGAGATGGTTTGAAGCTGTTTTAAAGAGAAAGAGAGATGGTGTGAAGCTGTTTTTAAAGAGAAAGAGAGATGGTGTGAAGCTGTTTTAAAGAGAAAGAGAGATGGTGTGAAGCTGTTTTAAAGAGAAAGAGAGATGGTGTGAAGCTGTTTTAAAGAGAAAGAGAGATGGTTTGAAGCTGTTTTAAAGAGAAAGAGAGATGGTATGAAGCTGTTTTAGAGAAAGAGAGATGGTGTGAAGCTGTTTTAAAGAGAAAGAGAGATGGTGTGAAGCTGTTTTAAAGAGAAAGAGAGATGGTTTGAAGCTGTTTTAAAGAGAAAGAGAGATGGTGTGAAGCTGTTTTAAAGAGAAAGAGAGATGGTTTGAAGCTGTTTTAAAGAGAAAGAGAGATGGTATGAAGCTGTTTTAGAGAAAGAGAGATGGTGTGAAGCTGTTTTAAAGAGAAAGAGAGATGGTGTGAAGCTGTTTTAAAGAGAAAGAGAGATGGTGTGAAGCTGTTTTAAAGAGAAAGAGAGATGGTGTGAAGCTGTTTTAAAGAGAAAGAGAGATGGTGTGAAGCTGTTTTAAAGAGAAAGACATGTGTGAAGCTGTTTAAAGAAAGAGAGATGGTGTGAAGCTGTTTTAAAGAGAAAGAGAGATGGTATGAAGCTGTTTTAGAGAAAGAGGGATGGTGTGAAGCTGTTTTAAAGAGAAAGAGAGATGGTGTGAAGCTGTTTTAAAGAGAAAGACAGGTGTGAAGCTGTTTTAAAGAGAAAGAGAGATGGTGTGAAGCTGTTTTAGAGAGAAAGAGAGATGGTGTGAAGCTGTTTTAAAGAGAAAGAGAGATGGTGTGAAGCTGTTTTAAAGAGAGAGAGAGATGGTGTGAAGCTGTTTTAAAGAGAAAGAGAGATGGTTTGAAGCTGTTTTAAAGAGAAAGAGAGATGGTGTGAATCTGTTTTAGAGAAAGAGGGATGGTGTGAAGCTGTTTTAAAGAGAAAGAGAGATGGTGTGAAGCTGTTTTAAAGAGAAAGAGATATGGTGTGAAGCTGTTTTAAAGAGAAAGAGAGATGGTGTGAAGCTGTTTTAAAGAGAAAGAGAGATGGTTTGAAGCTGTTTTAAAGAGAAAGAGAGATGGTGTGAATCTGTTTTAAAGAGAAAGAGAGATGGTGTGAAGCTGTTTTAAAGAGAAAGAGAGATGGTTTGAAGCTGTTTTAAAGAGAATGAGAGATGGTATGAGGCTGTTTTAGAGAAACAGAGATGGTTTGAAGCTGTTTTAAAGAGAAAGAGAGATGGTGTGAAGCTGTTTTAAAGAGAAAGAGAGATGGTGTGAAGCTGTTTTAAAGAGAAAGAGAGATGGTGTGAAGCTGTTTTAAAGAGAAAGAGAGATGGTGTGAATCTGTTTTAAAGAGAAAGAGAGATGGTGTGAAGCTGTTTTAAAGAGAAAGAGAGATGGTTTGAAGCTGTTTTAAAGAGAAAGAGAGATGGTGTGAATCTGTTTTAAAGAGAAAGAGAGATTGTGTGAAGCTGTTTTAAAGAGAAAGAGAGATGGTTTGAAGCTGTTTTAAAGAGAATGAGAGATGGTATGAGGCTGTTTTAGAGAAACAGAGATGGTGTGAAGCTGTTTTAAAGAGAACAACAGGTGTGAAGCTGTTTTAAAGAGAAAGAGAGATGGTGTGAAGCTGTTTTAAAGAGAAAGAGAGATGGTGTGAAGCTGTTTTAAAGAGAGAGAGATGGTGTGAAGCTGTTTTAGAGAAAGAGAGTTGGTTTGAAGCTGTTTTAAAGAGAAAGAGAGATGGTGTGAAGCTGTTTTAAAGAGAAAGAGAGATGGTGTGAAGCTGTTTTAAAGAGAAATAGAGATGGTTTGAAGCTGTTTTAAAGAGAAGGAGAGATGGTGTGAAGCTGTTTTAAAGAGAAAGAGAGATGGTGTGAAGCTTTTTTTAAGAGAGTAAGAGAGATGGTGTGAAGCTGTTTTAGAGAGAAAGAGAGATGGTGTGAAGCTGTTTTAGAGAGAAAGACAGGTGAGATGTGGATGTCTTCCGTCCAGTACATGTAGTAGCGATGATCAATGGGAGAAAAAGCAGCAAAGTAAACAACTTTGTCCCTGGACTTCCTGACTTCCTGATGGCTCTATGCAGATGAATTATCTGTTTTGTCATATCATATTTCCGGGTGCCTATTTCTCTTTTAAAAGATTAAGGGGATGATATTGTGCCAATGAACGATAGATACGTCAGTTAGTTAAATGTCTGCAAACACTTCATGTTAAAAAAAAAATGTTTATGCACATACAGTGCATTCGGAAAGTATTACAGTTTTTCTCAGTCGCTTTGGTGCATTTTTCACATCATCCCTAACATGTGCAAAATAATAAGTGCATTTCTCAGAACAATTTGTACAAACTGCAATATACAATAGATATGTTTCTAAAGCTAGTCAGTCACTAAAAATCCTTAGTACATCTCTCAAAAGTAAATATTCATGCCAATGATCATGTCAGTGTCATCAGAATGATAAGTCATTGAGTCATTGTTCACGAACAAGGTTGTCAAAATGTTTAGGCATGTTGTCAATGGAACTGTGTACTTTGACAGTATTACCTGATGTAAACTTAGGCTACAGTTTGGATGACAGTTACTGTATTGAAAATGCACAAGGCTGCACTTCTATGGCATATATCAATTTCAACAGTACTATTTACATATTACTGTATGTGGGTTATTGATTGAAAGAGACTGGACAACCCAAGGGGCACAAAGGAAAAAAAACTAAATTAGAAAGAAACACAGGAAACCACCCCTAAGGCACAACTTTGCCCACAGCACTGTTCTAGTGCTGTCTCTACACATCCAGACGTTCCTGTCTGTCAGCCCACATATTCTCATCCACATCACACCGGATATTTTCCCTTCCAATGCAACGTGGAAAGAATCTTTTGGAATGCCTTATCCATCCTCTGCAGGCGTCTACTGTGGTGTCCTCACATGCTGCATCCATTGCAGCCAGCAGGGTCATCTGTGTGTGTGGCTGACGATCGTACACCTTCCACCTCCATGCTGAAAAGAACTCCTCAATTGGGTTAAGGAATGGTGAATAAGGTGGGAGGAATTCTATGAGCATCCTCGGGTGGGTCACAAACCATTGCCTTATGATGTTTGATCGATGGAAACTCACATTATCACAAATGACCACATACTTTGGCAAATCCTCTCTAAACAGACCCCTCTCATCATCAGGGATGAGAGCCCTGTAGAGAGTCTCTAAAAAGTTGAGTAGATGCTGGGTGTTGTATGGCCCTAAAAGGGGGATATGGGTTAGGACACCATGCTCCGAAATAGCAGCACACATGGTGATATTTCCTCCCCGTTGGCCTGGCAAATCCACAGTAGCTCTGTGACCAGGGGCGGTGTGTTCAATAGGGCGATATGGGCGACGCACTGCCAAACGGGAAAAGGAAGGGATTTTTTTTCTAATCAATTATATCACGGCAACAGTAGTTATCAGTGTTGTAATCTAGACGTCTGATCTGCCACAGTGCCACTAAATGTCCAATCAGGCTAAAGTCGTGCTTCAAATGCCCCCCCCCCCTTTTGGGGCGATTTCAGTCAGGTTGAAAATCGCCCAGAAGTCTGTCATAGACTCCCATGTAAAATCTATTTTTTTCAAATATCAGAGCTTTCAATACAATCTCTATGGGTTTCTGAGGGCTTGCACTTACGCGCTTTCGTCATACGTAACATATAACCATGAACGTAACTAAGAAAAGAGCGGGTAGCCTCGTCAATCAATTCACTACTTCTATCAAAATGGCTAGGCTTCAGTGCAACTCGATTGTGTCTTTGAAAGAAGTTCCTTTTTGTCGGCGAACAAATGAAGATAAATTGGCAACGAAACAATTAGGACCTCCCAGACCAAATTTAATAGTTCAACAGGTTTCTACTAAAGGGGGGAAGTCCTACACCCGAGGATTTTCCAAAAATTGGTACGAACGAAAAACCTGGCTAGCAGGCTGCGATGTAGCTAATGCATTCTTCTGCTACCCCCTGCTTACTCTTTCACCCTGAAGGCGGCACGGCAGACAGCACCGCTTGGACAGCGACTGGTGTGTAACGGACATGCACCATCTTTCAGGAAAGATTAAGAAACATGAGCTGTCAAAGACTGTCTGCTTTGGGGAGAGTGAACATTCCCACTCAACTGGATGAGGGATACAGGCTAGCTGTCCGCCGCCACAACGATGAGGTTAGTGTTGATAATCACAAGTTTACTGGAGAACTGAAACTGACAAGGCTGACAAGATAGGACCCTTTTGTCCATTGTTATTGGATAGGAACAGAACTTATAACCAGCTCCTGACCTAAATAGATCTTAGCACAACATTTTACTCAACATATCATATTCCATATTCACTATAACAAATATATTTACTACGACATTAGCAAGAACCGCCACATCCTCAGCCGGCTAATCCAGTGTGTGAAGTTTTGCGGAGTGTTTGAGTTAGCTTTGCGAGGCAAAGATGAAACTGAGGGCTCCACCAACCCTGGTAAGCCAACACTTTTGAGATCAGTCAATAAATGCTTCTGGTATTGACTTATATGCTGCCCCTGTCTTCATGTTGTTGCTGGACATATCTTTTTTAAAATGTGTGTAGGTCACCTAAATCATCAGAAAAATTGCCCCCCCTGAGAATTTTTTCAGGAGCCGCCACTGTCTGTGACCGATGATATTCCGACCCCGCCTTCTGCATTTGGTCAGGTTGAAGCCAGCCTCATCCACGTATACAAAGTTGTGAGAGGGTTCACTTGATTCCAACTCCATTATACGCTATATCCCAGAACACACAGTTGAATTTGTTTTGGTAAGGAAGAGTGACATAAAATGTACATATATTGCATGTTCCTTCCACAGCAATGGAAATGTGTGCAGTTTATGCTTACTGTACTATATAACACTATAAAATGTTGCTGTAAAGTAGTTACATAGATATATGTTTTACCTGTACATACTGGTACCGTAGCTCCTTAACTCTGTCCTCATTCCTTTGGAATGGTACACGGTACAGCTGTTTCATACTCATCTGGTTTCTATGCAGCACCCTGTCGATGGTTGAGATGCTAACCGTATGGATGTTTTCAAAGACATCGTTGTCTTCTATAATGGTCCTTTGTATTTCCCTGAGTCTCATGGCATTGTTTGCTCAGACCATGGTGCAAATAGCCTCCTCCTGTTGAGGTGTGAAAAGGCGTCCTCTGCCACCGGTTTGAGGTAATCTTGCAGTCCTATGTGTGGAAAAATGCAGTGATGCATCGCACACTTTCACATAGACAAAAACTATGCGAACACACATTTTACTGTAAAACATACAGGTGGGTGCATGTAAGGTGCAGTATGTATCTGTATAGAGTATATTTCTGTATGCTGTGAAATACAAGTGGACTACTGTAATATGAAGCATTGTAGGAAGTATACAGTATACTGCTTATATACAGTAACAGTGCACTGTACATTGGTGGACATACCTGTTCTCTCTTCGAAACGTTTGTACTATTGAGGACACGGTTGATCTCCCAATATTCGGCTGCACCCTTCGACCCGCCTCAGCCATTGTAAGGCCATGATTGACAACATGGTCTACAATAGTGGCCCTTATGTCATCAGATATGCGCCTATGTCCTCTTCTGCCTCTTCCTCTGTTTTGCCTTCCACCACGCATCCTTGCTCCTCTTCTTCCTCCTCTTGGCTGTTGACCCTGTTCGTTTCCTGGTCCATCCATTATTGGAAAATTGCAACTCTGTGTTGTGGTCTGTCTATATATGCTTGCCAATTGATTCTTCATGAGATGCACCTTTGAGCAATTTAGACAACTGGTTGATTGTTGGTTGAACTAACACTTTACATTCCTTCATGAGTGAGGGTTAATTTCACCTGCACGATTCAGCAATTTACGTTTTTGTACAAAAGGTCTAATAGAAATGTGTAAAACTATGCTTGACAGTTTATGACAAATAGTTCAACAATTTTGCATGTAATGGCTTATGCAAGGAACTAATGCCTAGATGTTTTGAGGGGTAAGACTATTCAACAGAGAACCATCTACTATATTTTGATCAACATGACATGAGCAATTGAAAATGTGGAAAAAAGCTGACACTTGTACATTATCAATTGCAATATGTACAAAAGCAATTGCAATTTGTTCAAAGGAATAAGAAATTGCTTTAATGATGTGCACAAGTGACTAGATGATTTGGAATTTGTACAAGTAGTATCAAGAATTGCACTTTTGATCTAAGAAATGCACCAAAGCGACTGAGAAAAACTGTAACTGTGGGACCTTATATAGGTGTGTACCTTTGATGTTTCATAATGTTACATTTTTTCAAGTAATTGTTGTATATTATCTCCAATGTATCGTCCATGTAAAAAACCTGTCTGATCAGGATGAACAATATCTGGTTAAACCTTTTTTATTCTATGTACTATTGTCACACCCTGGCTCTGGGACTCATTATGTTGAGCCAGGGTGTGTGCATTCTATGTGTTCATTTTCTATGTTGGGTGTTCTAGGTTGTCGATGTCTATGTTTGTATTGAGTGACTCCCAATCGGAGGTAACGAGTGTCAGCTGTCGGCTCGTTATCTCTGATTGGGAGCCATATTTAACTGTGTGTTTTCATCTTGTGTTTGTGGGTTTTTGTTCCGTATCAGTCTTTGTCACTGTGGACTTCACGTCTCGTCATTGTTTGTTGTTTTGGTGTTCAGTACTTTAATATAATAAAGTCATGTTCGCTCAACGCGCTGCGCTTTGTTCTCATTCGTCAGACGATCGTGACAGAAAAACCCACCATACCAGGACCAAGCAGCGTGTCCAGGAACAGGCAACCTGGACGTGGGAGCAGCGTCGGAGGGTCGAGAGGCAACCCCAAGAAATTTTTAGGGGGGGGCACACGGCATGGACGACGGGGCTGACGGAGGCAAAGATGGGGCGAATCCAGGAGGCCACCAGGCCAGGGGTACACCGCCCTGTACGTCCTGTGCGGATGCCTCACACAGAGTGTGTGAGGGCAGGCATTCAGCCAGGACGGGTGGTGGCCGCTCTTCACTCCAGGCCTCCTATCCGTCTCCACAGCCCGGTTCGGCCTGTCCCTGCTCCACGCATCAAGCCTACGATGTGCGTCGCCAGCCCGGTCCGGCCTGTTCCTGCCACCCGCACCAAGTCTACGGTGCGCGTCGCCAGCCCGACCCGGCCTGTTCCTGCCACCCGCACCAAGTCTACGGTGCGCGTCGCCAGCCCGACCCGGCCTGTTCCTGCTCCACGCAGTAAACCTACGGTGCGCGTCGCCAGCCCGGTCCGGCCTGTTCCTGCCACCCGCACCAAGTCTACGGTGCGCGTCGCCAGCCCGACCCGGCCTGTTCCTGCCACTCGCACCAAACCTACGGTGCGCGTCGCCAGCCCGGTCCGGCCTGTTCCTGCCACCCGCACCAAGTCTACGGTGCGCGTCGCCAGCCCGACCCGGCCTGTTCCTGCCACTCGCACCAAACCTACGGTGCGCGTCGCCAGCCCGGTCCGGCCCGTCTCTCTTCCACGCACCAAGCCAGGGGTGCGAGTCGTCAGCCTGGTAAGGCCCATTCCTCCTCCACGCACCAGGCCAGGGGTGCGCGTCGTCAGCCTGGTAAGGCCCGTTCCTCCTCCACGCACCAGGCCAGGGGTGCGAGTCGACAGACTGGACCAGGGGCGCATTGGGGGGTGTATTGTAGGGTGGTGGTCAAGGCCGGAGCCAGAACCGCCACCGAGGAGGTATGCCCGCCCAGCCCTCCCCTGTTTGGGGTTTTTGAGGCGCGGTCGCAGTCCGCGCCTTTAGGGGGGGGGTACTGTCACACCCTGGCTCTGGGACTCATTATGTTGAGCCAGGGTGTGTGCATTCTATGTGTTCATTTTCTATGTTGGGTGTTCTAGGTTGTCTATGTCTATGTTTGTATTGAGTGACTCCCAATCGGAGGTAACGAGTGTCAGCTGTCGGCTCGTTATCTCTGATTGGGAGCCATATTTAAACTGTGTTTTCATCTTGTGTTTGTGGGTTTTTGTTCCTTGTCAGTCATTGTCACTGTGGACTTTACGATCGTGTTTTGTTTTGTTTCGTGTACTTTACCAATTAAAGTCATGTTCGTATCGCACGCTGCGCCTTGGTCCACTCATTTCGTAGACGATCGTGACAACTATGCATTTCACCAGGATATTAGCATCACAACATTGAAGTGTAAGAGGCCTCCAGTTTTTAAAATGGACTGGATCTTTATACTTACCACCTGGGTCCAGTAGTAATGAAATCAGACATTCTTGTTGAGTACCTGAAAGTCTACCATTTTTGTAGGAGTAATTAAAACATGCTAATAATGGATCTTTGAGTACATCAATAAAGGTCTGATACAGTGGGGGAAAAAAGTATTTAGTCAGCCACCAATTGTGCAAGTTCTCCCACTTAAAAAGATGAGAGAGGCCTGTAATTTTCATCATAGTTACACGTCAACTATGACAGACAAATTGAGAAAGAAAAATCCAGAAAATCACATTGTAGGATTTTTAATGAATTTATTTGCAAATTATGGTGGAAAATAAGTATTTGGTCAATAACAAAAGTTTCTCAATACTTTGTTATATACCCTTTGTTGGCAATGACACAGGTCAAACGTTTTCTGTAAGTCTTCACAAGGTTTTCACACAATATTGCTGGTATGTTGGCCCATTCCTCCATGCACATCTCCTCTAGAGCAGTGATGTTTTTTGACTAAATACTTTTTTCCCCCACTGTATACCGCTGCTGGTATACCATCAAGCCCTGGTGTATACCGCTGCTGGTCTACCATCAAGCCCTGGTGTATACCGCTGCTGGTCTACCATCAAGCCCTGGTGTATACCGCTGCTGGTCTACCATCAAGCCCTGGTGTATACCGCTGCTGGTCTACCACCAAGCCCTGGTGTATACCGCTGCTGGTCTACCATCAAGCCCTGGTGTATACCGCTGCTGGTATACCATCAAGCCCTGGTGTATACCGCTGCTGGTCTACCATCAAGCCCTGGTGTATACCGCTGCTGGTATACCATCAAGCCCTGGTGTATACCGCTGCTGGTCTACCATCAAGCCCTGGTGTATACCGCTGCTGGTCTACCATCAAGCCCTGGTGTATACCGCTGCTGGTATACCATCAAGCCCTGGTGTATACCGCTGCTGGTATACCATCAAGCCCTGGTGTATACCGCTGCTGGTATACCATCAAGCCCTGGTGTATACCGCTGCTGGTCTACCACCAAGCCCTGGTGTATACCGCTGCTGGTATACCATCAAGCCCTGGTGTATACCGCTGCTGGTCTACCATCAAGCCCTGGTGTTTTTCCAGACTGAAAATATTTAATTGCCTCAAAAAGTTCCTCCTCTGTAAGGGACAGGCCTTTGTACTTGTCTTTCTGTGCATTTGTTAATTTTATATGATTATTATTATTATTATTATTTGGAAATAACAACCTTACAGTTAACATCATTCCGTGGAAATGGAGGAGTCTTAAAAGAAAACATATGCTTAAAATATTTTGCTTCCTCTTTTCAAAATATAATTTGGTGAATCATTGATGACTCCATTTCTAACAAGTTCTGTAAATTCTTTATTTGTAGCATTTCTATGTTTTTACAATTGTAACTGGCTATACTTATTTCTTGCACTTTGAATACAGTTTGATATGACAACAAATTAAAATCCCAGGGATGAGTTATTGTCACAGGGTAGGGATAGGGCTGTTGCAGTCGTGTAATTTTGTCAGCCGGATATTGTCATGCAAAAGAAATGCCGTCTCACGGTAATTGGCATCAATTAACATAAAAAAGTTTAGCATCTCCAAGCCTCCAGGCATACAAACTGCATTCAAGCCGTTGATGTGCACCTTTGGAAAATCTACATTTAAAAAGTCTCATAAATCAATTTAATATACACCATCATAATCAATCCATTATTTATTTTAGTCAGGTCTAAAGAAACATTATGATATGAAGAAAATCTATTTCTGGCTATGCTCCATGCCATAGGCTGTACAGTCGTGGTCAAAAGTTTTGAGAATGACACAAATATTAATTTTCACAAAGTCTGCTGCCTCAGTTTTGATGATGGCAATTTGCATATACTCCAGAATGTTATGAAGAGTGATCAGATGAATTACAATTAATTGCAAAGTCCCTCTTTGCCATGAAAATGAACTTAATCCCCCCCGAAAAACATGTCCACTGCATTTCAGCCCTGCCACAAAAGGATCAGCTGACATCATGTCAGTGATTCTCTCGTTAACACAGGTGAGAGTGTTGAGAAGGACAAGGCTGGAGATCACTCTGTCATGCTGTTGAGTTAGAATAACAGACTGGAAGCTATAAAAGGAGGGTGGTGCTTGAAATCATTGTTCTTCCTCTGTTAACCATGGTTACATGCAAGGGAACACGTGCCGTCCATCATTGCTTTGCACAAAAAGGGCTTCACAGGCAAGGATATTGCTGCTAGTAAGATTGTACCTAAATCAACCATTTATCAGATCATCAAGAACTTCAAGGAGAGTTGTTCAATTGTTGTGATGAAGGATTCATGGCGCCCAAGAAAGTCCAGCAAGTGCCAGGACCATCTCCTAAAGTTGATTCAGCTGCGGGATCGGGGCACCACCAGTGCAGAGCTTGCTCAGGAATGGCAGCAGGCAGGTGTGAGTGCATCTGCATGCACAGTGAGGCAAAGACTTTAGGAAGATGGCCTGGTGTCAAGAAGAAGGGAATTACAAAATTAGGAGAAAAAAACAGACCAATTTATGTCCATTACATGTATTCCTCAATACATCCTGTTATACTCCTATGAGCAGAGAGACATATTTAATGTATTCCTCAATACATCCTGTTATACTCCTATGAGCAGAGAGACATATTTAATGTATTCCTCAATACATCCTGTTATACTCCTATGAGCAGAGAGACATATTTAATGTATTCCTCAATACATCCTGTTATACTCCTATGAGCAGAGAGACATATTTAATGTATTCCTCAATACATCCTGTTATACTCCTATGAGCAGAGAGACATATTTAATGTATTCCTCATTATATCCTGTTTTATTCCTGTTTTGTTGCCTTACAACTTGGAATTAAAATGGATTTTGGGGGGGGTTTGTATCATTTGATTTACACAACATGCCTACCACTTTGAAGATGCAAAATATGTTTTCTTGTGAAACAAACAAGAAATTAGACAAAATGAAAACTTGAGTGTGCATAACTATTCACCCCCCCCCCAAAGAGAGCCACCTTTTGCAGCAATTACAGCTGCAAGTCTCTTAGGGTATGTCTCTATAAGCTTGGCACATCTAGCCACTGGGATTTTTGCCCATTCTTCAAAACTGCTCCAGCTTCTTCAAGTTGGATAGGTTCCGCTGGTGTACAGCAATCTTTAAGTCATACCACAGATGATCAATTGGATTGAGGTCTGGGATTTGACTAGGCCATTCCAAGACATTTAAATGTTTCCCCTTAAAACCACTCGAGTGTTGCTTTAGCAGTATGCTTAGGGTCATTGTCCTGCTGGAAGGTGAACCTCCGTCCCAGTCTCAAATCTCTGGAAGACTGAAACAGGTTTCCCTCAAGAATTTCCCTGTATTTAGAGCCATCCATCATTCCTTCCATTCTGACCAGTTTAGAAATAATGATTTTTAATTGAAATAATAATTGTGTCCTTCAAACTTTACTTTCGTCAAAGAATCCATTCTCCCGAGTGGCGCAGTGGTCTAAGGCACTGCATCGCAGTGCTAGCTGTGCCACTAGAGATCCTGGTTCAAATCCATGGGAGACCCATGGGGCGGTGCAAAATTGGCCGGCAGGGATGTAGTTCAGTTGGTAGAGCATGGAGTTTGCAACGCCAGGGTTGTGAGTTCGATTCCCACAGGAGGCCAGTATAAAAAATAATAATGCACTAACTGTAAGTCGCTCTGGATAAGAGTGTCTGCTAAAATGACTAAAAACATATCTGCTTTGCAGCTCCTTCAGGGTTATCTTGTTGCCTCTTTGATTAATGCCCTCCTTGCCTGGTCTGTGATTTTTGGTGGGCGACCCTCTCTTGGCAGGTTTGTTTTTTTATAACCCAACCATGATCTGTACTTCTCCACAACTTTTTTCCTGACCTGTTTGGAGAGCTCCTTGGTCTTCACGGTGAGCTCCAAACAGGGATAGCGCGCTTGCTGGCTCCCCTCTCTCCACTGGGATTCTCTGTCTCTGACCCTATTACGGGGGCTGAGTCACTGGCTTACTAGTGCTCTTCCATGCTGCCCCTAGGAGGGGTGCGTCACTTGAGTGGGTTGAGTCACTGACGTGATCTTCCTGTCCAGTTTTGCGCCCCGTCGGGCTCGTGCGGTGGAGGAGATCTTCCTGGGCTATACTCAGCCTTGTCTCAGGGTAGTAAGTTGGTGCTCTGTTGATATCCCTCTGGTGGTGTGGGGGCTGTGCTTTGGCAAAGTGAGTGGGGCTATATCCTGCCCGGTTGGCCCTGTCAGGGGGTATCATCAGACGTGGCCCCAGTATTCCCCAACCCACCCCTGTCTCAGCCTCCAGTATCTATGCTGCAATAGTCTATGTGCCGGGCAGCTAGGGTCAGTCTGTTATATCTGGTGTTATTTTCCTGTCTTATCCGGTGTCCTGTGTGGATTTAAGTATGCTCCCTCTAATTTTCTCTCTCTCCCTCTCTCCCTCCCCTCCCGGAGGACCTGAGCCCTAGGACTATGCCTCAGGACTACCTGGCCTGATGACTCCTGGCTGTCCCCAGTCCACCTGGCCTGATGACTCCTGGCTGTCCCCAGTCCACCTGGTCGTGCTGCTGCTCCAGTGTCAATTGTTCCGCCTGCGACTAGGGAACCCTGACCTGTTCACCGGACGTGCTACCTTGTCTCTCTCTCTCTATTGTACCTGCTGTCTCGACCTCTGAATGCTTGGCTATGAAAAGCCAACTAGAAATAAATGTGATTGACTGATTCATTGGAGTAGCCTAATTATTAGATATTTTGAAATTTTTTCTCGTGATTTTTTTTTTCCTTGTCCATTCGGACAACGTAAGTGAATAATCTGCTTGTCCGACAAGACTTAATGTCGAGCCCTGTGCTAGCTAAGGTCATGCGCAGAAACACTTCATTTGGTGTAACGGTCGTCTTGCGCCAAACTGTGCATGTGCAGGCCGTCAAATCAAAGGCACTCCTTTAACAAGGTTGGAGTAATACCATGTTCAACTACTTTAGACATTGGCTCCAATCTAGATTGTGACTTTAGATTTCGAGAAAAATTAACAACCAAGGAAGATTTTCTCACTTCTGTCACTGACTTCTCTAACCCCAAACCCCGGCCTGGTCTGCTTGGTGTGTTTCGCGAGCATTCCCGGAAGTCTCGCGATGTTGCACCTCTGGGTTTAGAAACTTTGTGGCTTTACCTCTCCATTCTACCCTACCCGCTATGCTGTGTCTTTCAGTAGCAGACCTAACACACCATACCCTACCACACCACACCACACCACACCACACCACACCACACCATACCAGACCTACCTACCATCTCCTCTCCTCTCTCTCGTCTCTATCTGCACAACAAGTAAAAATGTGAGGAAGGAATGTAGGAGGGGATATGATGGGATTGCAACAAGATCTCACAGTCTGCAGTATTCGCCGTTCGTCTTTACGGTTTAAGTTTAGGCATTCAGGTTTGGGATTAAAACCGAATATTTAAAATGAGTCTAGCACTGGGATTGAACCCGTGATCCTCGGAGCCGGACACCAACGCCCTAGCTAGCCGCGAGCCTACTAGATGGTAATAGCGCTAACCGTTGCCGGTATTGGCATCTCCGACGTCCTTGGGACCTGGACAAACGTCGAATACTGCATTGGATCTGGTGGTGACCTGGATGGGGATTGTGTGTGTGTGTGTGTGTGTGTGTATCTTTGCGCGTGTGTGTGAGTGTGTGTGTCTTTCTGTCCGAGGGTCAATATGAGGCCCCATCATCTCTGATCCTAACTGCCATGTGTATGTCTCAATGTTTAATATGTAGTTAACACCAGGAGGTTTAACGAGAATAACAAGGAAATAATTACATCAGGGTCACACTATCCCAGAGTCTGTAACTTCAATCACTAACCCAGCTTCTGTCATATTAATCAATATCCCAGCGTCTATCATTTATCTCACTGACCCAGCATCTGCCATCTTAATCACTATCCTAGCGTCTATCACTTCAATCACCTCGTCTTTAATAACATTATGTCTTCCTTCTGTTGTTTTCCTCCTTCAATAGAATGGGAGAGTTGAGATGTGCATTGTGTTCCAGAACCCTGTTGTCCTTGGAAACAATGTATCAACATTCCTGTTGTTGATGTTAGACACTGAAATAAAGAACAGGGAGAAAAGGGAAACGCTGGATATAATTTTAAAAAAAAATAATACTGGGAGTTCCTGTTGTTTAAGACTGGGAGTCCCTCGTTGTTTGAGACTGAGGGTCCCTCGTTTTTTTGAGACTAAGAGTCCCTCATTGTTTGAGACTAAGAGACCAATGCAGAAAGAATGTCACTCAAGAGCATGAATATCCAGAAACAAAAGGCTTTATTTGAACTTTTTCCATTTTAACTAACAGCTGAACTATCTTCCTCTATGGGCCCCTCTACCTCTCCTTTGTCCTTGCCCTCAGCCTCTTACTTGGTCCATTCTTGCAAACAGCAACTCAGAGGTGACCTCTTTCATGCATGAATAAGGACTGATTGCTGACTCAACAATTGTGCAAAGAAGTTTTGCACACGTGCAGAAGAGGTTCACATTCATGGGATTAATTTGTATCAGCTGTGACCAAATGTTTTAATTTTGGTTGTCATGATTTACTCAGCTGAGTTTTGCGAGTTTTGTAGAGAGTTGGGTTTACTGTTTTGCAAAAATGTGCTTAGCATTTGCATTGTGTGTGAAGGCAATGAGAAATAATTTACAGGTTAGAATACTGAAATGACTTAGTTTAGAATACTGAATGACTTACAGTTTAGAATTATCACGGACGTTGAAGGACGGGTCAGACCAAGGCGCAGCGTGAAATGCATACATGTTTATTTAATAAAATAAACACAGGAACCAAAACAACGTCACGTGAAGTCCTCAGGATAAACACCATACAAGCCTATACACAAACCAAGATCCCACAACGAATGATTGGAAACAGGCTACTTAAGTATGAACCCCAATCAGAGACAACGAGCGACAGCTGCCTCTGATTGGGAATCACACCCGGCCAAACATAGAAACACAATACCTAGAATGTAAACATAGAAATAATAACATAGATCTCCACACCCTGAATCAACACACAAGAGTTCCGTAAGTCAGGGCGTGACAAGAATACTGAAATGACTTACAGTTGATAATACTAAACTGACCTACAGTTCAGAATACTGAAATGACTTACAGTTTAGTATAGTGAAATTACTTACAGTTCAGAATACTGAAATGACTTAGTTTAGAATAATGAAATAACTTACAGTTTAGAATACTGAAATGACTTACAGTTTAGAATACTGAAATAACTTACAGTTTAGAATACTGAAATGACTAACAGTTTAGAATACTGAATGACTTACAGTTTATAATACTAAACTGACTTACAGTTTAAAATACTGAAATGACTTAAATTTAGAATACTGGAATGACTTACAGTTTAGAATACTGAAATGACTTACAGTTTAGAATACTGAAATGACTTACAGTTTAGAATACTGAAATGACTTTCATTTTTGAATACTGAAATGACTTACAATTTAGAATACTGAAATTACTTACAGTTTATAATACTGAAATTACTTTCATTTAAGAATTCTGATGACAGCGATGGGGAAGAAATGGCGATCAACAGTATTGTTGTCACGGCAGAAGTTGACAGAGTTTTGAAATCAGTGGAATGTTTGGTAGAAGCAGAGTATGATAAAGAGATTAATACCATTCTGGCATTTGATTACAAATGCAGAGGAAGTCGGAAAGAGAACACAGAAGGCTGATGATCTGATGATTCTTATGGCATTGAACACGGTCAGTGTGAACCAGTGTGACTTCACACAACGGGCCAAGCAAGCTGTACAAACTAAACGGAAACGACACAGGACGTCTTAATTAATGAAAGGGGTTGCAGTCTGCCATTAAGCGTTCATCCACGTAACGGGTAAGACTCTAGCTACAGTTTCAGATATTATGCCATTTCACTTTGCTAGTTAAAGCCTAATGTTATCTAGCTAACTAACTAACATTGAACCATTTTGGTTAACTTTAGCTAGCTATGACAATCGGTTTGTATTACTAGTACTCTATGGATTGGGATTAAGGTTCATTGTTTAGCTAGCTAGCTAGCTACATGTCTAAACAAAAGACCCCAACTTAAAGCTTACTGTTAGCTAGCTAGCTGACCACCCATCAAGTTAGCCAGGTGTGTCTGATGGTGATTACGGCCATCTATTATATAATAATGCAAAAATATTTGTATCTGGAATTTGTCTTTCAGCATCAGTAGAACACGCCTGACTGTCCTCCACCAGTCAGACGAGGAGAATGGTCTAACGCCTCCCATCAAAAAGAGAGCTGGCCCAAGCAAGCACAGGTTACACCTGAAGTGACTTGGAGCGAGTGGTTAACTTCATCAACAACTACGCAGAGGATAATGTAATAGTATTACCAGGACGCCACCCAGGACACAAACACTTTGGTGGAAAGATCAGATCAAGCAGTGAATTATCATTTCATTGTATGAGGTTATTCTTCTTATCTTGGTGAATTGATGTTGTGCTCAAGGTTCTAATGTCTTCTCAATTAGTTTTTTTGTTATTTCCTGTTTTACAGCTTTGATGTTCTGGAGCCTGGAGTTGTTGTCACCAAGGAGCCATCGGACTCAGTCGGGACCAGGTTTCAACGCTGACGTCCTTCCTCCCATAGATGATCTGCCTGTACAAGCACCACCTGGACTGGATGCAGCTAGACAAACGTATATATTTTTGAGAAGATCAGGGAGTTTTGTGACGAAAAGGCTATGGACATCACATGCCCTGCACCAAAGTCAAGGGCAGGACAGAAACAGGCTCTCCGAAATATAGATTCCCTTGTCAATGCGTGGTTCGGATGGACCAGTTCATCAGCACTATGGGGGTGCCACAGGGTTCAATTCTTTGGCCGACTCTTTTCTCCGTGTATATCAATGATGTCGCTCTTGCTGCTGGTGATTCTCAGATCCACCTCTACGCAGACGACACCATTTTGTATATATCTGGCCCTTCATTGGACACTGTGTTAACAAACCTCCAAACGAGCTTCAATGCCATACAACACTCCTTCAGTAGCCTCCAACTGCTCTTAAACACTAGTAAAACTAAATGCATGCTCTTCAATCAAATGCTGCTGGCACCCGCCCACCCGACTAGAATCACTACTCTCGACGGGTCTGACCTAGAGTATGTGGACAACTACAAATACCTAGGTGTCTGGTTAGACTGTAAACTCTCCTTCCAGACTCACATTAAGAATCTCCAATCAAAAGTTAAATCCAGAATCGGCTTCCTATTTCGCAACAAAGCCTCCTTCACTCATGCTGCCAAACATGCCCTCGTAAAACTGACTATCCTACCGATCCTTGACTTCGGCGATGTCATTTACAAAATAGCCTCCAACACTCTACTCAGCAAATTGGATGTAGTTTATCACAGTGCCATCCGTTTTGTCTCCAAAGCCCCATATACTACCCACCACTGTGACCTGTACGCTCTTGTTGGCTGGTCCTCATTACATGTTCGTCGTCAAACCCACTGGCTCCAGGTCATCTATAAATCACTTCTAGGCAAATCCCCGCCTTATCTTAGCTCATTGGTCACCATAGCAACACCCACCCGTAGTATGCGCTCCAGCAGGTATATCTCACTGGTCATCCCCAAAGCCAACACTTCCTTTGGCCGCCATTCCTTCCAGTTCTCTGCTGCCAATGACTGGAACGAATTGCAAAAATCTCTGAAGCTGGAGACTCTTATCTCCCTCACTAACTTTAAGCATCAGTTGTCAAAGCACCTTACCGATCACTGCACCTGTACACAGCCCATCTGAAATTAGCCCACCCAACTACCTCATCCCCATATTGTTATTTATTTTGCTCATTTGCACCCCAGTATATCTATTTGCACATAATATCTTGCACATCTATCAATCCAGTGTTAATACTACTTGTAATTATTTTGCACTATGGCCTATTTATTGCCTTACCTCCATAACTTGCTACATTTGCACACACTGTATATATATTTTCTGTTGTATTTTTTGACTTTATGTTTTGTTTTACCCCATATGTAACTCTGTGTTGTTGTTTTTATCACACTGCTTTGCTTTATCTTGGCCAGGTCGCAGTTGTAAATGAGAACTTGTTCTCAACTGGCTTACCTGGTTAAATAAAGGTGAAATAAACAATTTTAAAATATATCTGCAGTGCCTCTATTCAAATGACGATCTCCTAACGTTGCTGCTTCAATTTCTTAATTTTTTTATCCTGCTGCTCAGCCACTTTACCCCATAACTACCTCATCTATCACTGATATTGTTGTTGTATATACTGTATATTATTTTATTTATATTGACACTATCTATTTCAGATTTTTCTATAATGCAGGTAACCATTTCGCTGTACCGTTTACACGTTCTGTAGAGACCCATCCAGTTAGCAAGATGTGGCTGGGGGTGGTTATAGCATTTCTTTCACATGACCCATCAATTTAGACAAGTGTGTCTGGGTAAGCGTCATCTAATATTTCTATAAAATATTTTTTTCAAAAATGCAGTGTATGATGCTACCATTTTGTGGCTCTGAGTCTCTACTTTTATCCAATGTAAAAAAAACACCATTTCAAATTTTGCTACATAAGACCGATTTATTTATTTTACGGCAATCATGGGGATCCTAATAAAATACTAAAATCAACATTCTTTATTCTCTTCATGTATTGAGGTGTAGCTGCCAAGACATTGTATGAATTACATGGTTTCAAATGCATTTTGTTCACACAAGATCATCTCTCCAGCACTCAGGATGATGATTTCTGTGGAGTTTATCCATGGAGCTGTGACTGCTGAAGTGAAAATACAATTATCTAAAGCAGTGTGGATGCCTCATCCCAGATTCATGGCCCGGCCATTTGTTACAAGTACACTTATGGGTTTTAACGAGACACAGTGGAATTGACAGCATTCGGAAATGACTAATCAAGTATGCATAGTCTGCACTTAAAACTCTGCTCATAAAAATGAATGGAAAAACTTAATGGTGGGTTAATAACAGCATGTCCCTCTGTCAGTATTCATAGCAAGCTGTCTATAAAATGTCCAGCCTACCACTTTGTCCTACATCTCCTCAGAAAACAAAGTTATTAAACTAATGTTCATTCATACACAGCTGCTGAATAATTTAATAGTTAACCCACGCACTGTAAGTCTTCATTGTTGGTGAGTCCGCACACACGCAAATTATGAGCCAACACAATGGAAGCTCTATTCACTTTAAAAATGTACTGTCATGATAACTCCCTATACCACTGTCTGTCCAGGTACTGTCATGATAACTCCCTATACCACTGTCTGTCCAGGTACTGTCATGATAACTCCCTATACCACTGTCTGTCCAGGTACTGTCATGATAACTCCCTATACCACTGTCTGTCCAGGTACTATCATGATAACTCCCTATATCACTCTGTCCAGGTACTGTCATGATAACTCTCTATACCACTGTCTGTCCAGATACTGTCATGATAACTCCCTATACCACTGTCTGTCCAGGAACTGTCATGATAACTCCCTATACCACTGTCTGTCCAGCCGTATCCTTGGTGAGCTCTTGTTGTGGAAGCACTCAATCTCTTTCCAGTCCTGCCGGGGTCGCCAATTATGTTGTGGAAAATTATCACTATACTTTATTAAAAATCAAAGTTCTTCCAGAGTTTTTGTAGAATCAAGATAGACTTTTATTACACAAAGTAACGTAAGCCGAGATGATCTGCAGAGCACCTCCCCTCTCTCTCTCCTCTCTCCGTTTATATAAGTCATATTCACACACATCCTAGTTTAAAGCCCCTCTTCAGTTTCCCGCTCTCTACCGCTCCGCCCACTCCCTTCGTCTATGATAGCGGCTACATCTGACTGTCATTCAGTTTAGAAACAATATTATTACAACCAATCCCGCCCTTGTCATGCAAAAACACTCATGTTCAGTTTAAACTCTGTTCAACCCCGGCTCTCCCGGGCTTAACCTGAAGATTGATTGTTGGACATGACAGGTCCATACTTAATCTTTCAAACATACACAAACCCCACCCCATCATGCTGTAATCAGTCAAGAAGATAGCCAAGGAGAGACAAAGGGTTTAGCCTGAACTCTGTTCAACCCTGGCTCGTTCCAGGGATCTGCCCAAGGAGAGCCACAGGGTTCAACCCTGGCTGGTTCCAGGGATCTGCCCAAGGAGAGCCACAGGGTTCAACCCTGGCTGGTTCCAGGGATCTGCCCAAGGAGAACTGTAGAATTTGACCCAATGACAGGTCAGATGCCCATTTTACACACACACAAACCCAGTGAGAGGAATTCACTAAGTTCTTGCCTAGCAACAGCAATGTACAACATTTTAATTATGACTCTTTGTTCGTCATGTGTGTAATTAACCTTTATCTAATAGTTTACAGAAAAATTACCATCATATCCCCCCATTGTGGGACCCCATTGTCCCACAACCCCACAAAACGATATAATGACTAATATAGTAACTAACATAGCAATAATTATGGTCATGATATCAGACACAATCCTGGCATTTAAGGTTATAGTTTTCAAACATTAAGATTCAAGAGTTTCTACTCAAATAAAGCATATATACGTGTATCCTAACACATTAAAACTAACAAAGCGTTGTTTTAACCATGATATCTAGGGCATGTTGACAATAATGTCAACATCTTCAGCTCACATAACTTATTTACTCATATCACAAGTCGTATATGTCACGCTCTGGCTCCGGGACTGTGTATTTTGAGCCAGGGTGTGTTCATTTGGTTGTGTTTCCTTGTTTGGTCGTGTGACTCCCAATCAGTGGTAACGAGTGTCAGCTGTCGGCTCGTTATCTCTGATTGGGAGCCATATTTAAACTGTCAGTGTTCACCTTAGTGTTGTGGGTTTTTGTTCCTTGTCAGTCATTATAACTGAGGACTTCACGATTCGTCATTGTTTTTTTTTTTTTTGTAGTGAGTACTTTAATTTAATAAAGTCATGTTCGCTCAACGCGCTGCGCTTTGGTCTCCCTCATTAGACGATCGTGACAGAAAAACCCACCTTAACCAGATCAAGCAGCATGAAGAAGAGAGAGGATGGACTTGGGAACAGTTGAGTAGGAGTCTCGACTGGGCCAAGCCAAGAGAAGAGGAGAGAGGTTGGACTTTGGAGCAGTGGGGTGATAGTCTGGCGAGAACGATGGAGGCCTGGTCCACGAAGAGGAGAGAACCCCAGAAAATTTTTAGGGGGGGGCTCACGACGTCGGACCAGCAGGAGGCCGCGATAGAGCGGTCCAGTCGGTTGCCGGAGGAGGCCGTCGGGTTACGGGGGCCACTGGTCGAAGAGGGGATGGAGGAAGTAGAGGCACGGCGAGAGGTACTGGCGTGTGTTGCCAGTCCGGTCCGGCCCGTTCCAGATCCCGGTGTAGGGCCAGTGGTGTGTGTCCCCAGTACAGTCCGGCCCATCCAAGCTCTCCGCACCAAGTCTATGGTGCGTTTCGTCAGCCCTGTCCGGCCCGTTCCTGCTCTCCGCACCAGGTCTGTGGTGCGTGTCGCCAGCCCAGTCCGGCCCATCCAAGCTCCCCGCACCAGGTCAGTGGTGCGCGTCGCCAGCCCTGTCCGGCCCGTTCCTGCTACTCGCACCAAGCCAAGGGTGCGAGTCGTCAGCCGGATTCTGCCTGTTCCTGCCACTCGCACCAAGTCAAGGGTGCGAGTCGTCAGCCGGATTCAGCCCATTCCTGCTACTCGCACCAAGCCAAGGGTGCGAGTCGTCAGCCGGATTCAGCCCATTCCTGCTACTCGCACCAAGCCAAGGGTGCGAGTCGTCAGCCGGATTCAGCCCATTCCTGCTACTCGCACCAAGCCAGGGATGCGAGTCTTCAGCCTGGTGAGGCCTGTTCCGGCTCCACGCACCATGCAAAGGGTGCGTATCGTCTGCCAGGTCCGGTCCATTCCTGCCTCACGCGCCAAGCCAGGGGTGCGCGTCGGCAGTCCTGATCCAGCTAACTGGGTCAGATCGGACTGGGGGCACTACGGGGGGATTGTAGTAGGGTGGTGGTCAAGCCCGGAGCCGGAGCCGCCTCCGAGGAGCAATACCCACCCAGCCCTTCCCTATTTGGGGTGTAGGCGCGGTCGGAGTCCGCGCCTTTAGGGGGGGGTACTGTCACGCTCTGGCTCCGGGACTGTGTATTTTGAGCCAGGGTGTGTTCATTTGGTTGTGTTTCCTTGTTTGGTCGTGTGACTCCCAATCAGTGGTAACGAGTGTCAGCTGTCGGCTCGTTATCTCTGATTGGGAGCCATATTTAAACTGTCAGTGTTCACCTTAGTGTTGTGGGTTTTTGTTCCTTGTCAGTCATTATAACTGAGGACTTCACGATTCGTCATTGTTTGTTGTTTTTTTGTAGTGAGTACTTTAATTTAATAAAGTCATGTTCGCTCAACGCGCTGCGCTTTGGTCTCCCTCATTAGACGATCGTGACAGTATAGCAATCGAAATAATCAATATCAATATCTAATCCATTAATTGCAGTGTCAACATCTTTAGTTATTAACATATTAATAACTTATTCAAATCAATCAGTCAGCTTACAGCTCATAATCAAATTAATTACCCAAAACAAATTTAGAATGACAATTCTTAATTATTCACCTTGGTTCCATCACTCAAAGTTAAAACCCTCACCCCATTGCCACTGGCAGAATGTACATTTATATTAACATACAGTATAATTATCCATAATTGTAGCATTAGCTTCCTCATAAGGAGAATAACTACAGATCAGTATCTCAATGCATTCCTAATCTAAATTACTATACAATTTAGCAGTGTGTAATACCTCCTTAATCAACCTAATACCTCAAATAACAATCCCTTCCTCCCCCGGCTCTCAATCTTTTGGCTTGTCTTCATTATGTTCTTCAGATAGCTTCATAGTTCATCTTGGATTGCCCATGACAATTTTCCCAATTCCAATGTGACACCTGAGCTGCCCCACCTCTACCCCCATTCTGTTTTGCCAACCAGTATACCAGCACCATAAAGGATGTTGTATTTGAACAGATCTCTTTTCATTCCCGCTCCACATGGACTCCTGTCACATTCTCGAGAGAAAAGGCATAAGAGAAAAGGCAGTTGATTGCTTCGATTGGATGCTGGTTCTGATTCAGGTCTCCTGGTAGAGGTGGTGCTGGACAGGATCGTCTTCAACGCCTTTGTTGCTCGGGTAGAGGGTTTTTCTTGTTTTTCTTGAGGTTCACACCGTTCTTGACCGAATTATCTCTGCTATGCATTAAGACACCATCCGCAGTAACCTCGAGAGAGAGAGGACAGATCATAACCGTTTAGTTGGGTTCATTTCCAATCCAAAAAGAAATCCCTATAAGCATTGACTATATGACTAATTATTATGTTTCACCACTCATTCTTAATACCAATTTCTAATACTTGACCCTTCTGCCTGATAGATTTTTCTTTGAGGGGTGTCTACATTCCAAAGGTATCAATCTGTATCTAAGTGTGATATAGTTTCACATTCTCCCTTGAATTCTCCTAAATTATAACCCAATTGTTTTATTGTAACACTCATATTTTTGCTCATAGTCTATTTGATATTTCTCTGGTGTTTCCCTTTCCCTTGTTTCTATTCTAACGTCTAATTGCTTACACTTCTCTCCCCATCCTGGTTGATTATAAAAAATGTTTTATATTTAGGATTTTCTAAATATGACAAACATTCTACTGGGCAATATAGTTTTTCCTAGTTCCTTAGATGACGGAAGTTGCGGTTGAACATAGCACAGTCCTGGTAACTGTGGGGATTTGGAACTACTGTTAATTCTTTTAAAGGAGATGTGGTGCATATTAAACTATTTTCTTTATTTAAATGTAATGTAGTATATTGTACTCCTCTGTCCTTGTTTAGCGCCTCCTTCCATTCCCTTTCTTCTGCATTTAATGGGGCTCTAACATGTAAAGGGTTTAGTGCACTTTCCCAAAGAATAACTACTTCAACAACCCTTCCCCGTGGAAATATAGCACTACGTACTACATCACATTGTTTATCTAAGTCTTGGGCTGTTATCCTTATGTCTATGATCCACCTGTCTTTTTCTTTTATTATCTTAAGGTCACAGTTACCCCATGTGATTTCCCCATAATCCTTGTGCTGGTTCTTCCCGCACCAATAACCATTTAACCCTCGTACTTTAATAGCGATCCCGTTTTGTATTTTATTTATGGTTCCTGCTTGTGCAGAAATATACATTTTAATCCGTTTTTCTTCTCTGTCTTGTTATTTTGCTCTTTACTATTCTCAGCCATTCCCCTTATTCTCAGGGGGACTAGTCAAGGGCAGATAAATCAATGATGGGAATATCTGGTGCGTCTTGGATGTCTGGAATATCTTGGAGGTCTGGGATGTCTTGGAGGTCTTGTAGGTCTTGTAGGTCTGGGAGGTCTCGAAGGTCTTGAAGGTCTGCCCCTCCGCCGAGGGAATCAGCAAGAACACGTAGCTCATCAGTAATTGCCATCCTCCCCCATCTCCTGATTCTCGCCAGCTCCAGCATCCTCAGCTCCCTCATCTCTAAATCATCGGTTCCTTCATGGTACTCTGGTACAGTGGTTTAGATGATACCAGGTCGATCTCCCCTCTATCCGTACAGCCGTTGGTGTAGCCTGGATGATGATGTATGGTCCCTTTAGCTCTTAACCTTTTTCCGTCACTAGGGTCTTCTGGATCAGCCAGAGTCCCTCTCAATCTATCAACATCGGTCTGCGGAGAGTGTCCTTCTACCAGCCTACCCATAGGGAAGCTCGGAGTTACTGCTGCAAAGACACACAAACACAGACAAAACACAAAAGAAAACAATGCTACCCAATGGCGGGGCCATCTTCCTCTCCTGGGGTTGGAACACTCCTACGGTGGGAAACATGGATCTAAATATCTGTCTCTGCCAACTTTCACCGTCATTGAGGTAGCCAACAACACCTGGTACGGGACCTCCACCTAGGGTCTTTCCAGCTCTTTCTTCTGTAGTCTTTTACCGCCACATTGTCTCCAGGGCGCAGAAAATGCTCAGATTCTCCTGCTCAGTTGGGCAGAGTTGCCTTCACCCATGGGTAGAAAGTCTTAAGAACATTGTTAGGTTAGGTGAGACACAGTATGCTACTGTACCCTGTCTTCTTATCAGTCAGGAGAAGCCTTGAGATTAGGAAGTGCACCTGCTTGCAGCTTGTTGCAGTCCACTTGTTTCATAGACAGGCCTTCTCTACACCCTCCCTCCTATCACAAAAAACATTTAACCTAACCCATAACACATTAATTACTACTGCTCAAATACTTAATTAAATGTGCATATTTACAAAAAGAAAACATGCGACCAGTACTTCCGACCAGTACTATTCCCCCCCTTGGACACATGACTAACATCATGATTCATGCGTTCAAAAAACAAAACAACAACCCTGCCTGTTAAACCAAAATAATAAATGAAATTAAAATGACAACCTTTGAGAATATCTTATCTTAATTGTATCCCATAACATTATTCAAGGAATATCCCTCTATATTCAAGGAATATAGCTCAGCTGGTAGAGCACGGCGCTTGTAACGCCAAGGTAGTGGGTTTGATCCCCGGGACCACCCATACACAAAAATGTATGCACGCACGACTGTAAGTCGCTTTGGATAAAAGCGTCTGCTAAATGGCATATTATTATATTATTATTATTATATTATTATTATTATTCAGGACTAACTCTCACTTTATCCTTGTCCTGTTTGGAATGATATATAGGATTATTGCGAAATTATAAAGTTCTTCATAATTATCAGTATTGTAAATGACCCTTAACTCGGTATAATAAATTACCTTAAACTTATCATCCTATGTCACTCGGTTTTCCAGTGTGGGTGATCAAATCACACTAGAAAGTCAGGACAAAGGTCAGAGGTCATTCAAACCCTTCAAAGAAGTGTTTCATTCTATAGTAGACTAATCATTAAAAAACGTCAAAACATTTAATACATTTTGTATCCCAAGTGTACAGTAAGTCCTTAGTACAGCGCTTTTCAAAATAAATCACGTGTATTTACTTAAAACTCACTCAGTAAATACAACCTCAAATTGCATGTGTTTGCCCCTTTAAGATATATCACTTCTATCCCGAGAAAATAACCCTCAAATAAAAATAAAAATCCTATACAGCTAACATTTCATACTAAGTGGGTTGTTTGTGGTTATTTGAAAATCATATAGTAAAACAACAAACAAAAATGGCCTTTTAATAGTCTCGGGAAACATTTCAAAGAAAGAGAAAATCACTACCCCATTTTCCTGGAAGAAAAAGTGCACATTTCGTTAGTTTCCATTTTGATACCTCTTAACCAGTCCAAACAATTCAAATTCGATATTCTCACTCTCTATTGAATTTACCAGTCCACATATCCTGATCCCCCCCACTCAGAAAACCCTCAAGAACATCCCTCGGGACTGCTCCCTTCCCCGGTGAATTCTACAATCCAGTGCACATAAAACAAAATAAAGTCTCATGAGATTAAAACCCCTAGGCTTTTCCCGAGTCACACTGCTCCCACTCGATCACGCCCAACATGCTTCATGACTTCGAAAACTCAGATCCCCAAATATGCTATCTCTTGCCTCGTTGGTTGTACTTTCCTACATGCCCTGTGGCCCATTACTACCAAAATAGTTTACTAATGTGATAATGGTTTTGCTTATCAGTGTTTTCATCATTCGATGCCCATAACAATTTACTACAATACACAACACTCAAATTCACCCCATTCTGTGATTGTTTAAATGCAGCGTGATACAACATTTGACTATTTGTAACCATCATTCTTGCTGTCGCCCATACATACTGACAATTTACCCCCTTCAGAATCCATTATCTTGGACTCTCGAAAGGATTCTTTAACCCCACTAAACGTAATACTTTTCCCTATCGAAAATTCCGTCCATTTCTCAGTGCAAGGAATCAGCGATATTTGATCCCAAGCATCTATTAAAAAATTGTTTGAGACGTGGTTTCCTACATTTCCCTTAACATTCAACTGTACGGGATTTCCATCAATCCCAGAAGAAAGACTCCCACTCAAGACACATCAGATATTACCAAGTTTCATTAAGTGGAATATACTCCTATAAAATAACAAACCCATAACCACTTTCCGGTAATCTAATAATTTCAACCTGCTGTTGCATTGATTTAGTAAAAATATGAATTGTTGTTTAATCAATCCAGAACCTACAAAAAGTTGGTGCTGTCCCATCAGCGTAATGCTTCTCTAGCTACTACTGATTTGGTCCTTCCCACGAGTTCTAAGACTGCTGCCATTCATCTGAGCTGGGGCCATTTCCCTGTTGTGGTTGCCTAGGCCCCCTCGGCTTGGTAGGACAATTCCTTCTTGTATGTCCTGATTTGATTGCACCCCCAGCAGACACCTGGTCTTCTTGGTCCACCATTCTGGTGTGTCTGCTGCTGTGGTCGGAACCATTGATTCCTTGGTCCGTTTTCATTATTCTTGTTTTGCCACTGTCCAGGGGATTGTTGTGTGTCCAGGGGATTGTTGTGTGTATATATTTACTATTAGTACGGCAGGACCTCTTCGGCCCTGCTGTTGAGGTGGTGGTTTTTGGCCTCCATGGATGACAGGTTCCATGGCGCCCTCTTCTGGCAGCGCCGGAGCGATCACTGGGGCTTGTGTTTTCTCTCTGTCCTCTCTTGTCAATTCTTCCAGCCGCATCTGTCTCTGAATGTCCCTCTCATCTTCTATCTTTCCTTCCTCCCAAAACATTTTCAAAATGGGAGGACAGAGAGAAAACACAAGGAGATATTTGCTGGGAAAGGACCCTGGGCGAAGGTAGAAGCCCAGGTAGGAGAGGATCGAAGGCGACTCCAAAATGCGAAACAACGAAGGAGACCCGAGAGGCAACCCCAAGAAAGAAAATTTGGGGGGCACACGGGGTGGTCGATGAAGCAGCAGGAGGTCATGAAAGGGCTAACTGTGGAGGAGGAGGCCGCTATTGTAGAGGTCCTCCAAGACCTGCGGATCAGCAGTATGAGAGAGGAGGCCACCACATTACGGGGGCTGTTAGAGAAGAGGGAGCAGGAGCTCTCCCTTCAGAGGGAGGCGCTGCAGGAGGCCCAAAGGGAGAAGGAGTCAGTGGATGCAAGGAGAAAGGAGCGTGGGACCATACAGGCACCCTGTTCTGCGGTGATGCGCACTGTATCTCCAGTGCACATTCACAGCCCGGTGCGAGTGGTGCCCGCATCCCACTTTTGTCGGGCTAAAATAAGCGTTCAGACAGGACTGGTTGTTCCTGCTCTTCGCACCAAACCTGTGGTGCGTGTATCCAGTCCAGTACGGCCCGTGCCTGTTCCTCGCACCAGACCAGTGGTGCGTGTCCCCAGCCCGGTACGGCTGGTGCCAGAGCAGTCCGCTCCACCGGTGCCTGGTCCAGCTCCGGTCAGCTGCTCCACTCCAGTGCCAGAGTAGTCCGCTCCACCGGTGCCTAGTCCAGCTCCGGTCAGCTGCTCCAATCCAGTGCCAGAGTAGTCCGCTCCACCGGTGTCCAGCCTACTCCGGTCAGCTGCTCCACTCCAGTGCCAGAGTAGTCCGCTTCACCGGTGCCTAATCCAGCTCCGGTCAGTTGCTCCACTCCAGTGCCAGAGCAGTCCGCTCCACCGCTGCCCAGTCCAGCTCGGGTCAGCTGCTCCAGTCCAGCCAGAGCAGTCCGCTCCACCGGGGTCCAGTTCAGCTCCGGTCAGCAGCTCCAGTCCAGAGCCAGAGCAGTCCGTTCCACCGGGGTCCAGTTCAGCTCTGGTCAGCGGCTCCACTCCAGAACCAGACGTCAACCCCTCTCCAGGGTCAGGGGCCTCCCACACCAGGGTCCAGACAGGGCTTGGTGCTTCGTGGGAGGAAGGAGAGAGGAGGCATTGCGCCGAGGTCCAGAATGGGGAGGCAGTAAGGCAGAGGAGCAGGAGCCGCCACCGAGGCTAGATGCCCACCCGGACCCTCCCCTGTTAAGTTAGGTTTTGCGGCCGGAGTCCGCACCTTTGGGGGGGGGGGGGGGGGTTTACTTGAGAGACCGGTTTACTTTAGTTGGTTTGGTCAGGGTGTGTATTTCTATGTGTATATTCTATGTTCGTAGTTCTATGTTGGCCGGGTGTGGTTCCCAATCTGTACTCAACGAACGTGACACTCCCCTAATGCCAGCCATGGTTGAACCTGTTTATCTTTTGGGATTATTATACAAACAACCTCTTTTGATCTGCTTATTTTTCAAGAGTTTCTCCAATATTCCTGTCCTTATTCCTGTCCTTATTCCTGTCCTTATTCCTGTCCTTATTCCTGTCATTATGCGCTATATTCTTTTTATTTATTCCCTTTATATCTGGACCTAGATTTCTTAGTATTACTATTATAATAATTACTGGATCAATGACATAGGTAATAGCTGTTTCGCATTAGATTGTGCCTTTTTCTGATAATGTTATAATTGTAGCATCAATTTAGTTAAAACTACCTGCAATCCACTAGTCCACGTAATGAAAACAAATTCTCGTTTTAGAATTCACCAACTATTTGCATACACCACTGGTGTTACGCAAAACTATAGAAAGTAGTAATAACAATTAGAATTAGTCAAATAAATGTTGTCCCTTCAACTATTCAGACCCCTGCTTCAAATTTCCCTTACAGCTCGATTTGTACTCGCTGGACTTTCTCTCTTTTACCCTCTAACTAGAACATGACATTAGTAAAGTCTATTCACAAACCACCAATAACTAATAGTATATTTGCATTCATATTATTAAAATACATTACTTTCATTCCAGTCTACCTGTCACGCCCTGGCTCTGGGGACACTGTTATGTTGAGCCAGGGTGTGTAGATCTATGTACTCTATTTCTATGTTGGCCTGAGTGACTCCCAATCAGAGGCAACGAGTGTCAGCTGTTTGCTGGTTGTCTCTGATTGGGAGCCATATTTAAACTGTCGGTTTTTCCTTTGTTTTTGTGGGTTCTTGTTCGTGTTGGTTTGTGTTGTAACCATAGACGTCACGTTTTTCGTTTGTTGTTTTGATCGTGTGATCATTAAATAAATATAATATGTTCACCTTCAACGCTGCGCATTGGTCCACCTCATTAGACGATCGTGACAGAAGAACCCACCAAGACAGGACCAAGCAGCGTGAAGAGCAGAGAGGTTGGTATATGGAGCAGTGGAGTAAGAGTCTCGACTGGGCCAAGCCAAGTGAGGAGCAGAAAGGTTGGACTTTGAAGCAGTGGAGTGAGTGTCTGGCTAGAGACATGGAGGCCTGGTCCAAGAGGAGAGCCGCCCAGAATTTTTTTAGGGGGGGGCTCACGACGTGGACGTCGGGGCAGCAGGAGACCACGATAGAGCGGTCCAGCGGGTCGGCAGAGGAGGCCGCCAGGTTACGGGGGCCACTGGTGTTAAAGGGGAAGGAAAGTGTAGAGGCACGGCGAGAGGTACTGGGGTGTGTAACCAGTCCGGTCCGGCCCGTTCCAGATCCCGAGGTAGAGCCAGTGGTGTGTGTCCCCAGTACGGTCCGGCCTGTTCCGGCCCCTCGCACCAAGTGTACGGTGCGCGTCGCCAGCCCGGTCCGGCCTGTCCCTGCTCCTCGCACCAAGCCTACGGTATGCGTCGCCAACCCGGTCCGGCCTGTTCCTGCTCCACGCACCAAGCCTACGGTGTGCGTCGCCAGTCCAGTCCGGCCTGTCCCTGCTCCACGCACCAAGTGTACGGTGCGCGTCGCCAGCCCGGTCCGGCCTGTCCCTGCTCCTCGCACCAAGCCTATGGTGTGCGTCGCCAGCCCGGTCCGGCCTGTTCCTGCTCCACGCACCAAGCCTACAGTGTGCGTCGCCAGTCCAGTCCGGCCTGTCCCTGCTCCACGCACCAAGCCTACGGTGTGCGTCGCCAGCCCAGTCCGGCCTGTCCCTGCTCCACGCACCAAGCCTATGGTGTGCGTCGCCAGCCCAGTCCGGCCTGTTCCTGCTCCACGCACCAAGTCTACGGTGCGCGTCGCCAGCCGGGCCCGGCCTGTTCCTGCCACTCGCACCAAGTCTACGGTGCGCGTCGCCAGCCCGGCCCGGCCTGTTCCTGCCACTCGCACCAAGCCTATGGTGCGCGTCGCCAGCCCGGCTCGGCCTGTTCCTGCCACTCGCACCAAGCCAGGGGTGCGCGTCGCCAGCCCGGCCCGGCCTGTTCCTCCTACTCGCACCAAGCCAGGGGTGCGAGTCGTCAGCCCGGTCCGGTCCATTCCTGCTCCACGCACCAAGCCAGGGGTGCGTATCGTCAGCCCGGCTCGGCCCGTTCCTCCTCCACGCACCAAGCCAGGGGTGCGCATCGTCAGCCCGGTCCGGTCCATTCCTGCTCCACGCACCAAGCCAGGGGTGTGTATCGTCAGCCCGGTCCGGTCGGTTCCTGCTCCACGCACCAAGCCAGGGGTGCGTGTCGTCAGTCCGGCTCCGGCCAGTGGGGCCAGACCGGACCAGGGGTACTTTGGGGGGTTGGAGAGGGAGTGGGGATCAGGCCCGGAGCCGGATCCGCCGCCAAGGCGGAGTGCCCACCCGGTCCCTCCCCTGTGGTATTTAGTTGGCGCGGTCGGAGTCCGCGCCTTTAGGGGGGGGTACTGTCACGCCCTGGCTCTGGGGACACTGTTATGTTGAGCCAGGGTGTGTAGATCTATGTACTCTATTTCTATGTTGGCCTGAGTGACTCCCAATCAGAGGCAACGAGTGTCAGCTGTTTGCTGGTTGTCTCTGATTGGGAGCCATATTTAAACTGTCGGTTTTTCCTTTGTTTTTGTGGGTTCTTGTTCGTGTTGGTTTGTGTTGTAACCATAGACGTCACGTTTTTCGTTTGTTGTTTTGATCGTGTGATCATTAAATAAATATAATATGTTCACCTCCAACGCTGCGCATTGGTCCACCTCATTAGACGATCGTGACACTACCTAAACAATTCAAAGTTGAAATTCTCACTTCCCTATTAAATCACTTTCCTCTGTTATCAATTCAAATCATGGCCACTCCATTGTAATTAGCAGTCTGCTAATACGTTTATGTAACTGTCCTTTCTGATTAGGCTATAGTTAATAAAACAAACACTTGCTATATCTGACAAGCATACATTCAATTAATATCCATATTCAATTCAATATTCCCAATTACAACCCTATTCACGGTAATTTAAACTCCCAAATCTTTAGGCAACACAAAAAATGGACTCTTGAAATCGTCCCACTATTCCTTTTGAATAAGTGAGTCTTTCAATTCGAAAGATGCAGGCTGCTAAATTGTCCAGCCTTGTATCACAAAATAAACACTGACCGTTCTATCAATATAAGCAACCCATAACCATAGTCAAACTACAGTCAGAAAACCTAGATTTTAGTCGATAATGCAGAATCTATGCTTTATTGAAATGACAAGTAAATCCTCCTTCCCCCCTTTATAATGGTCTGTAGTCTTAGCACCTGGCACATAACACATTCATCAGAAAATAGCTTTCCGAGACAAAGATCTCACAAGCTCGAAGGGAATGAATTAGCAGTCAACGAGTCAAATCGACATTCATTGACTTGGAAACAGATCTAACGAGTTTGATCAAATGGATTATGTTTTTTCCCCCTACAATATACTAAACTTCCTTTACTATATCACCTCTGCTCCAAAATGATAGATAGTTATTATAATGCTTAATCTTATTTCTATCAGATGATCTATGTACTGTCTCCCCCACCACCCACCCCCCAGGTACGTCTACGTTTTGGGTGCGCAAGTCAGCACTTATACATTATTCCACTTTTATCGAATCTCTAGTAATCAATTACACGCACATAACATTCATCATATTTTAATATATTCATATCAACCAAACCATTTTGTATTTCTAATGATTCTACATTGCCACCAATCAGTTTATCATAATCTAGAGCGGAACATCAACTTCAACTACCTAGATCCATCCCATCAGTCATAGAATCCTCCCAGAATCCCATAGACTGGTCACTATTCACTGATCTATTCTACTCTATTCTATGCCAGGCAGTGTTGTACACACCCCAAGATATCATTATATCAAAAAGCTCATTATCCAAACTTATATAAAATGATCATACACACCTCTATGTCTTATCATTTAAACTTCAACAATGATACACACGCTAGAGCGGTAACCGTGGGCAACTCTTCACTTATTTACAACCTACCTCCGAGCAGCCTCTAAAAATGACTTCCACGTTAGAGTGGTAACCGTGGGCAATTTTAGCTAGCCACCTGCCCGTTCAGCCCTCTGGAGTGCTAATTTTAGCTCTCCAAAGGGGTATCCGCAGGATTTAACTGATTTACATGTATTAACAATAACATTGCATGCGTGCTTATTTCTCATTCCAACAAAAACTCTGTACTTTTGCTGAATTTAGTCCTTAATACAGGAGAGACCCCCCTTGTACCTTACCCTCAGATTCAGCTTGATCGAATCACACCGTTTCTATGCAAATGGTAAGAACGTTGCTTACCTGTATTTAAGAGTGGCCACTGTATTTTTGTGTGTGATTCGACCAAACTTTCTCCGACGGCGAAGCACTCAATCTCTTTCCAGTCCTGCCGGTGTCGCCAATTATGTTGTGGAAAATTATCACTATACTTTATTAAAAATCAAAGTTCTTCCAGAGTTTTTGTAGAATCAAGATAGACTTTTATTACACAAAGTAACGTAAGCCGAGATGATCTGCAGAGCACCTCCCCTCTCTCTCTCCGCTCTCCGTTTATATAAGTCATATTCACACACATCCTAGTTTAAAGCCCCTCTTCAGTTTCCCGCTCTCTACCGCTCCGCCCACTCCCTTCGTCTATGATAGCGGCTACATCTGACTGTCATTCAGTTTAGAAACAATATTATTACAACCAATCCCGCCCTTGTCATGCAAAAACACTCATGTTCAGTTTAAACTCTGTTCAACCCCGGCTCTCCCGGGCTTGACCTGAAGATTGATTGTTGGACATAACAGGTCCATACTTAATCTTTCAAACATACACAAACCCCACCCCATCATGCTGTAATCAGTCAAGAAGACGCCCAAGGAGAGACAATGGGTTTACCCTGAACTCTGTTCAACCCCGGTTCGCTCCAGGGATCTGCCCAAGGAGAGCCGCAGGGTCACAGTCTGGTTGCAGTCACAGATAAGATAAGACAACTGTAAAATTTGACCCAATGACAAGTCAGATGCCCATTTTAGTTATTGCCTAGCAACAGCAATGTACCAATGTTTAATTATAACTCCTTGTTCGTCATGTGTGTAATTAAACTTGTTCATCTAATAGTTTACAGAAAAATTACCATCACTCTCTGTCATTTTCTTTTCATCACCGTGTCAATATCTATCCTGGAAATATTTCCCAAGGTGGAAATCTGCCATTTATACTCAGAAATACCCCCAAGACATGCTAACCTCTCAACATTAACAATAACAGGGAGGTTAGCATGTCTTGGGGGTATGATCTTTGACCCTCTTTAACTTTCTCACTCATCATTATTCAAGATTCATTCAGGATTATATCTAATTATTGTAGCATCCACATTAATGTAGAAGTGTTTAGAAACACATTCTATTATTATTTAACATAAAAGTGACTCCAAAATTATGCAATACATTATTTACCAGTCATTTCTATTGGGCACAGAATATTCTGAAACAACCAAAACTATCTGCAAATGCATCCACCAAGTTTGATGCAGTAATTGCGTGGAATATGGGACTAGGGCTGTTATGGTGACCGTATTATTGCCACACCAGTGGTCACGACTCATGACGGCAGTCAAATTCCACGTGACCATTACGTAATTAGGCTTCTCCAAGCTCTGATGCTGCTGATGGTCATTAGTAGCCTACCAAACTTGATAACTGCCTGGTACACAGCACTCTATTGTCCCTCTATTCACTCTGACATCAATGCAAATGTAATCGAAAACCTAATCAAACACTTCATGAGAGCCCATGAGCTCATGTTGCGCAACATTTCTATAGGCTATGCAATTGCGTGAGGAAACAGAGTGATGGCCTCTATTAAAAAGAGGAGGATCCCATCAGCTTTCCATAGGCTAGGCCTACTATATTTATTTCTCAACTTTCCTAATATTAAGCACATTGCTTTTCTTTACAACAGGAGTATAGCCTACCAAGGGAAAAGCGTCCTCCATTCGCTATGTATGTGCATAGATGACATGTATTTTTTCCGCTGCCCCTGTTTCGATACAGGTGCATGATAATGGTCCATTCTAAATCAAAACAAATGTCACACATATATTATTTAGTATATGTAAAGACATGATTAAATCAAGAAAAGTTTGATGGGTGACAATATTAGTCTATCACTTGTGAATTATATAGTATCACTTGAGCTTAAGGCAAACAGCATGCTTTTTCTTTGTGACTTTTTCAAATCATTGTTGCACACCTCATGTAGCCTAGCCCATAGACCTATATGTTTTGATAAAGTGGCCAAATAACTTCTTAAAATTAAGCGCATTAATCCGCTTTACAAGGAGTGTAGCGCCTATCTGGCATATTTAAGCAGCGAGTGAGTTTCAAGTTTAAGGAAGATCATTTTCACCATAAAAATGCACCTTTATAATAAAAGCATGACATGCATAATCACATTTGTGGTCACTTTTGATAATGGTGTTTTCCTGCTAATGCAACATTGGCGCTTATAGCCTACTGCTGTGTGTGCATTGCTGATCTTATAATGTGAAGAAATAGCCTAATAGTTTATCAACATTTTAAGCTAAACGTTCTGATCTGTTGCGTCAGCTTCATTGCTTAATGCAGGTTTTTTGATGCTAGTGGCTGTATTAATTTGGGATCTATCGCATCCCACATCTGTCCCAGACTATGTTTGGAATATTTATTTCTCACACAGAATAGAATAGGTCAACTGTTGTACTATGGGGGATAGTAGATTAACATAGGCTAGTGCTTTTGCTGTTCGTTAGGTCTACTCATCTTGTTGGCTGACGAAAAGTAAATGTGGACAGTTATTCAATATGCGCCTCGGAATTGGATAAGGACGTGCGCAGTTGCATCCACGATGTGTCTGTATTCACTTGTAGCCTGTGAGAAAGACCCGATCACGTGATGGAGAGCCATGTCAGTGAGAGGTGCTTCGGAGCATGCAGCCGGGAGAAGGGAATTATCATTATTATATTCAGCCCAAGGGCACAACGGCCACCTATCATACTACTATGGCCACAAAAGGCATGTTCCTTTTAGTGGGCATTATTATAGCCGAAGAAAGGGGATGCAGCCGGGAAATCCGAGGCATTATCAAGTGCTTGTCAAATTGTGAATGAGAGACTGATGAAGTGTGTACAGCCTGCGCAAAAAAACAAACAAATCAGAGCTCATGCCTTTGATGCAACTTTTTTCAAATCATCATTAGAGTCGCATCATGCAGCCTTAGAATATATTAAAAATCAAAACATATAGCCCAACATTTGTATCACAACTAAAGTTACATTAATAACTCTAAATTAAGCATATAGGAGTACCTATTTCTTTGTTAACCACTCAACACAGAATAGCCGCCTGTGCGCACTCCCTCAAATCTTTTGGAGAAAACATCCTTTCCATTTTATTCAGTTATATTCAACTGTATTCTTCATACTATATAATAATATAACATAATGCCATGGAATTCTAAGCAAATATTGTCTGCTAAATGATCTAGTGTAGCCCACAGCCATTTGGCATAGACAGATCAGGACCTAACATAAGGACAACTTGGAGTATGCTATTCTGTTCTTCTGAAATAGACTACATTTTCTTCATATCATGCTTCTTTAGACCTGTCTAAAATAAATAATGGATTTATTGTGAAGGTGTAGGCTATATTACATGGAGTTATTATACTTTTTAAAATATAGATGTTCCAAAGGTCTGCATCAGCTTGTAGGCTATGTGTGGAAGCCAGGAGATGCTAAATGTGTTTATGTTAATTAATGGTAAATTACCTTGAGACTAGCAGTTATTTGTTTGACAATCACGGCTGACTAAATTTCATTACTGCCACAGCCCTACATGGGACCAAATACTAAACATTTTTGACTACTTTATTTATAAGAATCTTTAGAGGTGTCAATAATTTTGACCCCTACCTTTTTGAAAAGAAAGTAATAGAGCTCTTTGGCCATGCACACCAGTGGTGGGTTACAGTATCTGCCTGGGATCTTCCAGCAAGACAATAACCCCAAGCACACATTAAAATCCACAAAGAAATGGTTAATTGGCCACAAAATAAACATTCAGTCTCCTGGACTTCAACCCCATGGAAAACCTGTGGTTTGAATTGAAGAAGGCGCAGACAAAGGATGTCAAGGATCTGGAAAGATTCTGTATGGCGGAATGTCTAAGAGCCCTCCCAACGTGTTCTCAAACTCATGAAACTTTTCAGAAAAAAGGCTCACCTCCTTACAAGGTGAGGTATTGAAAACTGTTTGAGAATAAAAAAATTACTTGTTAAACATCTCTTTCCCTGAGCAATTGTATTAGGATAAAATAATATAATTTCCAACATTTTTTGAGCAAAATGAATTACTTATTTTATACAGTCATTTTTGCTCATCTTCATCAAGGGTGTCAATAATTTAACCCCACTGTATAACCCAGTGTAATAAATGAGAGTGTACAAAACATTAAGGTTTCTGGTTGTAATAAATAAGACAGATTGATAGGGGTCTGGTTGTAATAAACAAGACTGATTGACAGGGGTCTGGTTGTAATAAACAAGACTGATTGATAGGGGTCTGGTTGTAATCAATAACACAGATTGAAAGGGGTCTGGTTGTAATCAATAAGACAGATTGATAGGGGTCTGGTTGTAATCAATAAGACAGATTGAAAGGGTTGTGGTTGTAATAAATAAGACAGATTGATAGGGGTCTGGTTGTAATCAATAAGACAGATTGAAAGGGGTCTGGTTGTAATCAATAAGACAGATTGATAGGGGTCTGGTTGTAATAAATAAGACAGATTGATAGGGGTCTGGTTGTAATCAATAACACAGATTGAAAGGGGTCTGGTTGTAATCAATAAGACAGATTGATAGGGGTCTGGTTGTAATCAATAAGACAGATTGAAAGGGTTGTGGTTGTAATAAATAAGACAGATTGATAGGGGTCTGGTTGTAATCAATAAGACATATTGAAAGGGGTCTGGTTGTAATCAATAAGACAGATTGATAGGGGTCTGGTTGTAATAAATAAAACAGATTGATAGGGGTCTGGTTGTAATCAATAACACAGATTGAAAGGGGTCTGGTTGTAATCAATAAGACAGATTGATAGGGGTCTGGTTGTAATCAATAAGACAGATTGAAAGGGTTGTGGTTGTAATAAATAAGACAGATTGATAGGGGTCTGGTTGTAATCAATAAGACATATTGAAAGGGGTCTGGTTGTAATCAATAAGACAGATTGATAGGGGTCTGGTTGTAATAAATAAAACAGATTGATAGGGGTCTGGTTGTAATCAATAACACAGATTGAAAGGGGTCTGGTTGTAATCAATAAGACATATTGAAAGGGGTCTGGTTGTAATAAATAAGACAGATTGATAGGGGTCTGGTTGTAATCAATAACACAGATTGAAAGGGGTCTGGTTGTAATCAATAAGACAGATTGAAAGGGTTGTGGTTGTAATCAATGGGACACATTTTGATTCAGTATATTTTCCATTAGATATGATTAAAACCATTTCCTCAAGACCAGTATTAAAAAGACATGATCTCACCCCTCTGTTTGACACTAACACATCATGTAATAAGTGTCCCTACATATCTTCTTGTACTGCGGAAGAAAATTAATACTAAGGACATTTATGAAATGAAAATCACGATTTTTCATGGAGCCTTTTCCGCTCGGCCATATTAAATGAAACATTAATGTTTTGTGTTTAAGAAGCATACATCTTTAACATGGCAGGCCTGGGTTAAACTGTCCCGGAGAGCCTAACCAAGGATGGAGATAATATACAACCCGGTCACCCATGATACAAGTCAGTATTCGACGTCCATCCATGTCTGAGGACGTCGGGAGATGACGTCGAAACCAGCCGCTAGGGGCAACAGTGAGCGCTGTTACCTTCAAGTAGGTTTCAGTTTTGCTAGGGGGTGGCGGATGGGTGTAAGTATCTACCTCTGATTCCAAAGTTTGCAAGTTCAAATCCACCAATAGAAAGTTGTTTTTGATATTTTTGTTTTAAACCTATCCCAAACCTTACCTTCACCACTTGTTGTTAATGCCTAACCTTAAGTATTTGTAGTTAATGCCTGATGTTAACCCTAAAAATTCAGAGTTAATGCCTTAGCACTTGTGATGTTTGGAACAACTTCGAAATTTGAGAAACAGGGATGAACTTCTAATTCTGACGTGAGACCTAGTAGGAATATCACCTGGGTTAAACTGTTTTGAAGAGCCATGGATGGAGGTTAATATCATTTATATTTAAGTCATTTAGCAGATGCTCTTAACCAGAGCGACTTACAGTTAGTGAGTGCATACATTTTCATACTGGCCCCCTGTGGGAATCGAACCCACAACCCTGGTGTTGCAAACGCCTTGCTCTACCAACTGAGCTACATGGGACTAACCATGGATGGAGATGAATATCACCTGGGTTAACCTGTCCTGAAAAAAACCTGGTTCAGTCTGCTTTCCACCAGACACTGGGAGATGAATACACTTTTCAGCAGGACACAGAGATGGCGCCGGAGAAGATGGCTGCCGTTTTACGGCCCTCTAACCAATTGTGCTATTATGTGTGTTTTTCGAGTTATTTGTAATTTATCTGTACATAATGTTTCTGCCATCGTCTCTTATGACCAAAAAGAGCTTCTGGATATCAGGACAGTGATTACTCACCTCGTATTGGACGAAGATTTTTTCTTCAACGAGTCGGACGCGAAGGATATCCTACAGACACCCGACAAGGCCCAAATCCCTGTCATTCGCAGGAGAAAGAGACGGAGATATCGTGGACGTAGGTCGGGGTGCCTTGTAAGGATCCGACGGCGAGCGAGTAAACTGCCTCTTCCATCAATCCTATTAGCCAATCTTCAATCATTTGAAAATAAATTAGATGACCTAAGATTACGGTTATCCTACCAACGGGACATTAAAAACTGTAATGTGTCACCGAGTCGTGGCTGAACGACGACATGGATAACATACAGCTAGCGGGCTATACGCTACATCGGCAGGATAGAACGGCTGACTCCGGTAAGACAAGGGGTGGCGGTCTGTGTATATTTGTAAACAACAGCAGGTGCACAAAATCAAATACTAAGGAAGTCTTGTGGTTTTGCTCGCCTGAGGCAGAGTATCTTATGATAAGCTGTAGACCACACTATTTACCAAGAGAGTTTTCATCTATATTTTTCATAGCTGTCTATTTACCATCACAAACCAATGCTGGCATTAAGATTGCACTCAATGAGCTCTATAAGGCCATAACTAAACAGGAAAACGCTCATCCAGAGGCAGCGCTCCGAGTTGCCGGGAACTTTAATGCAGGGAAACTTAAATCCATTCTACCTAATTTCTACCAGCATGTTAAATGTGCAACCAGAGGAAAAAAAACTCTAGACCACACACATAGAGGCATACAAAGCTCTCCCTCGCCCTCCATTTGGCAAATCTGACCATAACTCTATACTCCTGATTCCTGCTTATAAGCAAAAACTAAAGCAGGAAGCACCAGTGACTGTTTTGCTAGCACAGACTAGAACATGTTCCGGGATTCTTCAGATAGCATTGAGGAGTACACCACATCAGTCACTGGCTTCATCAATAAGTGCATTGATGACGTCGTCCCCACAGTGACCGTACGTACATACCCCAACCAGAAGCTATGGATTACAGGCAACATCCGCACTGAGTTAAAGGGTAGAGCTGCCGCTTTCAAGGAGCGGGACTCTAAGCAGGACGCTTATAAGAAATCCTGCAATGCCCTCCGACGACCCATCAAACAGTTCAAAGAGTCAATACAGGACTAAGATTGAATCATACTACACCTGCTCCGATGTTCGTTGGATATGGAAGGGCTTGAAAACTATTACAGACTACAAAGGGAAGCACAGCCGCGAGCTGCCCAGTGACACAAGCCTACCAGATGAGCTAAACCACTTTTATGCTCGCTTCGAGGCAAGCAACATTGAAGCATGCATGAGAGCACCAGCTGTTCCGATTGACTATGTGATCATGCTCTCCGTAGCCAATGTGAGTAAGACTTTTAAGCAGGTCAACATTCACAAGGCCGCAGGGCCAGACGGATTACCAGGACATGTACTCCGAGCATGTGCTGACCAACTGGCAAGTGTCTTCACCGACATTTTCAACATGTCCCTGACTGAGTCTGTAATATCGACATGTTTGAAGTAGACCACCATAGTCCCCGTGCCCAAGGACACTAAGATATCCTGCCTAAATGACTACCGACCCGTAGCACTGACATCTGTAGATATGAAGTGCTTTGAAAGGCTGGTCCTGGCTCACATCAACACCATTATCCCAGAAACCCTAGACCCACTCCAATTTGCATACCACCCCAACAGATCCACAGATGATGCAATCTCTATTGCACTCCACACTGCCCTTTCCCACCTGGACAAGAGGAACACCTACGTGAGAATGCTATTCATTGACTACAGCTCAGCGTTCAACATTATAGTGCCCTCAAAGCTCATCACTAAGCTAAGGATCCTGGGACTAAACACCTCCCTCTGTAACTGGATCCTGGACTTCCTGGCGGGCCGCCCCCAGGTGGTAATGGTAGGTAACAACACATCTGCCACGCTGATCCTCAACACGGGGGCCCCTCAGGGGTGCGTGCTCAGTCCTCTCCTGTACTCCCTGTTCACCCATGACTGCATGGCCAGGCACGACTCCAACACAATCATTAAGTTTGCCGACGACACAACAGTGGTAGGCCTGATCACCGACAACGATGAGACAGCCTATAGGGAGGAGGTCAGAGACCTGGCCATGTGGTGCCAGGACAACAACCTCTCCCTCAACGTGACCAAGACAAAGGAGATGATTGTGGAATACAGTAAAAAAAAGAGGACTGAGCACGCCCCCATTCTCATCGACAGGGCTGTAGTGGAACAGGTTGAGAGCTTCAAGTTCCTTGGTGTCCACATCACTAATTAACTATCATGGTCCTAACACACCAAGACAGTCGTGAAGAGGGCACGACAAAGCCTATTCCCCCTCAGGAGACTGAAAGGATTTGGCATGGGTCTTCAGATCCTCAAAAGTTATACAGCTGCACCATTGAGAGCATCCTGACTGGTTGCATCACCGCCTGGTATGGCAACTGCTCGGCCTCCGACCGCAAGGCACTACAGAGGGTAGTGCGTACGGCCCAGTACATCACTGGGGCCAAGCTTCCTGCCATCCAGGACCTCTATACCAGGCGGTGTCAGAGGAAGGCCCTCAAAATTGTCAAAGACTCCAGCCACCCTAGTCATAGACTGTTCTCTCTGCTACTGCACGGCAAGTGGTACCGGAGCGCCAAGTCTAGGTCCAAAAGGCTTCTCAACAGCTTCTACCCCCAAGCCATAAGACTCCTGAACAGCTAATCATGGCTACCCGGACTATTTGCACTGCCCCCCCCCCACCCCCACCCAATCTTTTTACGTTGCTGCTACTCTGTTAATTATTTATGCATAGTCACTTTAACTCTACCCACATGTACATATTACCTCAACTACCTCAACTAGCCGGTGCCCCCGCACATTGACTCTGCACCGGTACCCCCCTGTATATATAGCCTCCCTACTGTTATTTTATTTTACTTCTGCTCTTTTTTTCTCAACACTTTTTTGTTGTTGTTGTTGTTTTATTTTACTTTTTTATTAAAAAATAAATGCATTGTTGGTTAAGGGCTGTGAGTAAGCATTTCACTCTAATGTTTACACCTAATTCGGCGCATGTGGCAAATACAATTTGATTTGATTTGAATAACCTAAAACACAAGGCCAAATCTACTCTTGAGTTGCTTACCAAGAAGACAGTTCCTGAGTGGCCGTGTTGCAGTTTTGACTTAAATCTACTTGACAATCTATAGCAAGAACTGAAAATGGTTCTCCAGCAATGATCAACAAACCATTTGACAGACCTTGAAGAAGTAAAAAAAAAAATAATGAGCCAATGTTGCACAATCCAGATGTGGAAAGCGCTTCGAGGCTTACCCAAAAAGACTCACAGCTGTAATGGCTGCCAAAGCTGCTTCTAAAAAGTGTTGACTCAGGGGTGTGAATACTTATGGAAATGAGATGTGTGAATACTTATGTAAATGAGATTTCTGTAATTCATTTTCAATACATCTGCAACATTTCTAAAAACATGTTTTCACTCAGTCATTATGGGGTATTATGTGTAAAAATCAATTTAATCAATTTTGAATTCAGGCCGCAACACAACAAAATGTGGAATAAGTCAAGGGGTATGAATACTTTCTGAAGGCCCTGCACACTGAACTAAACAGATGTGCATAAGCACATAACAGCACAGGACAGCATTACGACGTCCCTGACCCATTTCTGTGACTGCTGGTTCTCGTGGAAGTGATTTTACATATAACCATCACGTACAATGGTAGTAATAGCTATTTAATGAGATAACAATTTTCCATCATACAACGCTCCATTTGTCAATGTTATTCAAAACCTGCGGTGCAACGGGCAATCAGGTGCAATTTGGTATCTGTACGTTACAAACAGAACCAACCGCTCTTTCATTTGCTTCCCTTCCCAGTGCTTGTGTGTGTGTGTGTGTGTGTGTGTGTGTGTTTGTGTGCGTGTGCGTGTGTGCATGCGTGCGTGCGTGTTTGTGTGTGTGTGTGTGTGTGTGCGTGTGTGCGTGCGTGCGTGTTTGTGTGTGTGTGTGTGTGTGTGCGTGCGTGCGTGTGTGTGTGTGCGTGCATGTGTGTGTGTGTGTGTGTGTGTGTGTGTGTGTGTGTGTGTGTGTGTGTGTGTATGCATGCGTGCGTGTGTTTGTGTGCGTGCGTGTTTGTATGTGTGTGTTAGAATAGTTGTAACATACTCCGTTGAACGTACTCAGGCCATGATAAGCAGCGGTCACGGGCCATTAATTTCATTCAGCTGAAAATCCAATCTACATTTAAATCCGACAAAGTAGCATAGCAGTAATCCGACTGGGAATGTGTGCTTTAATTGAACAACAGACAGCATCTGCTTGCCGAGATATCACAAGACACATATTTATATTTGTTATCCCTTGCCTGGCGTTAAAGAATTAATAGAGGAAATGAGGTTCCTTCCCACCCCGGGCAATAAAGGAATTAAATATCACGGCAGTACAGCGAAGCTCCTAATGTCGTCAAACACCTCCTGGAATACCAGTGACAGAGTCAAGACAGGACAACCTGACACTGAGAAGAACATTATTCTATTTTACATTATGTCAAGACAGGACAACCTGACACTGAGTAGAACATTATTCTATTTTACATTATGTCAAGACAGGACAACCTGACACTGAGAAGAACATTATTATATTTTACATTATGTCAAGACAGGACAACCTGACACTGAGTAGAACATTATTCTATTTTACATTATGTCAAGACAGGGCAACCTGACACTGAGAAGAACATTATTATATTTTACATTATGTCAAGACAGGACAACCTGACACTGAGAAGAACATTATTATATTTTACGTTATGTCAAGACACATGACTGCAAGTCCCTTTTGGATATAAGGATCTGTTCAGTGGCAGGTAGGTCAGCGGTTAGAGCGTTGGGTCAGCAACCGAAAGGCTGCTAGTTCGAATCCCCATAGGCGAAAGGGTGAAACAAGGAAGGAAGCAAGGAACTTAACCCTAATTACTCCAGGGTCACCGTTGATAATGGCAGACCTTGGCCGTGACCCCACTCTCTGAGGGTTTCTCAGGGAGAGTTGGCATTGAGCAAAAAAAAACAATTTCACATGCGTATTAACACACTTGTACATGTGTGAAAATATAAGCAGCCACCAAATGATTATTATGTTTAGAACATTCAGTCAATCCAACAACAGGATAAACATGTTATTATAAAGGAAAACATTGAGTCAAACTGAACAATCTTGGATGTAACCCAGCTACAGCAGAAACAGTTTGACATTTTCCAGAAGCAGTCAACACATAAAAATGATTTATGTGTCACAAGAACAAAAACTCGCGTTCAGCTCTTTGTCAAAATCATAATGCCATGGATGAATTGCTTCGTAGCAATCTAAGATATTTGTTGTGTATTTCCCCGAGCTAATACAAAACTAACTATACTTTGTCTTCATTAACTTTCTAGACAATTGTTATAACTTACCCTCCCACACTAATTCAAAATCAAATCATGATTACTCTCTCTCTCTCCCTCTCAGTTATCCTGAATCACTACCAGTAAGCCTATTAGCTAGCTCTTAACTTGACTCTTTTAGACCAATACCGTGTAAAACCCCCATATGTCCTTCGAGCCGGATGTCATACAAACGGATTTATAAGCTTTTGTGATGCAACAGGCCTGACATCCCAGTGGTGTGGTGGAACCAGAAGTGCTGTGGTTGGTTGGTTGGATGTGAATCACTACAAACAGCCTTATAAGTCCGTTTAGCTAGACAGGGATTCTTGGCTTTTAGTCTTTTAGTTCCCAAAATGAGCCTTTCAGCCACTTGTCTTAACCACAGTGGTTCTGTAGTGGTTCTCTCTATCGCCTCTCAACAGGGAACAAAGCCTTTTTCTCCCGGTTCTTGTCTGGGAATGAGAGAGCTCCTGTCGAGGGGAGGATTGATTAGAGCTCTTCAGTCTGGGAAAACGCTGAGTCACTTAGAGGCTGGGAAGGGGAGAGGAGTTTGATGTGAAACGAAAAGGGGGGTGACACTGGCTGTTAAAAGTACCTGAAAATGCACACCTCTGAGAAATAGTTTAGTGGGAACAAACTGTGCTGATTAAGACTTGTATTGAGTGAGCCTTTTCACCGCCCAGGGAGGGTGGAGGAGCGGGGAGAGAGAGGAGAGAAAGAGGGGAAAGGGGGAGAGAGAGAGGGAGAGAGAGAGAGAGAGAGAGGGAGGGGGGTGGAGGAGCGGTAGGGCTGTCATGCAGGTGCAGCTGAATCCGATTGCGACTATACACTGAATACCTGAATGGGGAACACCGTACAGCTGAATTGTGCGACTCGATTCATGGATACAAGCTAATGTTAATAGATACTGCGTCTCACCGCAGGAGACTCTGGTGTCTGGATATAACAGTGTCCTTTAACACTAGAAGACTGAATCTGATTGCTGAATTGGTAATAAATCTGAGGACAAGGCTACGCCATAAAACAAACAACAATATGTATAAAAATATCTGAGCAGCAGAGTCACGGAAAAAGAGAAACTCCTTCCAAGGCCACTTCAAAGCATACTGTTCCTTAGCAGCCAGGGCTCTCCTCAGCATGCAAAGGGACCTCTCTCTCTCTCTGTTTAATGATGCCCTTCTACTTAATGATGCCCTTCTACTGAATTATGCAAAGTAGCCCACTCACTACATGCCTGGAGATGTAGTCCCCTGTAGCTCAGTTGGTAGAGCATGGCGCTTGCAACACCAGGGTTGTGGGTTCGTTTCCTACGGGGGGGCCAGTATGAAAATGTATGCACTCACTAACTGTAAGTCGCTCTGGATAAATGACTAAAATGTGAGATTGCAGGGAGCGCACAGTACACAGCATTGCACACGGTACAAAGAAGATTTCACAGCATGGCCTCGATTGGCCTCCTTCTATAAAGACCAATTTACCACTGGAGGGAGATGGCAAATACAGAAAACGCCGGAGGGAGACCCTTTAACTAGGCTGGAAAGATGAAGGATCAGAGAGAGTTCAACAAAACAGTCTTCAGCCTCGTTAGTTAGACCGACTGTCTTCAGTCTCGTTAGTAAACCAACAGTCTTCAGCCTCGTTAGATAGACCGACTGTCTTCAGTCTCGTTAGTTAGACCAACAGTCTTCAGCCTCGTTAGATAGACCGACTGTCTTCAGTCCCGTTAGTTAGACCGACAGTCTTCAGTCTCGTTAGTTAGACCGACTGTCTTCAGCCTCGTTAGTTAGACCGACTGTCTTCAGTCCCGTTAGTAAACCAACAGTCTTCAGCCTCGTTAGATAGACCGACTGTCTTCAGTCCCGTTAGTAAACCAAAAGTCTTCAGCCTCGTTAGTTAGACCAACAGTCTTCAGTCCCGTTAGTTAGACCAACAGTCTTCAGTCTCGTTAGTTAGACCAACAGTCTTCAGTCTCGTTAGTTAGACCGACTGTCTTCAGTCTCGTTAGTTAGACCGACTGTCTTCAGTCTCGTTAGTTAGACCAACAGTCTTCAGTCTCGTTAGTAAACCAACAGTCTTCAGTCTCGTTAGTTAGACCAACAGTCTTCAGTCTCGTTAGTTAGACCAACAGTCTTCAGTCTCGTTAGTTAGACCAACAGTCTTCAGTCTCGTTAGTTAGACCGACAGTCTTCAGTCCCGTTAGTTAGACCGACAGTCTTCAGTCCCGTTAGTTAGGCAGACAGTCGTCAGTCTCGTTAGAGTGCCCTCGTAAAAGTACCACTGAATTACTACACAAAACCTACGGTGCCTTCGGAAGGTATTCAGACCCCTTGAATTTTTCCACATTTTGTTACATAACAGACTTATTCTAAGATTGATTAAATAGTTTTTTCTCTCATCAATCTACACATAATACAATATAAGGACAAAGCGAAAACAGGTTTTTAGAAATTGTTGCTAATTTTGAAGCACCTTTGGCAGCGATTACTGCATCGAGTCTTCTTGGGTATGACGCTACAAGCTTGGCACACCTGTATTTGGGGAGTTTCTCCCATTCTTCTCTGCAGATCCTCTCAAGCTCTGTCAGGTTGGATGGGGAGCGTTGCTGCACAGCTATTTTCAGGTCTCTCCAGAGATGTTCGATTGGGTTCAAGTCCGGGCTCTGGCTGGGCGACTCAAGGACATTCAGAGACTTGTCCCGAAGACATTCCTGCGTTGTATTGGCTGTGTGCTTAGGGTCATTGTCCTGCTGGAAGGTGAACCATCGCCCCAGTCTGAGGTCCTGAGCGCTCTGGAGCAGGTTTTCATCAACAGTCTCTCTGTACTTTGCTCCATTCATCTTTCTCTCTAGTCCATTCATCTTTCTCTCCATTCATCTTTCTGACTAGTCTCCCAGTCCCTGCCGCTGAAAAACATCCCTACAGCATGATGCTGCCACCACCATGCTTCACCGTAGGGATGGTGCCAGGTTTCCTCCAGAAGTGACGCTTGGTATTCAGGCCAAAGAGTTCAATCTTGCTTTCATCAGACCAAAGAATCTTATTTCTCATGGTCTGAGAGTCTTTAGGTGCCTTTTGGTAAACTCCAAGCGGGCTGTCATGTGCCTTTTACTGAGGAGTGGCTTCTGTCTGGCCACTCTACCATAAAGGACTGATTGGTGGAGTGCTGCAGAGATTGTTGTCCTCCTGGAAGATTTTCCCATCTCCACAGAGGAACTCTAGAGCTCTGTCATAGTGACCATCAGGTTCTTGGTGACCTCCCTGACCAAGGCCCTTTTCTGCCGATTGCTCAGTTTGGCTGGGCGGCCAGCTCTAGGAAGAGTCTTGGTGGTTCCAAACTTCTTCCATTTAAGAATGATGGAGGCCACTGTGTTCTTGGGGATCTTCAATGCTGAATACATTTTTTGGTACCCTTCGCCAGATCTGTGCCTCTACACAATCCTGTCTCGGAGCTCAACTGACAATTCCTTCGACCTCATGGCTTGGTTTTTGCTCTGACATGCACTGTCATCTGTGGGACTTTATATAGACAGGTTTGTGCCAATCAATTGAATTTACCACAGGTGGACTGCAATCAAGTTGTAGAAACATCTCAAGGATGATCAATGGAAACAGGATGCACCTGAGCTCAATTTTGAGTGTGAAAGCAAAGGGTCTGAATACTTAGGTAAATAAGATATTTCTGTTTTTTATTTTATAAATTAGCAAACATTTATATAAACCTGTTTTCACTTTGTCATTATGGGATATTGTGTGTAGATTGCTGAGAAAAAAAATCTTATTTAATCAATTTTAGAATACGTCTGTAACGTTACAAAATGTGGAAAAAGACAAGGGGTCTGAATTCTTTCCGAATGCCCTGTAGGGGTTAAATTAGGGGTTAAATACATGTATTTGTGCAGTAGTGGCTATGTGGCGACTTGTAGGGATTGTGTAGTTTATGCATTACTCAAGATACACCAATAAAGTTTTGTAGTGTTCATTAGGAAAACATTGATGTTTCCAATTGTATTCAGGGTAGTGTTTTTGTTACTTGATGATGGTAGTAAATAAGTAGTTTAAACACTACAGCTTCACTACACAGGCTTTTTGCAACCGCAGAAGAAGACAAACAGGAAGTAGTTGGTTTCTGTACCAAATATTAAGTTCTGCTTTTCTGATATGTCAAATACTTATGTCATGCAATACAATGGAAATTAATTACTTAAAATTTCATACAATGTGATTTTCTGGATTTTTGTTTTAGATTCCGTCTCTCACAGTTGAAGTGTACCTATGATAAAAATGGCAGACCTCTACATGCTTTGTAAGTAGGAAAACCTGCAAAATCGGCAGTGGATCAAATACTTGTTATCCCCACTGTAGCTACAGTTTTTTACAATCCCAAATGTAACCGTCTTCCATCCTTCGTCATCCTGTCTGTCATAGCCCTTATTCTGGCACCATCTGTAAGTTTAACTTTGCTTATATGTTTTATTAATACTTTAATGTCATTGTTTAGATGTTTATATAACTTTATACCACATTAAAACGATTGCTAGCCAAAACGGTCTTGTGTTTAGCCTAGCTGTTTGCTAGCCCCGTTGAAATGTAGCTATGTAGCCTCTGTTTCCGTCATGCTAGCTAATAAGTATGTGTGTTTGTATGTAAATGTACAGTTTGTTCATATTGGTATACTGACCCATTCTACTGACCTCTTTTGACCTGTTGCCAAGGAGGCCCTCGACATAGGAAGACTGGAGGTCATGATTGGTAAGATAGATCGTCATTGTTTATCCAAAAATATTCTGTGTTGTCTTCTGTGACCTGTGTTAGCAGATGATTGATAGTGGCTTATAATTGGTTAATGGTTTTCTCTTGTCTGCAACAAAAAAATTGGATCTGAAGATAGTTAAATCAAAGGCCTCAAAAGGATTAACAAAATATCAAATCAAATTTGATTTGTCACATGCTTCGTAAACAACAGGTGTTGACTAACAGTGAAATGCTTACTTACTTAAAGATATTAATATGTATAAACATAATTGAATATTTAATTAATTAAATAAATAAAAAATGCAATTACGTTTGTATAAGAGTACTATTTATTGTTTCATAATATAACTACAGTTAGAAACTTGAGGAAATAACAAACACTAGCCAAGTAGTAACACAATAGTGAAACAGGATGTCAGCAGTAAAACAGTAATAAATGTCCGTTTTCAATAGTAATTCAAAAAGGGTTTATGAGGGAAATGAAAAAGGATGAGAAGCAATTCAGTAGTGATCTACACAGTAGTAATTCAGTAGGGATTGAGTAGGCACACAGCGGTAATGTGTAGGCATTATGTAGTAATTCAGTAGGGATTGAGTAGGCACACAGCGGTAATGTGTAGGCATTATGTAGTAATTTAATAGGGATTGAGTAGGCACACAGCGGTAATGTGTAGGCATTATGTAGTAATTCAGTAGGGATTGAGTAGGCACACAGCGGTAATGTGTAGGCATTATGTAGTAATTTAATAGGGATTGATTGATTCAGGGTGTTTAATAGCCACATGTACAGGGTTGCAGGTGTGATTGCAGGGTACAGTAAGAATCTCAGGCTCCAACCTGCAGTACTAGTGAAACAAAATAAGGAAAATGGTAATAAAAATAACAACAATATACAGTGGGGGAAAAAAGTATTTAGTCAGCCACCAATTGTGCAAGTTCTCCCACGTAAAAAGATGAGAGAGGCCTGTAATTTCCATCATAGGTACACGTCAACTATGACAGACAAAATGAGATTTTTTTCTCCAGAAAATCACATTGTAGGATTTTTTATGAATTATTTTGCAAATTATGGTGGAAAATAAGTATTTGGTATAGGCTCTGAGCTCCAACTAGTGAAACAAAAAAAGGAAAATTGTCACGGTTTCGGCCGAGGCTGCCTCTCTTCCTTGTTCGGGCAGGCTTCGGCGTTCGTTGTCTCCGGAATACTAGCTGCCACCGTTGTATGTTTCTATGTTCGTTTGCTTTTGTCTGTTTGTTGTGACACCTGTTCTTGTTTAGTGTAATTAGTGTCCTATAAGTTTCTCGTTGTGTTTGTCTAGTGTTGTGTGTGATTGATTTATTTCTGTCGTGTGTTGTGCTTGTATATTGCTTATTCGCTCGGTTGAGCTTTACTCCACTGTGTTGGAGCGTTTACGCACATGTTTAGTGCGCCTTTTGTTTTGTCGCCTTCGTGCGTAGTTTCGCCTTCGGGCAAGTTTGATCGATTTTTCCTTGTTGGAAATTGCACTAAAGTCTTTTGGACTATACTTCGGTGTCCTGCGCTTGATTCCACCACTACACCCACCTACAGCATTCTGACAGAATCACACACCATCAAGAATGGAATCAGCAGGAGCCGCAGCAGCCCAGGCGACGCTGGAGGACAAGGTCCGTGAACAGAGTGACCAGATCCTGCAGATGGGGTCCGCACTGCAGGAGGTGATCACCACCATCCGAGGCTGGGGGACTCCTCCACCGCCATCCTCTCTGCCAGCACCATCGGCCAGTCAGCCCATTCCCGCTCCGGAACCCAGAGGAGTTCGACTCTCGCTCCCGAGAGCCTACGATGGGACCGCGGCCGGGTGTCAGGGATTCCTTCTCCAGGTGGAGCTGTACCTGGCCACCGTGCACCCGGCGCCCTCGGGACATGAGAGCGTGTCCGCCCTGATCTCCTGCCTTTCCGGGAAGGCGTTGGAATGGACCAACGCGGAGTAGAGGGGGATCGACGCGGACACCATCACCTACGACGAGTTCTCCCGCCGCTTCAGGGCGGTGTTTGACCATCCCCCGGAGGGGAAAGCGGCGGGGGAGCGTCTGGTCTTCCTCCGGCAGGGGAGGAGGAGTGCCCAGGAGTTCGTCCTAGAATTCCGTACTCTAGCGGCGGATGCAGGGTGGAATGAGCGGGCTCTCATCGATCACTACAGATGTAGTCTACGCGAGGACGTCCGTCGGGAGCTGGCCTGTAGGGACACCAGCCTCTCGTTCGACCAGTTGGTCGACATGTCCATCAGGCTGGATAACCTGCTAGCTACCCGCGGACGTTCCGAGGGGGGTCCGTCCATTTCACCCTCCAGCGCCTCCGAGCCGTGCCCCATGGAGCTCGGGGGCGCTGGCGCTAGAGAGAGGAGGGGTCGGCTTACGAGGGGGTCCATCTCCTGCACCAACTGTGGTCGGGGAGGACACACCGTGGCTAGGTGCTGGGGATGGCCTCCTAGGGGAGAGGACGACAGGTCCCGCACTGGGGATTCCTTCCAGGTGAGTAGGCGCCCCACTCACCCAGAGCTCTCTGTTGCACATTTCTGTATACCTGTGCGTTTTCCACAGGTAGCACCTCATTCCCAGCATAAGGCGCTGGTAGATTCAGGCGCGGCTGGGAATTTTGTTGATAAGAAGTTTTGTTTAGCCTTAGGGATTCCCCTTCTCCCTGTTGATGTCCCTTTCCCCGTTCATGCCCTAGATAGCCGTCCGTTGGGTGCGGGCTTGATCAGGGAGGTCACTGCGCCACTTAGGATGTGTGCGCAGGGGGGTCATCAGGAGATGATTCAGCTATTTCTGATCGACTCGCCTGCGTATCCGGTGGTGCTGGGCATGCCCTGGTTGAGTACCCATAACCCATCTATTTCGTGGCAGGAGAGGGCTCTGATGGAGTGGTCTGCCCAGTGTGTGGGTCGATGTTTGGGCGTTTCCGTAGGGGCTACCTCGGTGGAGAGTCCAAACCAGGTGCCCGCATTGCACGTTCCCCCTGAGTATGGGGATTTGGCTATTGCGTTTAGTAAGTCGAGGGCGACGCAGTTGCCGCCCCATAGGCAGGGAGATTGTGCGATAGACCTCCAGGCAGGAGCTGCGCTCCCACGGAGCCATGTGTATCCTCTGTCTCAGGAGGAGAAGAAAGCTATGGAGACTTACATAGACGAATCTCTGAGACAAGAATACATACGGCCTTCCACTTCCCCTGCGTCCTCGAGTTTCTTTTTTGTGAAGAAAAAGGATGGTGGTTTACGCCCGTGCATCGATTATCGTGGTCTCAATCAGATCACGGTGAAGTACAGTTATCCACTCCCGCTGATTGCGACCATGACTGAGTCATTGCATGGGGCGCGTTTCTTCACTAAATTAGATCTCAGGAGCGCGTACAACTTGGTGCGCATCAGGGAGGGCGATGAATGGAAGACAGCCTTTAGTACCACCTCGGGCCATTACGAGTATCTTGTCATGCCATAACGGGTTGATGAACGCTCCGTCAGTTTTCCAATCATTCGTGGATGAGATCTTCAGGGACATGCAGGGGCAGGGGGTGGTTGTGTACATAGATGACATTCTCGTGTACTCGCCTACCCGTGTCGAGCATGTGGCCCTGGTGCGCAGAGTGTTGCGGAGGCTGGTGGAGCACGACCTGTATGTTAAGGCAGAGAAGTGTCTGTTTTTCCAGGAGTCTGTCTCCTTTTTGGGGTATCAGTTGTCTGCGTCAGGGGTGAAGATGGAGGTAGACCGGGTGTCAGCCGTGCGTAATTGGCAAACACCAACCACTGTGAAGGAGGTGCAGCAGTTTTTTGGGGTTTGCGAATTACTACCGGAGGTTTATCCGGGGTTTTGGACAGGTGGCAGCTCCCATCACGTCTCTTTTGAAGGGGGGTCCGGTGCGTCTGCAGTGGTCTGCCGAGGCGGACAGGGCGTTTGGGAGGCTGAAGGACCTGTTTACCTCGGCCCCGGTGCTGGCGCATCCGGATCCCTCTTTGCCATTTCAGGTAGAGGTGGACGCGTCTGAGGCCGGTATAGGAGCCGTGCTTTCACAACGGTCAGGCGCGCCACCTAAACTCCGCCCCTGTGCTTTTTATTCCAAGAAGCTCAGTCCGGCGGAGCGAAACTATGTAGGGGACAGGGAGCTGTTAGCCGTGGTACAGGCCCTAAAGGTGTGGAGGCACTGGCTTGAGGGGGCTCAACACCCTTTCCTCATTTTGACGGACCACCGTAACCTGGAGTACATCCGGGCAGCGAGGAGGCTGAACCCTCGCCAGGCAAGATGGAATATGTTTTTGACCCGGTTTACATTTAAGATCACGTACATCCCTGGGTCACAGAACGGTAAGGCAGATGCACTGTCTCGGCGGTATGACATGGAGGAGAGGTCCGTGGAGCCCACTCCCATACTGCCGGAGTCGGGTCTGGTGGCACCGGTAGTGTGGGAGGTCGATGCTGAGCTCGAGCGGGCGTTACGCACCGACCCTAGTCCACCGCAATGCCCGGAGGGTCGGAAGTACGTTCCGCTCGAGGTTCGGGATCGATTGATCTATTGGGCTCACACGTCACCCTCCTCTGGACACCCTGGTATCGGCCGGACAGTGCACTGTCTTAGTGCCAAGTACTGGTGGCCCACGTTGGCAAGGGATGTGAGGGTTTATGTTTCCCTCCTGCTCGGTGTGCGCCCAGTGTAAGGCGCCTAGACATCTGCCTAGGGGTAAGTTACTACCCCTGCCCGTTCCACAACGACCATGGTCTCACCTCTTGGTGGATTTCCTTACTGACCTTCCTCCTTCACAGGGGAATACCACTATACTGGTCGTTGTGGACCGGTTTTCTAAGGCCTGTCGTTTGCTCCCCATGCCGGGCCTTCCTACCGCCCTGCAAACTGCCGAAGCACTATTCACCCATGTGTTCCGGCACTACGGGGTACCCAAGGATATTGTGTCTGATCGAGGTCCCCAATTTACCTCCAGGGTCTGGAGAGCCTTTATGGAGCGGTTGGGGGTCTCGGTGAGCCTCACCTCGGGTTACCACCCGGAGAGTAATGGGCAGGTGGAACGCGTGAACCAGGATGTGGGTAGGTTTCTTAGAACATACTGCCAGGACCGGCCGGAGGAGTGGGCAAGGTACGTTCCCTGGGCCGAGATGGCCCAGAATTCCCTACGCCATTCCTCCACTAACCTAACCCCTTTCCAATGTGTGTTGGGTTACCAGCCGGTTCTGGCACCTTGGCAGCAGAGCCAGATCGAGGCTCCTGCGGTGGATGAGTGGGCACGGCGCTCGGAGGAGACATGGAACGCTGCACACGTCCACCTGCAGCGGGCCCTCCGACATCATAAGGCGAGCGCCGATCTCCACCGCAGTGAGGGACCGGTGTACGCACCTGGTGATCGAGTCTGGCTCTCTACCAGAAACCTGCCCCTCTGCCTGCCCTGTCGGAAACTGGGTCGGCGGTTTGTAGGGCCATTTAAAGTCCTGAGAAGGTTGAACGAGGTGTGTTAGAAATTACAACTACCTGTTGAATATAAAAGTATTAACCCCTCGTTCCATGTGTCTCTTCTCAGGCCGGTGGTAGCTGGCCCACTCCAAGAAAGTGAGATCAGGGAGACTCCTCCGCCCCCATTGGACATCGAGGGGGCACCGGCGTACTCCGTGAGGTCCATCTTGGATTCGAGACGTCGGATGGGGGGTCTCCAATATCTAGTGGAGTGGGAGGGGTACGGTCCGGAGGAACGGTGCTGGGTGCCGAGGAGAGACATTTTGGACCCGTCTCTCCTGACGGAATTCCATCGTGGGCACCCGACGCACCCTGCTCCGCGTCCTCCTGGTCGTCCCCGAGGCCGGAGTCGGCGCACGTCTGGAGCCGCGCGTCAAGGGGGGGGGTACTGTCATGGTTTCGGCCGAGGCTGCCTCTCTTCCTTGTTCGGGCAGGCTTCGGCGTTCGTTGTCTCCGGAATACTAGCTGCCACCGTTGTATGTTTCTATGTTCGTTTGCTTTTGTCTGTTTGTTGTGACACCTGTTCTCGTTTAGTGTAATTAGTGTCCTATAAGTTTCTCGTTGTGTTTGTCTAGTGTTGTGTGTGATTGATTTATTTCTGTCGTGTGTTGTGCTTGTATATTGCTTATTCGCTCGGTTGAGCTTTACTCCACTGTGTTGGAGCATTTACGCACATGTTTAGTGCGCCTTTTGTTTTGTCGCCTTCGTGCGTAGTTTCGCCTTCGGGCAAGTTTGATCGATTTTTCCTTGTTGGAAATTGCACTAAAGTCTTTTGGACTATACTTCGGTGTCCTGCGCTTGATTCCACCACTACACCCACCTACAGCATTCTGACAAAAATGGTAATAAAAACAACAACAATATTAACTGCAGTGATGAATAAATCCATGTATTTTAGGGTGGAGGCAGAGTAAAGACTGTTGAGGAAGTGGGGTGAATGACCATAGAGGGAGAAGCAGCGTGACCATTGAGGTTGTGTGTGAACTTTAGCTCAGTGCGGATGTTGCCTGTAATCCATGGCTTCTGGTTGGGGTATGTACGTACGGTCACTGTGGGGACGACGTCATCGATGCACTTATTGATGAAGCCAGTGACTGATGTGGTGCACTCCTCAATGCTATCGGAAGAATCCCGAAACATATTCCAGTCTGTGCTAGCAAAACAGTCCTGTAGCTTAGCATCTGCGTCATCTGACCACTTCCTATTAACCAAGTCACTGGTGCTTCCTGCTTTAGTTTTTGCTTATAAGCAGGAATCAGGAGGATAGAGTTATGATCAGATTTGACAACTGGAGGGTGAAGGAGAGCTTTGTAAGCCTCTGTGTGTGGAGTAAAGGTGGTCTAGAGTTTTGTTTCCACTGGTTGCACATTTAACATGCTGGTAGAAATTAGGTAGAACTGATTTAAGTTTCTCTGCATTAAAGTCCCCGGCCACTAGGAGCGCTGCATCTGGATGAGTGTTTTTCTGTTTACTTATGGCCTTATACAGCTCATTGAGTGCAAACTTAGTGCCAGCATCGGTTTGTGGTGGTAAATAGACAGCTGTGAAAAATATAGATGAAAACTCTCTTGGTAAATAGTGTGGTCTACAGCTTATCATGCGATACTCTACCTCTGGCGAGCAAAACCTAGAGACTTCCTTAGTATTAGATTTTGTGCACCAGCTGTTGTTTACAAATATACACAGATCGCCACCCCTTGTCTTACCGGAGTCAGCCGTTCTATCCTGCCGTATATCCCACCAGCTGTATGTTATCCATGTCGTCGTTCAGCCACGACTCTGTGAAACATAAGATATTACAGTTTTTAATGTCCCATTGGTAGGATAACCGTAATCTTAGGTCGTCCAATTTGTTTTCAAATGATTGAACATTGGCTAATAGGATTGATGGAAGAGGCAGTTTACTCGCTCGCCGTCGGATCCTTACAAGGCACCCCGATCTACGTCCACGATATCTCTGTCTCTTTCTCATGCTAATGACGTGGATTTGGGCCTTGTCGGGTGTCTGTGGAATATCCTTCGCGTCCGACTCGTTGAAGAAAAAATCTTCGTCCAATACGAGGTGAGTAATCGCTGTCCTGATATCCAGAAGCTCTTTTTGGTCATAAGAGACGGTGGCAGAAACATTATGTGCATAATAAATTACAAATAACGCAAAAAAACACACATAATAGTACAATTGGTTAGAGGGCTGTACTGCCCGCTTCTGAGTGATTGAAGCGGGGAGACCAGGCAGTGTGCACCCAATGGTGCATTCGGCTGAATGTATCACCCTCTGAAGCACCTTGCCGAGGAATATTGACCGTCTCCACGGCAGCCACATTTTTGAGGACGGGGGCGTGTCCAGCCTGGTTCCTCCTGAAGTCAACAATCAGCTCCTTTGTTTTGCTGACGTTGAGGGAGAGGTTGTTTAACTGGCACCACGCCGTCAGAGTGTCTACCTCCTCCCTGTAGTCTCGTCGTTGTCGGTAATCAGGCCTACTACCGTTCTGTCATGAGTGAACTTGATGATGGAGTTGGAACTGTGTGAGGTCACGCAGTCGTGGGTATACAGGGAGTACAGGAGGGGACTGAGGACACACCCTTGTGAGGCCCCCGAGATGAGAATCAGTGTGGAGGAGGTAATGTTGTCTACCTTCACCACCTGGGGGGCGGCCCGTCAGGAAGTCCAGGACCCAGTTGCATAGGGAGGAGTTCAGACCCAGGGCCCTGAGCTTTATGGTGAGCTTAGAGGGCACTATGGTGTTGAACGCCGAGCTGTAGTCGATGAACAGCATCCTCACATATGCATTCCTTTTGTCAAGATGGGTGAGAGCAGTTTGCAGCGCAATGGCGATTGCTAGGACGTTGGGCAAATTGGAGAGAATTGAATGTCCAGGAGGGAGGAGGTATGGTCTTTGACTAGCCTCTCAAAGCACTTCATGATGACGGAAGTGAGTTCTACGGGTCGGTAGTCATTCAGTTCAGTTAATTTCCCTTTCTTGTGCACAGAGATGATAGTGTACATCTTGGAGATGATAGTGGACATCTTGAAGCAGGTGGGTATAGCGGCCTGAGCTAGGGAGAGATTGAAAATGTCAGAGAACACAACAGCCAGCTGGTCTGCACATGCTCAGAGGACACGGCTAGGGAAGCCGTCTGGGCCGGCAGTATTGTGAGGGTTAACACGTTTGAATGACTTACATACTGTACGTCCTCATTGGAGACTGTGAGTGTGCAGCTCACGGTCATTGTGCTTGAATCATGAGAAAAAGGTGTTAATCTCATCCGGTAGGGTGGTATTGGGTGGCTGGCTTTCTTTTTGTAATCCGTGATAGTTAGGAGCCCCTGCCACATAAGCCACGCGTCCGTCCCGCTGAATTGCTTCCCTCTTGAGTTTTTGTTTGTAGGTCGGGGAGAAGCAAGATGGAGTCATGGTGGGATTTGCCGACAGGAGGACTGGAGAGGGCTTTATACCTGTGTTGAAAAGACATGTAGCAGTGGACAAGAGTAGAATTTCAGTGAAAAACCCTAGAAAACACCAAAGAAACTTGTTTTATCGGAGCTTGAGGTGCCCTCGTCTACCTCCCTCCTCTACCTCCCTCCACCCTCCTCTACCTCCCTCCTCTACCTCCCTCCTCTACCTCCCTCCTCTACCTCCCTCCACCCTCCTCTACCTCCCTCCTCTACCTCCCTCCTCTATCTCCCTCCACCTCCTCTACCTCCCCCCTCCCTACCTCCCTCCTCTACCTCCTACCTCCCGCCCTACCTCCCTCTCTACCCCTCCCTACCCCCTCCTCTACCTCCCTCCGCCTACCACCCATCCCTCTACCTCCCGCCTCCCTCCTCTACTCCCTCCACCCTCCTCTACCCTCGCCTCCCCCTCCTCTAACTACCTCCCTCCTCTACCGCCTCCTCTACCTCCTCCACACCCTCCGCTAACACCCTCCTCTACTCCCTCCTGCCCCCGCTACCTCCTCCACCCTCTCTACCTGCCCGCCTCTACCTCCCTCCTCTCACCTCCTCATTACCTCCCTCCACCCCCTCTACTCCTCCTCTACCCTCCTCCACCCCATCCTCTACCACCCTCATCTCCCCCTCCCTACCACCCTCCACTCTACCCCTCCCTCCTCCCTCCTCTACCTCCCTCCACCCGCCTCTACTACCTCCCTCCTCTAACCTCCCTCCACCTCCTCTTAACTCGCCTCTCTACCTCCCCCACCCCCTCTACCACCCCCTCTACCTCCCTCCTCTCTCCTCTACCTCCCTCCCACACGTCCTCTAACCACCCCTCCCTCCACCCTCCTCCACCTCCATCCTGTACCTCCCTCCACCCCCTCCTCTAACCTCCCTCCTCTTACCTCCCTCCACCCTCCTCTACCTCCCTCCTCTACCTCCCTCCTCTACCTCCCTCCTCTACCTCCCTCCACCCTCCTCTTCCTCCTTCCTCTAACTCCCTCCTCTACCACCCTCCTCTACCCTCCCTCCTCTACCTCCCTCCTCAACCATCCCTCAAAACCCTCCTCTACCTCCCTCCTCTACCACCCTCCTCTACCCTCCCTCCACCCTCCTCTACCTCCCTCCACCCTCCTCTACCTCCCTCCTCTACCTCCCTCCTCTACCTCCCTCCACCCTCCTCTACCTCCCCCCTCTACCTCCCTCCTCTACCTCGCTCCAACCCTTCCTCTACCTCCCTCCTCTAACCTCCCTCCTCTACCCTCCCTCCCCCCCCTCTACCACCCTCCTCTACCACACCCTCCTCTACCTACCCTCCTCCCTCCTCCCTCCCTCCCTCCCACTACCTTCTCCCTCCACCGTTCCTCTACCTCCTCCCTGTCCCTCTCCTCCTCCCTCCTCTACTCCTCCCTACCTCCCTCCACCCTCCTCTACCCCCTCCTCTGTCTACCTCCCGCCACCCTCCTCTAGCCTCCCTCTCTTCTCCCTCCACCCTCCCTCTAAGCCTCCCTCCGCTACCTCCCTCCACCCTCCCTACCTCCCTCCTCTACCTCCCCTCCTCTACACCCTCCTTTACCTCCCTCCTCCCTCCTCAGACCTCCCTCCACCTCCTCTACCGCCCTCCACCCGCCTCCACCTCCCTTCCAACCGCTCCTCTACCTCCCTCCTCTAACCTCCGTCCTCTAACCTCCCTCCACCCTCCTCTACCACCCTCCCTACCTCCCTCCACCCTCCTCTACCTCGCTCCAACCTCCTCTACCTCCCTCCTCTACCGCCCTCCTCTACCACCCTCCCTCTACCTCCCTCCTCTCCACCCTCCCTCCTCGACCTCCCCTCCACCCTCCTCTACCACCCTCCTACCTCTACCTCCCCCACCTCCCTACCTCTCCCTCCACCCTCCTCTACCTCCCTCCTCATCACCCACCCTCCTCCTACCTCCTCCCCCTCCTCTACCTCCCTCCTCTACGCCTCCCTCCACCCCTCCTCTAGCCACCACCCTCTCTACTACCTCCCATCCTCTACTAACCTCCCTCCACACTCCTCTACCACCTCCCTCCACCTCCTCTACCTCCATCCTCCTACCGTTCCCCTGCCCCCCTCCTCTACCTCCCTCCCTCCCTCCCCCACCCTCCTCTAACCTCCCTCCTCTCCCTCCCTCCACCCTCCTCTAACCTCCCTCCTCTACCTCCCTCCACCCTCCTCTAACCTCCTTCCTCTAACTCCCTAACTCCCTCCGCTACCACCCGCCTCTACCTCCCTCCTCTAAACCATCCCTCCAACCACCCTCCTCTACCATCCCTCCTCACACCCTCCTCTACCCCTCCCTCCCCCCTCCTCTACCCACCTCCCCCTCTACCTCCCTCCCCCCCCTATCTCCCTCCCTCCTCTACGCCCTCCACACTTCCTCTACCCCTCACCCTCCGCTACCTCCATCCCCTACCTCCCTCCACCCTCCTCTACCTCCCTCCTCTATACCTCCCTCCCTCCCTCCTCTAACCCCTCCTTCCTCTAACTCCCTCCTCTACCACCACCCCTCCTCTACCTCCCCTCCTCTAACCCTCCCTCACCACCCCCTCTACCGCCCTCCACCCCCTCTACCCAACCCTCCCTCCTCCTACCTCCCTCCAACCGCCCCCCCCTCTACTAACCCGTCCCTCCTCTACCTCCCTCCTCTACCTCCTCCACCCTCCTCTACCTCCCTCCTCTACTTCCTTCTCTTAACCTTGCCCTCCCCCTCTCTACCTACCTTCTTACCTGCCCTCCTCGTACCATCCCTTCCTCTACCTCCCTCCAACCCTCCTCTACTACTACCACCATCCTCTACTCTCCCCTCCCTCCTCTACCTCTCCCTCAACCCTCCTCTCTCTACTACCCTCCCTCCTCTACCTCCCTCCTCTCCTCCCTCCACCTCCTCCACCACCCGCCTCTACATCCCTCCACCCTCCTGCTACCCCCCCCGACCCTCCTCCACCCTCCTCTACCCCCTCCTCTACCTCCCTTCTCTACCGTTCCCCCTCTACCCTCCCCCTCCTCCTCTACCTCCCTCCACCCATCCTCTACCTCCTCCTCTACCGCCCCTCCTCTACCTCCCTCCCCCTCCTCTACCACCCTCCTCTACCCTCCTCCCCTCCTCTAAAAGAAAATCCTCCCACCCTCCTCTACCTCCCTCCGCGACCTCCCTCCTCTACCTCCCTCCACCCTCCTCTTACCTCCTCCTCTACCTCCCTCACCCTCCTCTACCTCCCTCCTCGACCTCCCCTCCCTCCACCCGTCCCTCTACCTCCTCCCTCCACCACCCTCCCTATACCTCCCCCACCCTCCTCGAGCTACCTCCCCCCTCTACCGCCCTCCTCCTAACCACCCTCTCTCTACCTCCTCCTCCCTCCTCTACCTCCCTCCACCCTCCTCTACCTCGCTCCGTCTCTCCCTCCTCTACCACCCTCCTCTACCTCCCTCCTCCCTCCCTCTACCTCCCTCCACCTGCTCCTCTACCTCCCTCCTCCCTCCTCTACCCCCTCCTCTAATACTACCACCCTCCTCGACCTCCTCACCCTCCTCTACCCCCTCCTCTTCGCCCTCCTCTACCTCCTACCTCCCTCCTCTACCTCCCTCCACCCTCCTCTACCTCCCTCCTCCTCCTCTAACCCCCTCCTCTACCACCCTCCTCTACCTAGCCAAGTCTCCCTCCACCCTCCTCTACCTCCCTCCCTTCCCTCCGTCCCCCTACCGCCTCCTCTACCGCCTCCACCCTCCCTCACCTCCCTCCTCTTCCTCCCTCCTCTACGCTCCCTCCCTTCTCCCCTTCCTCTACTCCCTCCTCCCTCTCTACCTCCCTCCACCCCTCCTCTAACTCCCTCCTCCCGCCTGCCTACCTCCCTCCTCTACCACCCTCCTCCTAACTATCCCCCTTCCCTCCACCCTCCTCTACCTCCCTCCTCTTCTCCCTCCTCTCACTCCCTCCCTCCGCGACCTCCCTCCACCCTCCTCTCCTCCTCTCCCCCCTCCTCCCTCCTCTACCCTCCCTCCCCCCTCCTCTACCCCTCCCTCCTCCCTCCTCTAACTCCCTCCACCCTCTCGACCTCCCTCCACCCTCCTCTACCTCCCTCCTCTACCTCCGCCGTCTACTACCTACCTCCTCTACCTCCCTCCCCCTCCTCTACCTCCCTCCTCGACCACCCTCCTCTACTCCCTCCTCCCTCCTCTACTACCCTCCCTCCACCTCCTCTACCTCCCTCCGCCCCCTCTCCCTCCCTCCTCTACCTCCCTCCTCTACTCCCTCCACCCTCCTCTAACACCCTCCTCTACCTCCCGCCTCCCTCCTCTACCTCCCTCCACCCTCCTCTACCTGCCTCCTACTACTCCCTCATCACCTCCCTCCACCCTCCTCTACTACCTCCCTCCTCTACCACCGACCTCCCCCCCTCCTTACCACCCTCATCTTACCTCCATCCTCTAACCACCTCCTCGACCTCCCCCTCCTCCCTCCTCTACCTCCCTCCACCCTCCCTCTACCTCCTCCTCTACCTCCCTCCATCCCTCCTCCTCCTCCTCCTCTACCTCCCTCCACCCTCCTCTACCACCCGCCCTCGACCTCCCTCCTCTCGCCTCTTCTCTACCTCCCTCCACACTCCTCTACCTCCCTCCACCCTCCTCTACCTCCATCCCTCTAGCCTCCCCTCCACCCTCCTCTACCTCCGCTCCTCTAACCTCCCTCCTCTACCTCCCTCCACCCTCCGCTAAACTCCCTCCTCTACCTCCTCCTCTACCATCCCTCCTCTACCTCCCTCCACCCTCCTCTTCCTCCTTCCTCTCAACTCCCCTCCTCTACCTCCCTCCTCTACCTCCCTCCTCTACCTCCCTCCTCAAACCTCCCCTCCACCCTCCTCTACCCCTCCCTCCTCTACCACGCATCCCTCGACCTCCCCCAATCCTCCTCTACTCCCTCCACCCTCCTCTATCCTCTCTCCCTCCTCTACCTCCCTCCTCTAAACCTCCTCCACCCTCCTCTACCTCCCGCCCTCTACCTCCCTCCTCTAACATCGATCCACCCTCCTCTACCACCCTCCTCTACCACCCTCCTCTACCTCCCTCCTCCTCCTCCACCTCCCTCCACCCTCCTCTAACCTCTCCCTCCCTGTCCTCTCTACCTCCCTCCTCTACCTCCCTCCACCCTCCTCAAACTCCTCCGCTACCTCCCTCCTCTACCTCCCTCCACCCTCCTCTACCATCCCTCCTCTTCCGTCCTCCCTCCAACCCTCCTCTACCCCCCTTCCTCTACCTCCTCCACCCTCCTCTACCTCCCTCCTCTAACCTACCTCCCGCCACCCTCCTCTACCTCCTTCCTCTAACTCCCCCTCTACCACCCGCCTCTACCTCCCTCCTCTACCTCCCTCCACACCCCCCTCCCACCTCCCTCACCCCCTCCTACCTCCCTCCTCCTCTAAACCACCCTCCTCATAAAACACCTCCCTCCCCCCCTCCTCTACCTCCCTCCACCCTCCTCTAACCCTCCCTCCTCGAACTACCTATCCCTCCTCTACCTCTACTCCCTCCCCCCAGCGTTCCCTCCCCCCTCCCCTCGAACTCCCCGCCTCTAACATCCCTCCACTCCTCCTCTACTCCCTCTCTACCCCCGCCACCCTCCTCTTACCTCCATCCTCTACCCCTCCCTCCACCCCATCCTCTACCTCCCTCCTCTCCCTCCCTCCACCCTCCTCTACCTCCCTCCTCTACCTCCCTCCACCCTCCTCTACTACCCTCCCTCCTCTACCCCCTCCACCCTCCTCTACCCCCTACCAATCCCTCCTCAACTCCCTCCTCCCTCCTCTTACCTCTTCCTCTAACCTCCCTCCTCTACTCCCTCCCTACTCCCCTCCTCTACCTCCCTTCCACCCTCCCTCACCCCGCCCTCCACCCTCGCTCTACCTCCCTCCTCTACCTCCCTCCAACCTCCGCTACCCCCTCCCTCTACCTCCCTCCTCTACCTCCCTCCACCCTCCTCTACCTCCCTCCTCTACTTCTTCGCTACCAACCCTACCGCCCTCCCACCCTCCTCTACCTCCCTCCTCTACCTCATCTCCTCTACCTCCCTCCATCCACCCTCCTCTACCACCCTCCTCCACCTCTCCTCCCTCCTCAACCTCCCGCCACCCTCCGCTACCTCCCTCCTCTACCTCCCTCCTCGACATCCCTCCACCCTCCTCTAACACCCTCCTCTACCTCCCCTCCATCTACCTCCCTCCACCCTCCTCTACCTCCCGCCTCTACCTCCCTCACCCTCCTCTACCTCCCCTCCTCTACCCCCCTCCTCTACCTCCCCCCTCTCCTCCCTCCTCCCCGCCTCTCTATACTACCTCCCTCACCCTCCTCTACCTCCCCCTCTACCTCCCTCCTCTACCTCCCTCCCCCCTCTACCCCCTCCTCGTACCTCCCTCCACTCCCCCTCCTCTACCTACCTCCTCTCCTCCCTCCACCCTCCTCTACCCTCCCCCTCAGCCTCCCCTCTACCCTCCCCTCCCCCCTCTACCTCCCTCCTCCCTCCGCTACCTCCCTCCACCCTCCTCTACCTCCCTCCTCTACCTCCCCACTCCTCTACCCATCCCTCCGACCCTCCTCTTACCACCCTCCTCTCCACCCCGTCCCTCCTCCCTCCTCTAACCGGCCCTCCACCCTCCTCTACCTCCCTCCTCTACCTCCCTCCTCTACCTCCCTCCTACCCTCTCTAGCCCCGACTCCCTCCTCTACCTCCCTCCACCCTCCTCTAACCTCCCTCCTCTACCTCCCCTCCCCCTCCTCTACCTCCTCCACCCTCCTCTAACCTCCTCCCTCTACCTCCCTCCTTTACCACCCTCCTCTACCGCCCTCCTCCCTCCTCTACCTCCATCCACCCTCCTCTACCTCCCTCCGCTTCTCCCTCCTCTACCCTCCCTCCCTCCTCGACCCCCTCCTCCGCTCCTCTACCTCCCTCCACCCTCCTCTACCTCCCTCCTCCCTCCTCTACCTCCCCCTCTTCTCCCTCCTCTACCTCCCTCCTCACCTCCCTCCACCCTCCTCTACTACCTCCCTCCTCTTCTCCCTCCTCTACCCTCCCCTCCTCTTCTCCCTCCCGCTCCCTCCTCTACCTCCCTCGTCCTCCCTACCTCCCTCCACCCTCCTCTACCTCCTCTCCTCCCCTCCTCTACCCTCCCTCCTCTACGCCACCCCTCCTCTACCGCCCTCCACCCTCCTCTACCTCCCTCCTCTTCTCCCTCCTCAACCTCCCTCCTCATACCTCAGACCTCCTCCACCTTCCTCTCAACCTCCTCCTCCCATCCCTACCTCCTCCCCCTCCTCTACCTCCCCTCCCTCCATCCTCAACTCCCTCACACCCTCCTCTACCTCCCTCCACCCTCCTCGACCTCCCTCCGCTACCTCCCTCACTCCGCCTCCTCTACCATCCCTCCACCAGCCTCTACTCCCTCCTCTACTCCCTCCACCCATCCTCTACCTCCCTCCTCCTACCTCCCTCCCTTACCTCCCTCATCTACCTCCTCCCCCTCCTCTACCTCCCTCCTCCCCCTCCCTCCTCTAACTACCTCCCCTCCCTCCACCCGCCTTCTACCTCCCTCCTCTACCTCCCATCCTCTACTACCTCCTCATCTACCTCCCTCCTCCCGCCTCTACCTCCCTCCCCCTCCTCTACCTCTCCTCCTCTACCTCCCTCCACCCTCCTCTAACTCCCTCCTCTACCTCCCCTCCTCTACCTTCCCTCCACCCTCCTCTACCTCCCTCCTCTACCTCTCTCCTCTACCTCCTCTCCACCACTCCCTCCTCTAACCTCTCCTTCCTCTCTCCCTCCTCTACCTCCCTCCACCCCCGCCTCTACCTCCCGCCTCTACACCTCCCTCCTCACCCCCTCCACTCTCCTCCCAAAAACAATCCCCCCCGTCTTAATACCTCCACTCCCCCTCCCTCCTCGACCCTCCCTCCTCTACCTCCCGTCCTCTACCCCTCCCGCCCCCTCCCTCTCCCTCCCTCCCCCTCCTCTACCTCCCTCCTGCTACCCCTCTACCTACCTCCCTCCTCCTCTACCTCCCTCCCTATCCTCCCGCCTCTACCTCCCTCCACCCTCCTCTATCTAGACCCCTCCTTCCTCTACCTCCTTCTCCACCCTCCTCTACCTCCCTCTCTACCTGCCCTCCACCCTCCTCTACCCTCCCTCCACCCTCCTCTACCTCCCTCCTCTCCCTCCTCTACCCCTCCTCCACCCTCCTCTACCTCCCTCCTCTACCTCCCTTCCTCTAACTAACCTCCCTCCTTAACCGTCCCTCCCCCCTCCTCTACCTCCCTCCTCTACCTCCCTCCTCTACTCCCTGCCTCTACCGCCCGCCCCCCCCTCTACCTCCCGCCTCTACCGCTCCCTCGCTACCTCCTCCACCCTCTCTACCTCCCTCCTCTACCTCCCTCCTCTTACCCGTCCCTCCTACCTCCCTCCACCCTCCTCTACCTCCCTCCATCTACCTCCCTTCCTCTACCTCCCTCCTCTACCTCACTCCACCCTCCTCTACCTCCCCTCCTCTACTCTCCCTCCTCTACCCTCCCTCCACCCTCCTCTACCTCCCTCCTCTACCTCCCTCCTCTACCTCCCTCCACCCTCCTCTACCTCCCTCCTCTACCTCCCTCCTCTACCTCCCTCCACCCTCCTCTACCTCTCTGTTGACACCATACTAACCATCTCAACCCTCTCAACCATTAATAGGCATGTGTATTGACGGCGAGGAAATATAACCTACTTTCAGTGCGGGCGCTCCGTACCTCGCTGAAGACCGAATGCGGCCTCCGGGGGGCAAGATTAGTTTGCCACCCCTACTCTAGGTCAAATGAGGACTTGAGAAACACAATTCAATTGTTACAGTCTCTCTGGGCTTTACCAGGCTCCTGACAAGGAATTACTTTCACCAAACAGGCCAACATCTCAACTTAAACACACAGACAATGGACTAGTTCTACCCAGCCAGGACATCCCAAATGGCACCCTGTTCCCTATATAGTGTACCACTTTTGACCAAGGGCCAAATGACCACTGGTAGTGCACTATATAGGGAATAGGGTGCCATTTCAGACATATCCATGGACTTCTTAATCTCTTGACACACATCCTGTCGATAGAGGAAATAACAATATGCGGAAGTGGACAGTCAGGGATCAGGGAATAGGGAAAACCCTGAGCACACACACACACACACACACACACACACACACACACATGGACATGCACACGCACACACACAAGCACGCACACACGCACACACACACATGCGCACGCACGCACGCACACACACACACGCACACACACACACACACACAAGCACGCACAAACGCACGCACACACACACACGCGCACGCACG
>LR778286.1:37974839-37989839 GCA_902810595.1 Coregonus sp. 'balchen'
TGTGTTCTTCGTATTTCTGTGTCTCGTGTGTTTCTGTTGTACTTTTCTTTTTTTGACACTACTGATATTACTGCATTGCTGGGAAAGACCAAGCAGGATAGATCAAGCAGGAAAGATCAAGCAGGAAAGATCAAGCAGGAAAGATCAAGCAGGAAAGATCAAGCAGGAAAGGCATTTCACTGTACTTGTGCACCTGACAATAAAATATTGAAACACACACACACACCCCAACTACAACAATTGTGTTGATTTAAGAATCCCAGGATATTGTAGGGTGTCGATGGATAGCAGATGCTATCTATAGTTTATCTTTAGTTTGGAAGGACATCAGCTCCTACAAGAGCAGCAAGTAGATTTTTTGATTCAATAGTATCTGTTGGTATTGTCTTGCTAGGGCAGTTGATTCAATAGTAGCTGTTGTCCCCTGTAGCTCAGTTGGTAGAGCATGGCGCTTGCAACGCCAGGGTTGTGGGTTTGTTTCCCACGGGGGGCCAGTTTGAAAATGTATGCACTCTCTAACTATAAGTCGCTCTGGATAAGAGTGTCTGCTAAATGACTAAAATGTAAAATGGTATTGTCTAGCTAGGGCAGTTGATTCAATAGTAGCTGTTGGTATTGTCTCGTTGATTCAATTATTGGTATTGTCTCGTTGGGCAGTTGAATTTAAGTGCTCTCTTTTACCTAGTAGCCTAATCAACTGCCCTAGTGTAATCATTGCTGTTTTAACTATCTGATTGGTCAGTACTTGTGACTGTCGTTGTTGACTTGGATTAGTTTCAGGTCTATTTGTGTAACAGTCTTGCTAACAGAACAGGGCTGCGGGCAGCTGAGCGATACTGGAGAAAAACTAAATTTCCGGAGGACCTATCTTCCTTCTACTTCCTCCTCTTCCTCTGTATCTGCTGCTAAAGCTGCTTTCTATCGCTGCAAATTACAAGCCTCTGCCTCCAACCCTGGGACACTCTTTTCCATATTCTCCTCCCTTCTTAAACCTCCACATCCTCCCTCCTCCCTCTCTGCGGACAACTTTGTTAACCACTTTGAAAAAAGGATTGACGACATCCACTCCTCATTCACTCAGCCTAATGAGTCCACTGGTCCCACTAATACAGAACAACCCTACACCTTAACCTCTTTCTCCCCTCTCTCTCCAGATGAAATCCGGCGCCTAGTGAAGTCCGGCCGCCTGACAGTCTGGCCACTTGACACCATCCCCTCCTCCCTTCTCCAGACAATCTTATTCCTCACTTCCCTCATCAACTCATCCCTGACCACTGGCTGAGTGCCCTCTGACTTCAAGATAGCCAGAGTTGCTCCCCTCCTCAAGAAACGAACACTCTACCCATCTGACGTCAAAAACTACAGACTGGTATGATTTCTTTATTTTCTTTCCAAAACACTTGAGCGTTCGGTCTCTAACCAACTCCTTCAATATCGCTCTCAGAACAATCTTGTTGACCCTAACCAGTCAGGCTTCAAGGTAGCTCACTCAACTGAGACCGCTCTTCTCTGTGTCACGGAGGCTCTCCGCTCTGCCAAAACTGACTCTCTCTCCTCTGTTCTCATCCTCCTAGATCTATCCGCTGCCTTCAACACTGTGAACCATCAGATCCTCCTCTCCACCCTCTCAGGGTTTGGCATCTCAGGCTCTGCACACTCCTGGATTGCATCTTAACTGGCAGGTCACTCCTACCAGGTGACGTGAAGAGGATCTGTGTCTGTACCACATGCTCTCACTACTGGTGTCCCCCAGGGCTCGGTTCTAGGCCCTCTTCTCTTTACACTAAGTCACTCAGCTCTGTCATATCCTCACATGGTCTCTCCTATCATTGCCATGAGGACGACATTCAACTACTCTTCTCCTTCCCCCCTTCTGACAAACAGGTGGTGACACGCATCTCTGCGTGCCTGGCAGATATCTCAGCATGGATGTCGGTCCACCATCTCAAGCGCAACCTCGACAAAAAGATGCTGATCTTCCTCTTGGGGGAAGGGCTGGCTGCTCCAAGACCTCTCCATGATGGTTTCCCCCTCCCAGAGTGCAAAGAACCTTGGACGTGACCCTGGACAAACACACTGTCGTTCTCTGCAAACATCAAAGCAGTGACTCGCTCCTGCAGGTACATAATCTACAACATCTGTAGAGTACAACCTTTCCTCACACAGAAAGCGGTGCAGGTCCTAATCCAGGCACTTGTCATCTCCTGTCTAAACTACTGCAACTCCCTGTTGGCTGGGCTCCCTGCTTGTGCCATCAAACCCCTGCAACTCATCCAGAATGCCGCAGCCCACCTGGTGTTCAACCTTCCTAAGTTCACCCATGTCAACCCGCTCCTCCCCACACGCCACCGGCTTCCAGTCGAAGCTTGCATCATCTTCAAGACCCTGGTGCTTGCCTATGGAGCAGCAAGGGGAACTGCCCCTCCTTACCTTCAGGCTAAGCTCAAACCCTACATCCTCTTGGCCCTCCCACCCCTACGGGAGGGCAGTTCCTGCTCAGCCCAGTCCAAGCTCTTCCCTGTCCTGGCACCCCAATGGGAGGGCAGCTCCCCCTCAGCCCAGTCCAAGCTCTTCTCTGTCCTGGCACCCCAATGGGAGGGCAGTTCCTGCTCAGCCCAGTCCAACCTCTTCTCTGTCCTGGCACCCCAATGGGAGGGCAGCTCCCCCTCAGCCCAGTCCAATCTCTTCTCTGTCCTGGCACCCCAACGGTGGAACAAGCTTCCCCCTAAAGTCAGGACCAGTGAGTCCCTGCCCATCTTTCGAAAACGTCTGAAACCCTCCCTCTTTGAAGAGTATCTTAAATAACTCATGGTTCCCCTGACGCCCCCCCCCCCCCAATTAGTGAATGCACTAATTGTAAGTCACTCTGGATAAGAGCGTCTGCTAAATGACTAAAATGTAAAAAAAAAATGCAAATTAATTTCTTAGAAGGAATCTATGTTTTTTTTCAAAAACATCTCATCAGTGACTGTATGCTCCTTGTACATTTTTAGATAAAGACAGTTGATGATATCGAGTCCTAATTGCAGCCACTTATTTAGCTATATTCAATATCGCTATATTCAAATTAATAAAATGTATTAAAATAAATCACTTGGCTTTTGAAAGATTTGTAAAATGTTTTATTGCCGAATCGCCTGGAGCAGAAATCGACGGACGGCGAGAAGCTCTGGAGGCTTAATTATGAAAAAGTTATACTTGTATGGAGAGCTCCATTCCTCTCCTCTCCTCTCCTCTCCTCTCCTCTCCTCTCCTCTCCTCTCCTCTCCTCTCCTCTCCTCTCCTCTCCTCTCCTCTCCTCTCCTCTCCTCTCCTCTCCTCTCCTCTCCTCTCCTCTCCTCTCCTCTCCTCTCGCTGTCCCTCATCAAGGCATCCGGGTGGGATCCTGGGAACCTGCCAGGCCTGTAGCCGCTCCATCACATGGTGGAGTCAATTAGGATACTTTAATTATATCTTTAATGAATCATTAATGCTAGTCTCTACAGTGAGATTAAATCGACTTCATACCCTGGGAGATACGCTACATATACAAAAGTATGTGGACATCCCTTCAAATTAGTGGATTCGGCTATTTCTTGCTGACAGGTGTATAAAATCGAGCACACAGCCATGCAGTCTCCATAGACAAACATTGGCAGTAGAATGGAGAGCTCAGTGACTTTCAACGTGGCACCGTCATAGGATGCCACCTCTCCAACAAGTCAGTTCATCAAATTTCTGCCCTGATAGAGCTGCCCCGGTCAACTGTAAGTGCTGCTATTGTGAAGTGTAAACGTCTAGGAGCAACAAACGGCTCAGCCGCGAAGTGGTAGGCCACACAAGCTCACAGAACGGGACCGCCGAGTGCTGAAGCACGTAGCGCGTAACAAATCATCTGTCCTCGGTTGCAACACTCACTACCGAGTTCCAAACTGCCTCTGGAAGCAACGTCAGCACAAGAACTGTTCGTTGGGAGTTTCATGAAATGGATTTACATGGCTGAACAGCCGCGCACAAGCCTAAGATCACCATGCGCAATGACAAGAGTCGGCTGGAGTGGTGTACTAAGTTTGCTGATGGTCCTACGACTTCTCTTCATGGGTGTGATTGTAATGTGATTTGAACAATACAACAACCAACTAAAGCAAGACAGAAAATGTCATGGTAAGGGATGAAGATCCATTTGCACATTGTTTGTGCTTGCCTATATGTATTTTTGTAATCATACTTCATGTTTGTACGTTCTTTAAAGAACTTGATGTTGATCCTGCAACCTATGATCATATTTCTGCTTTTGTCATTCCTAAAGTATGCAGCACTGGGGGCAATGAGTGCACATACACAATGACTAAATGCTATGTGGATGGAGTAAAATGGTTGTTACTTCCTTGAATAGTTGTGTTGTCTCATAGGAAATTGTTTAAGTTGAATGAACTACATTAATTGCTTACAAACAATGACTGAGTGAATTGTTATTGTAAGAAATGTATGAAAAAATGTATGGAAAAAAAAATGTATGCACTCACCAACTGTAAGTTGCTCTGGATAAGAGCGTATGTAAATGTTTAACCCTGGAGGAGTGGAAACGTGTCCTTTGGAGTGATGTATCACGCTTCACCATCTGGCAGTCCGACGGATGAATCTGGGTTTGGCAGATGCCAGGAGAACGCTACCTCCCCGAATGCATAGGGCCATCTGTAAAGTTTGGTGGAGGAGGAATAATGGTCTGGGGCTGTTTTCCACGGTTTGGCCTAGGCCCCTTAGTTCCAGTGAAGGGAAATTACATTCTAGACGATTCTGTGCTTCCAACTTTGGGGAAGGCATGATAATGCCCCCTTGCACAAAGCAAGGTCCATACAAAAATTGTTTTTCGAGATCGGTGTGGAAGAACTTGACTGGCCTGCACAGAGCCCTAACCTCAACCCCATCTAACACCTTTGGGATGAATTGGAACGCCAACTGCTAGCCAGGCCTAATCGCCCAACATCAGTGTCCGACCTCACTAATGCTCTTGTGGCTGAATGGAAGCAAGTCCCCGCAACAATGTTCCAACATCTAGGGGAAAGCATTCCCAGAAGATTGGAGGCTGTTGAATCAGCATAGGGGGAACCAACTCCATATTAATGTCCATGATTTTGAAATGAGATGTTGGACGAGCAGGTGTCCACATAGTTTTGGTCATGTAGAGTATCAGCCAGATAGAAAGTATTGTGGCTTATTTCAGATGAAAACACTCACTGTGTTCAGACAACAATGAAAAGAAAGTGATCAATATGTATATATATATATATATATTGGAAATACACATTATTAATAACCTTTAGTTAAATTACTAATACAACATGTTTTAATGTGAAAATGAGAAACATGACTGGGGAAAGCAAAATACATATTATACTAACCAACACAGTAATATGCAGAGTATACTATCTAACCACCACATACAGTAATACACAGAGTATACTAACCACCACATACAGTAATATACAGAGTATACTAACTAACCACCACATACAGTAATATACAGAGTATACTAACTAACCACCACTTACAGTAATATACAGAGTATACTAACTAACCACCACATACAGTTATATACAGAGTATACTAACTAATCACCACATACAGTAATATACAGAGTATACTAACTAACCACCACATACAGTAATATACAGAGTATACTATCTAACCACCACATACAGTAATATACAGAGTATACTAACTAACCACCACATACAGTAATATACAGAGTATACTAACTAACCACCATATACAGTAATATACAGAGTATACTAACTAACCACCACATACAGTAATATACAGAGTATACTAACTAACCACCATATACAGTAATATACAGAGTATACTAACTAACCACCATATACAGTAATATACAGAGTATACTAACTAACCACCATATACAGTAATATACAGAGTCTACTAACTAACCACATACAGTAATGTACAGAGTATACTAACTAACCATCACATACAGTAATATACAGAGTATACTAACTAACCACCACATACAGTAATATACAGAGTATACTAACTAACCACCACATACAGTAATATACAGAGTATACTAACTAACCACCACATACAGTAATATACAGAGTATACTAACTAACCACATACAGTAATGTACAGAGTATACTAACTAACCACCATATACAGTAATATACAGAGTATACTAACTAACCACCATATACAGTAATATACAGAGTATACTAACTAACCACCACATACAGTAATATACAGAGTCTACTAACTAACCACCACATACAGTAATATAGAGAGTATACTAACTAACCACCACATACAGTAATATACAGAGTCTACTAACTAACCACCACATACAGTAATATACAGAGTATACTAACTAACCACCACATACAGTAATATACAGAGTATACTAACTAACCACCACATACAGTAATATACAGAGTCTACTAACTAACCACATACAGTAATGTACAGAGTATACTAACTAACCACCACATACAGTAATATACAGAGTCTACTAACTAACCACATACAGTAATATACAGAGTATACTAACTAACCACCATATACAGTAATATACAGAGTATACTAACTAACCACATACAGTAATATACAGAGTATACTAACTAACCACCACTTACAGTAATATATAGTGTATACCTGCTAACTACCACTTACATTAATACATTCATTGAAAATGAAATTCATAAATATTTAATTTACACCTGAGTGAATACTGTGTAGAAGCACCTTTGGCGGTGAGTACAGTGGTGAGTGTTTTTGGGTAAGTCTCTAAGAGCTTTGCACACCTGGATTGTACAATATTGGCCCATTCTACTTTGTTTAATTCTTCACGCTCTGTCAAGTTGATTGTTGATCAGTGCTAGACGGCCACTTTCAAGTCTTGCCATAGATTTTGAAGCCGATTTATTAAGTCAAAACTGTAACTAGGCCACTCAGGAACATTCAATGTCGTCTTGTTAAGGATCTCCAGTGTAGATTTGACCTTGTGTTTTAGGTTATTGTCCTGCTGAAAGGTGAATTATTCTCGCAGTGTCTGTTGGAAAGGAGATTGAACCAGGTTTTCCTCCAGGATTTTGCCTGTGCTTAGCTCTATTCCATAAATTTTTATCCAAACAAACTCCTTAGTCCTTGTCAATTACAAAAATATAGTGGCTTGCAAAAGTATTCACCCCCCTTGGCATTTTTCCTATTATGTTGGCTTACAACCTGGAATTAAAATGGATTTTTTTTTGGGTGTTTGTGTCATTTGATTTACACAACATGCCTACCACTTTGAAGACGCAAAACAAGAAATAAGACTTGAGCTTGCATAACTATTCACCCCCCCCAAAGTCAATACTTTGTAGAGCCACCTTTTGCAGCAATTACAGCTGCAAGTCTCTTGGGGTGTCTCTATAAGCATTTTTTGCCCATTCTACAAGGCAAAAGTACAGAGTTGGACAAATGTCAAAAGGGGAGCTGCAAGAGTTTCCACTGCTGATGAAACAGTCTGGTGGCACTGTGCCTGCGTCTTTACGCACTGAGTTTACCCGGCACATGAAAATGCTTCGTGAGGAAATAAAATACTTATCAAAGGAATCGTTGGTGATGGACCCTTACATTTGCAAGTCTCGAGGACGTGGAAAACATCGGCTGTGAAGATGAGCTTGCTGACCTTCAAGCCGATTCTGTGTCAAAATAAATATTTCCAGGAGAACGGATACAGAAAGTTTTGGATTGTCAAAGGACACGCTGTTGCACCCAGACTGGCCAAACAAGCAGCTACTAGGGTTAGTCTACCATTCAGCACTACGTACCTGTCTGAGACGGCCTTCAGCGCGCTCAGAACAATACAAACAGAAGACCGTAACCATGTCAACCAGAAGACCGTAACCATGTCAACCAGAAGACCGTAACAGGCTAGACCCATCCCTGGTCAGACGTATAATAATAATAATAATAATAATAATAATAATAATAATAATAATAATAATAATAATATGCCATTTAGCAGTATGGGTAGTCCCGGGGATCGAACCCACTACCCTGGCGTTACAAGCGCCATGCTCTACCAATTGAGCTACAGGCCCAAGGTGGCCATTAGTTTTATAAGGAAGGAAAAAAGTTATTGATTGTAACTTACTGTTTGTTATTGTTACTTATTGTTATTTTTATAACACATACATTATATTATAGTCCCCCGTAGCTCAGTTGGTAGAGCATGGCGCTTGCAACGCCAGGGTTGTGGGTTCGTTTCCCACGGGGGGCCAGTATGAAAAAAAAAAGTAAGTCGCTCTGGATAAGAGCGTCTGCTAAATGACTAAAATGTAAAAATTATAGCTGTGTCAAAACCAGTGTTCACATGATGTGTATGCATCAAACTGTCCCGTTTCAGTGAAATGGTCTGAGGGAGGTCTAGGACAGAGCTGTATAGGATTGGTCTGAGGGAGATCTAGGACAGAGCTATATAGGTGCTGTTAATCACTTATTACACTGATAATCAATCACTTAATTATGTTGGTGGTGGGGGGGGGGGGCTCAGCTTTTCGTAGATACAAGTAGGGGAAAGGAAAAAAGGTTGGGAGCCACTGGCCTACTGCATATTACGCATGGCAGAAAAACATAAAACAAAACTGATTTAAGATGTCTTTGGTACATAATTGGTCTAGCCTATACGCCAAAATTAAACCAATTTGTTTAATCGCAGTGTGGACTGTATTAGTGGTGCCTGCAAGCTGACTTGAGTCGTCAGTTCGACTGTGTTTCCTGGCTGGCTTCCGGGTTAAGTGAGCAGTGTGTCAAGAAGCAGTGTGGCTTGGCTCTCGACCTTCGCCTAGTCCGTAGGGGAGTTGCAGCGATGAGATGAGATCATAACTTCTGGCCCATGGCGTTGCGTGTGAATATTGATCCTTTTTTTTTTTTTTTTCTCCCCAATTTCGTGATATCCAACTGGGAAAATATGGAAAATCCAACTCAGAATTCAGTCGGGAACTCTAACCTCTTTCTAGAGCCTACAAGAAGGACTGCCACACCACCTTCCTGTTCAAGTGAGCACAACAAAAATGCATTGTATGCTGCTGCATAAATGATATAACATGCCAGGGAGATATGTCTACTGTACCCAAGAAAGTCATACTAAGTGTATGTTGTGTAGTAAGCTGTTAGTAGCCCATGTGCCTCACACTAATAATTTGGTCCCTTTACCCCTCATAATTTAGCCTACTGTTCTGACTTGGTGGTGCACATGTAGCCTATAGCCTGTTTCAGAGAAATGTAATCATTGAATATTGTCAGAGCTTTCATTGTCTGCTTATATGCCCCCTTTATTTATCCTACGGTTCTGACTTGGTGTACAGGGAGAACCCCGTAAGAACGGCCCATGTTCTGAATACTGTCGCTGTACATTTCAAAAGTGCTGAACAAACAGTTATATAAATAATAATATATTGACTACGTCCGTCCTAGCTCGGATTTCCTCTTATCCGCTCGGCGTTCCCTTATGCCATAGTTTGTACACGTGGCGGCAGGTGGCTTAGTGGTTAAGAGCGTTGTGCCAGTAACCGAAAGGTTGCTGGTTCTAATCCCCGAGCTGACTACGTGAAAAATCTGTCGATGTGCCCTTGAGCAAGGCACTTAACCCTAATTGCTCTTGTAAGTCGCTCTGGATAAGAGCGTCTGCTAAAATGACAAAAAATAATAATCTCAATTGTCAGTAGAAACCACATTTGTTTGAGCAAGTCAGCCATATCAGCTATGTTTTTTTTTAAAGGCAGTAAATGAGGCTGAATGAACTGTTTTGCTGCCAGACAAGTCTCCGCTGATAGCCAGGTGTAGCGGTGGTAAGGATTCACTCCATGGTGCTGAAAAGAAAGCTCTGCTGTTAGGACAGCTTTATGTAGACCCTAACACCATTTTATCACCGTTATAATGCAATTTATGTATTGTTTAGTGTTGTGTTGTGTTGTGTTGTGTAGTGGCTTTCCTGGCATGCATATTATTTTTATATATATTATTTTGCCCCACCAAGTTTTACATGCTAAAATCACCACTGCGTATAGGACCCGTTTCAAATGTTCACTTTCACGCTCAACATAGCCACTTCAAATGTGAACTTTCTCCTGAATGGTAAAAATATCCTTTCTATTTTATTCAGCTAAGTTCAATTATATTCTTCTTACTATAAAATCATATAATATAAAGTAATCTTCGGGATTAATGAGCATATCGTGTCAGCTAAATTAACAAGCCTACAGTTGTGGTCAAAAGTTTTCTTGACAATTACATTAAGTTTATGCAAAGAGTCAATATTTGCAGTGTTGACCCTTCTTTTTTCAAGCCCTCTGCAATCCGCCCTGGCATGCTGTTAATTAACTTCTGGGCCACATCCTGACTGATGGCAGCCCATTCTTGCATAATCAATGGTTGGAGTTTGTCAGAATTTGTGGGTTTTTGTTTGTCCACCCGCCTCTTGAGGATTGACCACAAGTTCTCAATGGGATTAAGGTCTGGGGAGTTTCCTGGCCATGGACCCAACATTTCGATGTTTTGTTCCCCGAGCCACTTAGTTATCACTTTTGCCTTATGGCAAGGTGCTCCATCATGCTGGAAAAGGCATTGGTCATCACCAAACTGTTCTTGGATGGTTGGGAGAAGTTGCTCTCGGAGGATGTGTTGGTACCATTCTTTATTCATGGCTGTGTTCTTAGGCCAAATTGTGAGTGAGCCCACTCCCTTGGCTGAGAAGCAACCCCACACATGAATGGTCTCAGGATGCTTTACTGTTGGCATGACACAGGACTGATGGTAGCGCTCACCTTGTCTTCTCCGGACAAGCTTTTTTCCGGATGCCCCAAACAATCGGAAAGGGGATTCATCAGAGAAAATGACTTTACCCCAGTCCTCAGCAGTCCAATCCCTGTAACTTTTGCAGAATATCAGTCTGTCCCTGATGTTTTTCCTGGAGAGAAGTGGCTTCCTTGCTGCCTTTCTTGACACCAGGCCATCCTCCAAAAGTATTTGCCTCACTGTGCGTGCAGATGCACTCACACCTGCCTGCTGCCATTTTTGAGCAAGCTATGCACTGGTGGTGCCCCGATCCTGCAGCTGAATCAACTTTAGGAGACGGTCCTGGCGCTTGCTGGACTTTCTTGGGCGCCCTGAAGCCTTCTTCACAACAATTGAACCTCTCTCCTTGAAGTTCTTGATGATACGATAAATGGTTGATTTAGGTGCAATCTTACTAGCAGCAATATCCTTGCCTGTGAAGCCCTTTTTGTGCAAAGCAATGATGACGGCACGTGTTTCCTTGCAGGTAACCATGGTTAACAGAGGAAGAACAATGATTTCAAGCACCACCATCCTTTTAATGCTTCCAGTCTGTTATTCTAACTCAATCAGCATGACAGAGTGATCTCCAGCCTTGTCCTTGTCAACACTCTCACTTGTGTTAACGAGAGAATCACTGACATGATGTCAGCTGATCCTTTTGTGGCAGGGCTGAAATGCAGTGGAAATGTTTTTTTGGGGGGATTAAGTTCATTTTCATGGCAAAGAGGGACTTTGCAATTAATTGTAATTCATCTGATCACTCTTCATAACATTCTGGAGTATATGCAAATTGCCATCATCAAAACTGAGGCAGCAGACTTTGTGAAAATTAATATTTGTGTCATTCTCAAAACTTTTGACCACGACTATACAGCCTATGGCATGGAGCATAGCCAGAAATAGATTTTCTTCATATCATAATGTTTCTTTAGACCTGACTAAAATAAATAATGGATTGATTATGATGGTGTATATTAAATTGATTTATTAGACTTTTTAAATGTAGATTTTCCAAAGGTGCACATCAGCGGCTTGAATGCAGTTTGTATGCCTGGAGGCTTGGAGATGCTAAACTTGTTTATGTTAATTGATGCCAATTACCGTGAGACGGCATTTCTTTTGCATGACAATATCCGGCTGACAAAATGACATGACTGCAACAGCCCTATCCCTACCCTGTGACAATAACTCATCCCTGGGATTTTCATTTGTTGTCATATCAAACTGTATTCAAAGTGCCCACTACCATATTCTAACAATTAAAATCAGAATAATAATTACATTTCCATTATTCCAAAATAATATTTCACCCAAGGGTTTTGTTCTGTATCGCAAGTCAAATCAAAATTGCAACATTTGGTTATAAAATAAGGGCTAGATTGTTTGCCCATATCATGCAGTCCTACGTGGCAGTGTGGAAATGATCTCAAATAGAGGAAATGGAGAAATGTATTCCTATTTTTGGATGAAGTTTAAATAAGGATAGTAGTAAATAGATAAGCATAAAACAATCCGAAGGGAGAAAGATCCGTTGAAATCACGTAGAATGTATGTGTTGCTAGGTTACTACTACTACTACTCATAAAGCAAACGTCGAACTTTTAGAATTCGATGACATAAAATACCGTCAAATACCGTCATACCGTTAATTATTATATTTTTTAATACCATGATATTATATTTTGGCCATATCGCCCAGAACTACACAAGCACGCACGCGCGCACACACACACACCGCTCAATACCAAGTGTGGAAGAACTCTAAATCCTTAATGAGATTTCTGTGCAAAAGCTAAGCACACGTCTTGGCTTGAAGAATCAATACAGTTTCTCTCTCTCTGCAGAGCGAGAGGAGAGAGGAGAGAGAAGGAGGAATGGAAGAGAGAGAAAGAGCGAGAGAGAGAGAGAGAGATAGAGAGAGAGAGAGATGAGAGAAGAGACTCTCTCTCTCTCGCTGTCTCTCTCTCCTTCTCTCTCTCTCTCTCTCTCTCTCTCTATCTCCCTCTCTCCCTCCTCTACTTCTCACTTCTATGTTCTTTCTCGGTCCTCAGTTCGTCCTTTCTCGTCCTCTCATATCTCTCCATTATCTCTCCTTTCTCTCTCCTTGTCTCTCTACTTTTGATAATCTCCTCTAAGGCTCTGATCAATGAGCAGTGATGAAAATCATTAATAACACTTACAGAACATAACTAGATGGTTACTGTCAGGAAGTCCCTAAACTCCTGACCTTCAATACTTCAAAGTCATCTATCAAACTGCAATACCTTTATCAGAACTATTCCTCAATAGATGAGAAAAACAACGCAAATAACATTGTGTCGTCTAAGTCAAAGTATTACGCTGCTAAGCCACAATAGACTTGAAGTATGTTGCTCTTATGTTGTAGTAATATAATAATAATATAATATAATAATAGTAATGTTGTACACAGTCCTACATTATGTAAATACATGAATTACACATGTAATGTGTTACTATACATGTATAACATATTGGTGATGTAAATTGTTGACCCATCTGAGTTCCAGGATTATTAACATCTAATCTCGTAGTAGCTGATGTCTTGAGGGAGACAAATAATCAATAAACCATTTACTTCATTTTGTACCTCGTACCCTGCAATCTGTTCCCTGCTCTCTCTGCCATGACCTGAATCCCCTCAGTACTCTAACATTAAGAGATGGAGTGCTAGATAGACTTACATATTCAACTGGTTGATTGACGTGTGTCCTCCTTCATCAATGAAATACCTCCACCCATTACTTCGAACTCAACCTAAAACCCCCAGCCATTACTTCAAACTTAACCTAAAACCCCCACCTATTACTTCAAACTCAACCTAAAACCCCCACCCATTACTCCGAACTCAACCTAAAACCCCCACCCATTACTTCAAACTGAACCTAAAACCCCCACCTATTACTTCAAACTCAACCTAAAACCCCCACCCATTACTCCGAACTCAACCTAAAACCCCCACCCATTACTCCAAACTCAACCTAAAACCCCCACCCATTACTCCAAACTCAACCTAAACCCCCCCCCCCATTGCTCCAAACTCAACCTAAAACCCCCACCCATTGCTCCAAACTCAACCTAAAACCCCCACCCATTACTCCAAACTCAACCTAAAACCCCCACCCATTACTCCAAACTCAACCTAAAACCCCCATCCATTACTCCAAACTAAACCTAAAACCCCCACCCATTACTCCAAACTCAACCTAAAACCCCCACCCATTGCTCCAAACTCAACCTAAAATCCCCACCCATTGCTCCAAACTCAACCTAAAACCCCCACCCATTACTCCAAACTCAACCTAAAACCCCCACCCATTACTCCAAACTCAACCTAAAACCCCCACCCATTACTCCAAACTCAACCTAACCCCCCCCCCCCCCATTGCTCCAAACTCAGCCTAAATCCCCACCCATTACATTTACATTTACATTTTAGTCTTTTAGCAGACGCTCTTATACAGAGCGACTTACAGTTAGTGCATACATTACTATTTCATAGATATATAAATAACCATCCAGAGATCTACAGTATTATACTGTTTGTGACTAACTCATTCTTGACAAAAATGTCAGATAGAACCCTATAGTCCCAAGGTTTCGATTCGTAGTTGAACAAGTAATTCCATGTATAGAAGACAGTGAATGATGTGAATGATGACAAGCTGAAGACAGTGAATGATGACAAGCTGAAGACAGTGAATGATGACAAGCTGAAGACAATGAATGATGACAAACTGAAGACAGTGAATGATGACAAACTGAAGACAGTGAATGATGACAAGCTGAAGACGGTGAATGATGACAAGCTGAAGACAGTGAATGATGACAAGCTGAAGACAGTGAATGATGACAGGCTGAAGACAGTGAATGATGACAAGCTGAAGACAGTGAATGATGACAAACTGAAGACAGTGAATGATGACAGGCTGAAGACAGTGAAATGACAGGCTGAAGACAGTGAATGATGACAAGCTGAAGACAGTGAATGATGACAAACTGAAGACAGTGAATGATGACAGGCTGAAGACAGTGAATGATGACAAGCTGAAGAGAGTGAATGATGACAAGCTGAAGACAGTGAATGATGACAAGCTGAAGACAGTGAATGATGACAAACTGAAGACAGTGAATGATGACAAGCTGAAGACAGTATATGATGACAAG
>LR778286.1:37994839-38019839 GCA_902810595.1 Coregonus sp. 'balchen'
ACTGGAAATATAATGTGTGGAACTGGAAATAGAATGTGTGGAACTGGAAAATGGAATGGGTGGAACTGGAAATGGAAATGGAAATAGGTGGAAATGGAAGCTGAATGGGTGGAACTGGAATAGAATGGGTGGAACTAGAAATAGAATGTGTGGAACTGGAAATAGAAGTGGGGGAACTGGAAATAGAACATGTGGAACTGGAAATAGAATGTGTGGAACTGGAAATAGAAGTGGGGGAACTGGAAATATGGGCTAAAGTGATCTTTCTAAAGGGGGAGAGGAGTGACATATCGTCAACCAGGTGACATTTGAACACTGATTAAAGATAGAGAGGATCTGAAAATGGAATGGCTGGAGGATTTGTGTCTGTGAAACATTAGTGGCCTAATTCTCCAATACATGTCATCCCACCACATTAGTGGCCTAATTCTCCAATATGATCAGTCAATATGATGGTCATTAAATCACCGATTACAGGACCTTCATATGTCCATAACATCCTGTACTTTTATACCTCCAGGCCTACAGTGGTACAGGACAAATGTATTGTATGCAGTAACACCAGGTCTGGGTTCAAATAATGTCTATTTAAGCATATGGTATTTAAATAAAAAAAGGATGAGTATTTGAGTACTTTTATTTGAGTATTTAAATGGTAATTTAAATAAAAAATAAATAAAAAAAGATTTAAAAAATATATATAGTCTGCCAAATTGTATTTGACAGTATGTTCAAATACTTATTGAAAATAGTATTTTCAAATACCTGTGTTAAATGCTTGGTAGTGTATTTGAGTCAGTGTATATGAGTTTTAAAAATACTTTCAAAGTGTATTTCCAAATATGTTAAAATATTCAACTACTATCTGAATACTTTCTGTGAAAGTCACAGAGATATTTTCAACAGTGTTTCAACCCAGGTCTGAGTAACACACAGGACAGAAACCTTCGTACGTACACACGTACAGTACTTCATATCATCATAGTACTGTAGTACTATAGTACCTCAGAGGCCTCTTGGCTACTGTCACGACTTCCTCCCAAGCTGCCTCCCCTCCTTGTTCGGGCAGGCTTCGGCGTTCGTCGTCACCGGAACTTCTAGCCACTGCCGCTCCATATCTCATCATTCCATTTGTCTTGTCTTGTCAATTACACACACCTGGTTCATATTCCCCTCATTAGTACGTGTTTAAGTGTTCCCTCTGCCCCCCTTGTCCTTGTGGGTGATTGTTCATTGTGAGGATTAGTAGCTTGGTTGAGCTCAGTATTTTGTATTGCCGGGGTATTTTCCCCGTGTGCCTGTTTGTTCCAGTGTGCCTGTTTTACGCACTGGACTGGTTACGCTGGATTACGGAATAAACTCTGTATACTGTAATTTACCCTCCTGCGCCTGACTCCTTCAAATCACGCATCACAGAATTACCCACCCGAAATGGAGTCAGCAGGAGGTCAGCAGGAGAGGAGCGCATGCCTGGAGTCGTGGCACTGGTCCAGGAGCATTCAACAATGCTAGCCAGCTTGGGAGAAGCGATGGATCGGAGAGGACCCGATCTGTCAATACCAGCTGGGCAACCGGATCCAGCCACCCACACCCCAGCACCCAGAGGGATCCAAATATCCAGACCACGGAAGTTCGACAGGACAGCTGCTCTCTGCCAGGGATTCCTCCTCCAACTGGAGCTCTACTTCTCCAGCATCAGGCCGGCCCCATCGGAGCGGGAGAAGGTGTCCGCCCTCGTCTCCTGCCTCTCGAGGCCAACGCGATCTGGAACGAAGGCAACCGGATCCAGCCACCCACACCCGGGTGATCGAAGACAGCCCAAAAGAGGCGAGCGAACTCTCCGTAGTTGTCCAACGCGGGTTGGACAACTACGGGGAGTTCGCTCGCCTCTTTCGGGCTGTCTTCGATCACCCGCCCAAAGGTCGAGAGGCGGGCGAGCGGCTGGTCCACTTGAGGCAGGGGATGAGGACTGCGCAGGACTTCGCTTTGGAGTTTCGGACTCTAGCAGCTGGGTCCGGATGGAACGAGCGGGCCCTTATCGACCACTTCCGGTGCCATCTGCGGGAGGACGTCCGAAGGGAGGTAGCCTGCCGGGACACCATGTTGTCCTTCACGCAACTGGTGGACATGGCCATCCGTTTGGACAACCTGCTGGCAGCCAGAGGACGTCCTGGTAGGGGTCTGCCCGTTTCCACCCCGGACGACTCGGATCCCGAGCTGATGGAGCTGGGTGGAGAAAGAGCGGAGGACGACAGCGACATTTTGGTGGGACCACTCGTCGTCGTCAACGCTCTTTTGGGTCTGGAGGCGGCAGGCAGGGCACTCTCGCATCACCCCAGGTATCGAACACCCACACTAGTTCAGAGCCCTCTGCTGCGCACCGTACCCTACCCATCCACTTTCCTGATCAAATTGTAGTTCCCCAGTGTAAGGCGCTATTCGATTCAGGCGCAGCTGGGAACTTTATGGACAGGGCATTCTCACACAGTCTAGGCATTTCATTGGTTCCCCTATCCATTCCACTCCCCATCAGAGCACTTGACAGTCGACCATTAGGGTCCGGGTTTGTTAGGGAAGTTACCGCACCAATCACCATGGTTACCCACAAGACTCATTGCGAGCAAGTCACGTTTTTTATTATTGAGTCTCCTGCTTTCCCTGTGGTACTAGGTATCCCTTGGTTAGCACTCCAAAACAACACATTCTCATGGCCGCAGAGGGTTCTCACGGGGTGGTCGCGAGTGTGTCAGGGTAGGTGTCTCTGTGTTTCCGTTGGTGCAACCACGGTGGAAAGTCCAGACAATACCTCCACCGTGCACATTCCCCCCGAATACCTTGATTTGGCGCACGCGTATTCCAAAATGCAGGCGATCAAGTTACCACCTCATCGGGCGGGGGATTGCGCGATAAACCTCCGGGTAGACGCTGTGCCTCCCAGGAGTCACAGGCTGAAACGGAAGGTATGGAAACATACGTCACCGAGTCCCTGGGTATATATGTCCCTCCACTTCACCCGCCTCCTCAAGTTTATTTTTTGTGAAGAAGAAAAGACGGCATTGATTATCGATCACTGAATAAGGAGACGATACGATTTAGTTATCCTCTCCCCCTCATTCCTTCAGTGATTGAGTAAATGCATGGGGCGCGCTTCTTCACCAAATTAGATCTCCGGAGTGTGTACAACCTGGTGCGTGTCCAAGAGGGGGATGAGTGGAAGACAGCATTCAGCACACCCACGGGGCATTATGAATACCTGGTGATACCCTACGGTTTGATGAATACTCCATCTGTCTTCCAGTCCTTTGTGAACGAGGCGTTTAGGGACATGCTTGGTCGCGGTGTAGTGGTCTACATCGATGACATACTGGTGTATTCCACTACGTGCGCCGAGCAAGTGTCCCTGGTTCGCAAAGTGCTGGCCCGACTGTTGGAAAATGACCTTTATGCTAAGGCAGAAAAGTGTCTGTTTTTCCTGCAGTCCGTCTCCTTCCTTAGATACCACATTACCACCTCAGGTGTGGAGATGGAGGGAGATCGCATTTCAGCCATGCGTAATTGGCCGACTCCAACCACGGTTAAGGAGGTGCAGCGCTTTATTGGCATCGCCAACTACTATCGGAGGTTTATCCGGGGCTTTGGCAAGGTCGCAGCTCCCATTACATCTCTGTTGAAGGGTGGGCCGTCCCGGCTCTGCTGGTCTGCTGAGGCGAACAGGGCCTTCAGTAACCTGAAGGGTCTGTTCACCTCAGCCCCGGTATTGGCCCACCCCGATCCATCACTACCATTCGTAGTGGAGGTGGATGAGTCCGAGGTAGGGATAGGCGCTGTCCTATCTCAACGCTTGGGCACGCCACCCAAGCTCCGCCCCTGTGCCTTCTTCTCTAAGAAGCTCAGCACCTGCGGAGCAGAACTACGAAGTTGGTGATCGGGAGCTTTTGGCTGTTGTCCGCGCCCTGACCGTGTGGAGGCATTGGCTCGAAGGGGCGAAACACCCTTTCCTCGTCTGGACGGACCACCGTAACCTGGAGTACATCCGGGCAGCGAGGAAGCTGAATCCTCGCCAGGCCAGGTGGGCCCTATTCTTCACCCGGTTTGATTTCACAGTATCATACATCCCGGGTACAATTCCACAACGACCATGGTCTCACCTGATTGTTGATTTCCTTACCGATCTTCCCCTCTCCCAAAGTAACACCACCATCGCTTTTCCATGTCTCCCGCCTCCTTCCTCTGCTCGGTCTCCCCACGGCCCTGCAAACTGCGGAGGCCCTGTTTACTCACGTCTTCCGGCACTACGGGGTACCAGAGGATATAGTGTTCACATCCAAGGTCTGGAAGGCGTTCATGGAACGTCTGGGGGTCTCGGTCAGCCTGACCTCTGGTTTCCACCCCGAGTCTAATGGGCAGGTGGAATGGGTAAATCAGGATGTGGGTAGGTTCCTGCAGTCCTACTGCCAGGACCTGCCGGGGCAGTGGTCTGTGTTCTTGCCATGGGCCGAATATGCCCAGAACTCACTCCGTAACTCCTCCACTAACCTAACGCCATTCCACCGTGGCACCAGAGCCAGACCGAGGCTCCTGCGGTGGATGACTGGTTTCAGCGCGCGGAGGAGATGTGGGACGCTGCCCACGTCCACCTCCAACGCGCCGTGTGTCGTCAGAAGGCCAACGCTGAACGCCACTGCAGAGGCCCCGGTCTTCGTACCGGGTGATCGGGTCTGGCTCTCGACCCGGAATCTGCCCCTCCGCCTGCCCTGCTGGAAGCTGAGCCTGTGGTTTGTGGGGCCGTTCAAAGTCCTGAGGAGAATCAACGAGGTTACCTATAGGTCACTACTCCCCCATGATTACCGTATTAACCCCTCGTTTCATGTGTCTCTCCTCAGGCCGGTGGTGGCTGGTCCGCTCCAGGAGTCTGAGGTGCGGGAGGTCCCTCCTCCTCCTCTGGACATCGAGGGGGCCCTGGCGTACTCCGTCCGTTCCATCCTGGATTTGAGGCGTCGGGTGGGGGGGGCCTTCAGTACCTCGTGGAGTGGGAGGGGTACGGTCCGGAGGAACGGTCCGGAGGAACGGTGCCGGCCTTCTAGCCACTGCCGCTCCATATCTCATCATTCCATGTGTCTTGTCTCGTCATTTAGCAGACGCTCTTATCCAGAGTGACTTACAAATTGGTGCATTCACCTTATAGCCAGTGGGATAATCAATTTACAATATGTTTTATTTATTTTTATTTTTTTTGGCTGGGGTAAGGTGGGGTAGAAGGATTACTTTATCCTATCCCAGGTATTCCTTAAAGATGTGGGGTTTCAAGTGTCTCCGGAAGGTGGTGAGTGACTCCGCTGTCCTGGCATTGTGAGGAAGCTTGTTCCACCATTGGGGTGCCAGAGCAGCGAACAGTTTTGACTGGGCTGAGCGGGAACTGTGCTTCCGCAGAGGTAGGGGGGCCAGCAGGCCAGAGGTGGATGAACGCAATGCCCTCGTTTGGGTGTAGGGACTGATCAGAGCCTGAAGGTACGGAGGTGCCGTTCCCCTCACAGCTCCGTAGGCTAGCACCATGGTCTTGTAGCAGATGCGAGCTTCAACTGGAAGCCAGTGGAGTGTGCGGAGGAGCGGGGTGACGTGAGAGAACTTGGAGAACTTTAAGTGTTCCCTCTGCCCCCCTTGTCCTTTTGGGTAATTGTTCATTGTGATGATTAGTAGCTCAGTGGAGCTCAGTATTTTGTATTGCCGGGGTATTTTCCCCGTGTGCATGTTTGTTCCAGTACGCCTGTTTTGCGCACTGGACTGGTTACGCTGGATTACGAAATAAACTCTGTATTCTGTGATTTACCCTCCTGCGCCTGACTCCTTCAAATCATGCATCACAGCTACATAAAGTAACACAGGACACAGGTCTGCATATGTCCATAAAATATATACAATACGGTAATGTAATATTCAGTACATAATATGTCACATACTGTAACACCTCATGGGTGTATATACAGTAATATCAAAGGTATTTAAACAGTAATATCACAGGTATTTATACAGTAAAATCACTGGTATTTATACAGTAATATCACAGGTATTTTTACAGTAATACAGGGCAGCAGAGAAGCTTTGGGACTACAAACTGGTCCATGGGCCAGCAGGCCAAATGTAACAGATGTGTCCACTTTAGGGTGGAAAAGTCTAATGATGATTTTAATTAAGGCCAATGTCTGTGGTTTATATTTAGGTATAGTAGCCACGTATCAGAGGTAGCATTGTTCACTATATATACAAAAGTATGTGGAAACCTATTTCAGCCACACCTGTTGCTGACAGGTGTATAAAATCGAGCACACAGCCATGCAGTCTCCATAGACAAACATTGGCAGTAGAATGGCCTTACTGAAGAGCTCAGTGACTTTCAACATGGCACCATCACAGGATGCCACCTTTCCAACAACTCAGTGCGTCAAATTTCTGCCCTGATAGTGCTGTTATTGTGAAGTGGAAACTTCTAGGAGCAACAATGGCTCAGCTACGAAGTGGTGGCCGCACAAGCACACAGAACGAGACCGCTGAGTGCTGAAGCGCGTACCGCGTAAAAATCAACTGTCCTCAGTTGCAACACTCACTACTGAGTTCCAAACTGCCTCTGGAAGCAACGTCAGCACAATAACTGTTAGTCGGGAGCTTCATGAAATGGGTCTCCATGGCCGAGCAGCCTCACACAAGCCTAAGATCACCATGCGCAATGCCCAAGCGTTGGCTGGATTGGTGTTAAGATCACCGCCATAGGACTCTTGAGCAGTGGAAATGCGTTCTCTGGAGTGATGAATCACGCTTCACTATCTGACAGTCCGATGGACAAATCTGTGTGCCAACTCTAAAGTTTGGTGGAGGAGGAATAATGGCCTGGGGCTGTTTTTCATGGTTTGGGCTAGCCCCCTTAGTTCCAGTGAAGGGAAATCTTAACGGCACAGCATACAATGACATTCTAGACAATTCTGTCCTTCCAACTTTGTGGCAACAGTTTGAGGAAGGCCCTTTCCTGTTTCAGCATGACAATGCCCCCGTGCACAAAGCGAGGTCACAGGTTATACATTTTGTGGTATATGGAGACAGAATGGACAGTATTGGGATGTGTTCTGTTTATCACATGATACCATGGATGATAACTACACCATATTTCACAGAGAACAAGAAGACCCCATTGGGAAAGTATTTTAGTTATATAGTCATCATAGATTTAGTCTATAATCAGCACCAGCAGCCTATTTCCACTATTCATTTCAATGGGGAGGAACTGGCCATAACTGAATTTTAAGACACAATGAGGACATAGCAAAATGATGGTCCAAGTATGTCAGTTATGCTTCGGAAAGTATTCGGACCCCTTGACTTTTTCCACATTTTGTAAGGTTACAGTCTTATTCTAAAACGTATTAAATAGTTTTGTTCCTCATCAATCTACATACAATACCCTATAATAACAAAGCAAAAACAGGTTTTTAGACATTTTAGCAAATTTACTAAAAGTAAAAAACGGAAATATTAAATTTACATAAGGATTCAGACCATTTACTCTGTACTTTGTTGTAACACCTTTGGCAGTGATTACAGCCTTCAAGTCTTCTTGGGTGTCACGATCGTCTAAGGAAGCGGACCAAGGCGCAGCGTGTTTAGCGAACATGTTGACTTTATTTAATTAAAGCAACCACGAAAACAACAACATAAATGACGAGAGTGAAGTCCACAGTGACAATGACTGACAAGGAACAAAAACCCACAAACATAAGGTGAACACAGACAGTTTAAATATGGCTCCCAATCAGAGATAACGAGCCGACAGCTGACACTCGTTACCTCCGATTGGGAGTCACTTGACCAAACACGGAAAACAAAACCAATACCAAACACAACAAATGAACACACCCTATACCCAACACAACCAAATGAATACACCCTGGCTCAAACAACACAGTCCCGGAGCCAGAGCGTGACAGTACCCCCCCCTAAAGGCGCGGACTCCGACCGCGCCTACACCCCAAAATAGGGGAGGGCTGGGTGGGTGTTGCTCCTCGGAGGCGGCTCCGGCTCCGGGCTTGACCACCACCCCTCTTCAATCCCCCCGTAGTGCCCCCAGTCCGATCTGACCCAGCTTGCTGGATCAGGACCTCCGACGCGCACCCCTGGCTTGGCGCGTGAGGTAGGAATGGACCAGAACTGGCCGACGATACGCACCCTTTGCCTGGTGCGTGGAGCCGGAACAGGCCTCACCAGGCTGAAGACTCGCATCCCTGGCTTGGTGCGAGTAGCAGGAATGGGCTGGATCAGACTGACGGCTCGCACCCTTGGCTTGGTGCGAGTAGCAGGGACGAGCTGAACCAGGCTGACGACTCGCACCCTTGGCTTGGTGCGAGTAGCAGGAACGGGCTGGACCAGGCCGACGACTCGTACCCCTGGCTTGGTGCGAGTAGCAGGAACGGGCTGGACCAGGCTGACGACTCGCACCCTTGGCTTGGTGCGAGTGGCAGGAACAGGCCGGGTCGGGCTGGCGACGCGCACCGTACACTTGGTGCGGGTGGCAGGAACAGGCCGGGTCGGGCTGGCGACGCGCACCGTAGACTTGGTGCGGGTGGCAGGAACAGGCCGGACCGGGCTGGCGACGCGCACCGTAGGTTTGGTGCGAGTGGCAGGAACAGGCCGGGTCGGGCTGGCGACGCGCACCGTACACTTGGTGCGGGTGGCAGGAACAGGCCGGGCTGGGCTGGCGACGCACACCTTAGGCTTCGTACGTGGAGCAGGAACAGGCCGGGCTGGGCTGGCGACGCACACCGTAGGCTTTGTGCGTTGAGCAGGAACAGGCCGGGCTGGGCTGGCGACGTTCACCGTAGGCTTAGTACGTGGAGCAGGAACAGGTCGGGCTGGGCTGGCCACGCACACCGTAGGCTTCGTACGTGGAGCAGGAACAGGTCGGGCTGGGCTGGCCACGCACCCCGTAGGTTTCGTACGTGGAGCAGGAACAGGCCGGGTCGGGCTGGCGACGCGCACCGTAGGCTTGACGCGAGAAGCAGGAACAGGCCGGGCTGGGCTGGCGACGTACACCGTAGGCTTAGTACGTGGAGCAGGAACCGGCCGGGCTGGACTGGCGACGCACACCGTGGGCTTGGTGCGTGGAGTAGGAACAGGCCGGTCCGTACTGGGAACACACACCACTGGCCTTAACCGGGGATCAGGAACGGGCCGGACCGGACTGGTAACACACCTCAGTCTCTCACGCCGTGCCTCAACTGCTTCCCTCCCTCTACTCGCCAATGGCTCCCGTAATCCGGTAGCCTTCTCTCCACGTCTCTCTGTGGCAGCCTCCTGCTGCCCAGCCGCCCAAGCCATGTGCCCCCCCCCAAAAACTTTTTGGGGTTGCCTCTCGTCCTTCCGACGATGACCCTGCTGACGCCGTTGCTCCTCTCTCGCCAGGGCCTTGATCTTCCCCCAAGGTCCCTTGCCCCCGAGCATGTCCTCCCAGGACCACGATTTGCCCACCTGGGCCATCGCCAGCCTCTCGATCTCCTTACCAGGCGCCTCCTCCCATGTCCAGTCTCTTTGCTCCTGGACACGCTGCTTGGTCCTTTTGTGGTGGGTTTTTCTGTCACGATCGTCTAAGGAAGCGGACCAAGGCGCAGCGTGTTTAGCGAACATGTTGACTTTATTTAATTAAAGCAACCACGAAAACAACAACATAAATGACGAGAGTGAAGTCCACAGTGACAATGACTGACAAGGAACAAAAACCCACAAACATAAGGTGAACACAGACAGTTTAAATATGGCTCCCAATCAGAGATAACGAGCCGACAGCTGACACTCGTTACCTCCGATTGGGAGTCACTTGACCAAACACGGAAAACAAAACCAATACCAAACACAACAAATGAACACACCCTATACCCAACACAACCAAATGAATACACCCTGGCTCAAACAACACAGTCCCGGAGCCAGAGCGTGACATTGGGTATGATATTACAAGCTTGGAACACCTGTATTTGGGGAGTTTCTCCCATTTTTCTCTGCAGATCCTCTCAAGCTCTGTCAGGTTGGATGGGGAGCATCGCTGCACAGCTATTTTCAGGTCTCTCCAGAGATCTTCAATCGGGTTCAAGTCCGGGCTCTGGCTGGGCCCCTCAAGGACATTCCTGCGTTGTCTTGGCTGTGTGCTTAGGGTCGTTGTCCTGTTGGAAGGTGAACCTTCGCCCCAGTCTGAGGTCCTGAGTTCTCTGGAGCAGGTTTTCATCAAGGATCTCTCTGTACTTTGTTCCATTCATCTTTCCCTCAATCTTGTCTAGTCTCCCAGTCCCTGCCTCTGAAAAACATCCCCACAGCATGATGCTGCCACCATCATGCTTCACCGTAGGGATGGTGCCAGGTTTCCTCCAGACGTGACGCTTGGCATTCAGGCCAGAGAGTTCAATCTTGTTTTAATCAGACCAGAGAATCTTGTTTCTCATGGTCTGAGAGTCAATTAGGTGCCTTTTGGCAAACTCCAAGAGGGCTGTCATGTGCCTTTTACTGAGGAGTGGCTTCCGTCTGGCCACTCTACCATAACGGCCTGATTGGTGGAGTGCTGCAGAGATGGTTGTCCTTCTGCAAGGTTCTCCCATCTCCACAGAGGAACTCTAGAGCTCTGTCAGAGTGACAATCGGCTTCTAGAAAGAGTCTTGGTGGTTCCAAACTTCTTCCATTTAAGAATGATGGATGCCACTGTGTTCTTGGGAACCGTCAATGCTGCAGAAATTTTTTGGTATCCTTCCACAGATCTGTGCCTCGACACAGTCATGTCTCAGAGCTCTATGGACAATTCCTTCGACCTCATGGCTTGCTTTTTGCTCTGACATGCACTGTCAACTGTGGGACCTTATATAGACAGGTGTGTGCCTTTCCAAATCATGTCCAATCAATTGAATTTACCACAGGTGGACTCCAATCAAGTTGTAGAAACATCTCACGGATGATCAATAGAAACAGTATGCACCTGAGCTCAAATTTCTAAAAACATGTTTTCACTTTGTCATTATGGGGTATTGCCTGTAAATTGATGAGGGAAAATAAATAATTTAATCAATTTTAGAATAAGAAACGGGTCTGAATACTTTCCGAATGCGCTCGCTGTATATTAAAGATCATCCACAAAAACCAAGCCATGAGGTCGAAGGAATTGTCCATAGAGCTCTGAGACATGATTGTGTCGAGGCACAGATCTTTGGAAGGGTACCAAAACATTTCTGCAGCATTGAAGGTCCACAAGAACACAGTGGCCTCCATCATTCTTAAATGGAAAAAGTTTGGAAAAAGATTTGCATGAACCGAAGAAATTTGTGCCATAAAGGTTGTAAAATATTTGGGAAGAGGTTCTTGATGTACCGATTCCATGGCACATGGTGTACGAACTGCTACACAAAACAACAAATGATTCAAGTTTATATTTATTTAAATTATTAAGCAAAATTATTGCCACCAACAGAATGGTATATACATTATATGGGGCATACAACCATCTCAGCTATGCAGATTAGGCTGTGAAGAGACAGAATCACTAGATCATTTATTCTGGTATTGCCCCTATGTAGCTTGTTTCTGGTCACAGGTTCAGGAATGGCTAAAAAATCACAACATTCATTTAAAATGTACCCTACAAAAATTAGTGTTGGGCGATTTTGAAAGCCATAGTCAATCAATCAACAATATAATAATACTCTCAGGATAAATATGAATCTTTAACTTACAATCTGTGAATACTAAAGGTTAATAATTCATGTAAGACATCACAGAACAGTTTTTTTTCGAAAGCCATAGTCAATCAATCAACAATATAATAATACTCTCAGGATAAATATGAATCTTTAACTTACAATCTGTGAATACTAAAGGTTAATAATTCATGTAAGACATCACAGAACAGTTCAAAAATATATGGCACATGGAAATCAAAAGAGGGCTGGTCTACGGAGATAGGTGGAATGGGCTGAGAGTAGCTGATAGGTGGAATGGGCTGAGAGTAGCTGATAGGTGGGATGGGCTGAGAGTAGCTGATAGGTGGGATAGGCTGAGAGTAGCTGATAGGTGGGATAGGCTGAGAGTAGCTGATAGGGGGGATGGGCTGAGAGTAGCTGATAGGTGGGATGGGCTGAGAGTAGCTGATAGGTGGGATGGGCTGAGAGTAGCTGAGGGGTGGAATGGGCTGAGAGTAGCTGAGGGGTGGGATGGGCTGAGAGTAGCTGATAGGTGGGATGGGCTGAGAGTAGCTGAGGGGTGGAATCTGCTGAGAGTAGCTGATAGGTGGGATAGGCTGAGAGTAGCTGAGGGGTGGAATGGGCTGAGAGTAGCTGATAGGTGGAATGGGCTGAGAGTAGCTGATAAGGGGGATGGGCTGAGAGTAGCTGAGGGGTGGGATTAAAAAGCTCATGATGTCGGTAATAGTTACTACATTTACGTCATTTAGCAGACGCTCTTATCCAGAGCGACTTACAGTCAGTTAGTGCATACATTTAGTCATACCCCCTGTGGGAATCGAACCCACAACCCTGGCGTTGCAAACGCCATGCTCTACCAACTGCGCTACATCCCTGCCGGCCATTCCCTCCCCTACCCTGGACGACGCTGGGCCAATTGCGCGCCGCCCCATGAGTCTTATGACTGAAAACATTATAAATAATGTATACCGGAGATGTCTGAGTACTATCTATCCAAAATGTAATGTCTATATAAAAAATATGTATCTTTGTAATGTAACTGCTGTGTATAAAAGTAATATGAAAGTCAAATGTGTGTAAAATGTACTATATATGTAACCAAAAAGCTGTAAAAACTCAAATGTAAAACTTCCAAAGGGCCCCAAAAAATATAGCGCAAAATTGCATTGCTGTTTCAATGATGAGTCAATCTAGGTAAATAATTTGATCTGATGGAGAATAACATACCAAATACCATATTGTTAAGATGAGATCCGCCTAATAAAATGTTCCATTGTTGTTTGATACAGTCATTTTCAATGAGCATGTGAACGAGCATTCAAACTTGTCTCAACTTACACTGTACAAGAAATCTAGTTGATTCAACTAATAATTATTTAGTAACTAGTACCACGGCCTTTTTTAGTTTACTCAACTTTTCAGTCAAAGTGTTACCTGACTTTAAAATGTTTAGTTGGCCCAAACTTAGCACCATCTTGAGAAAACTTAGGCAACAATTATCTTAGGGACACACACAGTGCCTTTAACGTACAATGTTTTCAATGTACATACTGTATTTGACACACGTTGACTGACAGACATGATGACATTGTGCATGTTCATTTATATATTAATTGTTATTCATACATGTCCTCACCTGGGAGTCGAACTCACAACCTTTGGTTCACGGCTTTCCAAGCATCCTGCTACGCCTCCATGTCTGTGTCAGTTATCAGTTAATCTGACTATTCTCTCACTTATTTTAGGGTTTTCTGTTTTAATGTTACTCCTCAATCACTATAATAAATTAAACAGTACTTTTAACAGAGCTGAGATTTACTTTGAAGTGCAAAGTGTAGGAATACAGATGAAGTCAGTCACTGACACTGACATGACGTGTAGCAGGAATGGTTGGGAATTCAAATTCCAGATGAGGACATGTTAAATATTAATTACTGTACAAATGAACATGCACAATGTAAATGTGTGTAAAATGTGTAGGTTGAAAACATTGTATGTGAAAGGCACTGTGGGTGTGGGTTTCCCTAACCTATTTTTTCCCTAAGTTTTTTCAAGTTGGAGCTAAGATTTGGCCAACTAAAAACTTTAAGTTCAAGTAACACTTTGACACAAAAGTTGAGTGAACAAAAAAAAGGCTGTGGAGTTTATAGCTCAAACGGTTCGGCTTTTATTGACGATTTCATTAAGATTTTCTTGTCTGGATCCTCTCATGTGTAGAAAAAGGCCGCTTTCATGTTATGGAACAGGCTTTATATCAGCGGAAAGAGGGGATTGAGCTGCAGCCACTACAAGAACATTTACGTTTACATTTTAGTCATTTAGCAGACGCTCTTATCCAGAGCGACTTACAGGAGCAATTAGGGTTAAGTGCCTTGCTCAAGGGCACATTTACGTCATTTAGCAGACGCTCTTATCCAGAGCGACTTACAAATTGGTGCATTCACCCTATAGCCAGTGGGATAACCACTTTACACTTTTTTTTTTTTTTTTTTGGGGGGGGGGGGGGGGGGGGGGGGGGGTTTAGAAGGATTACTTTATCCTACCCCAGGTATTCTTTAAAGAGGTGGGGTTTCAAATGTCTCCGGAAGGTGGTGAGTGACTCCGCTGTCCTGGCGTCGTGAGGGAGCTTGTTCCACCATTGGGGTGCCAGAGCAGCGAACAGTTTTGACTGGGCTGAGCGGGAACTATGCTTCCGCAGAGGAAGGGGAGCCAGCAGGCCAGAGGTGGATGAACGCAATGTCCTCGTTTGGGTGTAGGGACTGATCAGAGCCCGAAGGTACGGAGGTGCCGTTCCCCTCACTGCTCCATAGGCAAGCACCATGGTCTTGTAACGGATGCGAGCTTCAACTGGAAGCCAGTGGAGTGTGCGGAGGAGGGGGGTGACGTGAGAGAACTTGGGTAGGTTGAACACCAGACGGGCTGCGGCATTCTGGATGAGTTGTAGGGGTTTAATGGCACAGGCAGGGAGGCCAGCCAACAGCGAGTTGCAGTAATCCAGACGGGAGATGACAAGTGCCTGGATTAGGACCTGTGCCGCTTCCTGTGTAAGGCAGGGTCGTACTCTCCGAATGTTGTAGAGCATGAACCTGCAGGATCGACGACAGGGTGAACGACAGGGTGTTGTCCAGGGTCACGCCAAGGCTCTTCGCACTCTGGGAGGAGGACACAACGGAGTTGTCAACCGTGATGGCGAGATCATGGAACGGGCAGTCCTTCCCCGGGAGGAAGAGCAGCTCCGTCTTGCCAGGGTTCAGCTTGAGGTGGTGATCCGTCATCCATACTGATATGTCTGCCAGACATGCAGAAATGCGATTCGCCACCTGGTTATCAGAAGGGGGAAAGGAGAAGATTAGTTGTGTATCGTCAGCGTAGCAATGATAGGAGAGGCCATGTGAGGATATGACAGAGCCAAGTGACTTGGTGTATAGGGAGAATAGGAGAGGGCCTAGAACTGAGCCCTGGGGGACACCAGTGGTGAGAGCACGTGGTGCGGAGACAGCTTCTCGCCACGCCACTTGGTAGGAGCGACCGGTCAGGTAGGACGCAATCCAGGAGTGAGCCGCGCCGGAGATGCCCAGCTCGGAGAGGGTGGAGAGGAGGATCTAATGGTTCACAGTATCAAAGGCAGCAGACAGGTCTAGAACGACAAGAGCAGAGTAGAGAGAGTTAGCTTTAGCAGTGCGGAGAGCCTCCGTGACACAGAGAAGAGCAGTATCAGTTGAATGACCAGTCCTGAAACCTGACTGGTTTGGATCAAGAAGGTCATTCTGAGAGAGATAGCAAGAAAGTTGGCTAAAGACGGCACGCTCAATAGTTTTGGGAAGAAAAGAAAGAAGGGATACTGGTCTGTAGTTGTTGACATCAGTGGGATCGAGTGTTGGTTTTTTGAGAAGGGGTGCAACTCTCGCTCTCTTGAAGACGGAAGGGACATGGCCAGCGGTCAAGGATGAGTTGATCAGCGAGGTGAGGTAGGGGAGAAGGTCACCGGAGATGGTCTGGAGAAGAGAGGAGGGGATGGGGTCAAGCGGGCAGGTTGTTGGGCGGCCTGCAGTCACAAGTCGCAGGATTTTATCTGGAGAGAGAGGGGAGAAAGAAGTCAAAGCATAGGGTAGGGCAGTGTGAGTAGGACCAGCAGTGTCATTAGACTTAACAAACGAGGATCGGATGTCGTCAACCTTCTTTTCAAAGTGGTTGACGAAGTCATCCACAGAGAGAGAGGAGGGGGGGGGGGGGGGGGGGGAGGATTCAGCAGGGAGGAAAATGTGGCAAAGAGCTTCCTAGGGTTAGAGGCAGATGCTTGGAATTTAGAGTGGTAGAAAGTGGCCTTAGCAGCAGAAACAGATGAAGAAAATGTAGAGAGGAGGGAGTGAAAAGATGCCAGGTCGGCAAAGAGTTTAGTTTTCTTCCATTTCCGCTCCGCTGCCCGGAGCTCTGTTCTGTGAGCTCGCAATGAGTCATCAAGCCACGGAGCTGGAGGGGAGGACCGAGCCGGCCGGGAGGATAGGGGACACAGAGAGTCAAAGGATGCAGAAAGGGAGGAGAGGAGGGTTGAGGAGGCAGAATCAGGAGATTGGAGGGAGAAGGATTGAGCAGAGGGAAGAGATGATAGGATGGAAGAGGAGAGAGTAGTGGGAGAGAGAGAGCGAAGGTTGCGGCGGCGCATTACCATCTGTGTAGGGGCAGAGTGAGTAGTGTTGGAGGAGAGCGAGAGAGAAAAGGAAACAAAGTAGTGGTCGGAGACATGGAGGGGAGTTGCATTGAGATTAGTAGAAGAGCAGCATCTAGTAAAGATGAGGTCAAGCGTATTGCCTGCCTTGTGAGTAGGGGGGGACGGTGAGAGGGTGAGGTCAAAAGAGGAGAGGAGTGGAAAGAAGGAGGCAGAGAGAAATGAGTCAAATGTGGACGTAGGGAGGTTGAAATCCCCCAAAACTGTGAGGGGTGAGCCATCCTCAGGAAAGGAACTTATCAAGGCGTCAAGCTCATTGATGAACTCTCCAAGGGAACCTGGAGGGCGATAGATGACAAGGATATTAAGCTTAAATGGGCTAGTGACTGTGACAGCATGGAATTCAAATGAGGAGATAGACAGATGGGTTAGGGGAAAAATTGAGAATGTCCACTTGGGAGAGATGACGATTCCTGTGCCACCACCCCTCTGACCAGATGCTCTCGGGGTATGTGAGAACACATGGTCAGACGAGGAGAGAGCAGTAGGAGTAGCAGTGTTTTCAGTGGTAATCCATGTTTCCGTCAGCGCCAGGAAGTCGAGGGACTGGAGGTTAGCTGAGACTGGGATGAAGTCAGCTTTGTTGGCAGCAGAACGGCAGTTCCAGAGGCTGCCTGAGACCTGGAACTCCAGGTGTGGGGTGCGTGCAGGGACCACCAGGTTAGAGAGGCAGCAGCCACGCGGTGTGAGGCGTTTGTGTAGCCTGTGCAGAGAGGAGAGAACAGGGATAGGCAGAGGCATAGTTGACAGGCTGTAGCAAATGGCTACAATAATGCAGAGGAGATCGGAACTAAACATCTGGGAGAGGAGAGAGCAGGGCCTCCCTCACCAAAACTTCCACCTCAGAAACTATAATTGTTTCACTGAACCACCCGAACAAAAACTCTCCCAACTTCCACCTTTAGAAATCAGAATTGTTGTGAACCACAGCGGTTCAATGTTTCAAGGAATAGACTCAACCCACTTTATTCAGCTAGCTAACTATGACACCATAGCTAACTAGCATGCTAGCATCCAATAACACACAATTTAGCACCAACACTTGGTCACAACAAACCACCAATAGTGTGTTAACACACTAAACAGATAATTTGTGTCCGTGTCTAGTTCCTTTCATAACGCAGCAATAATTAAACGTTGGCTAGCTAGCACAAATATATTGTATTTAGCTGCCACAGTACAGCACACAATGGCTACTGTGTTGACTCTGTTCGAAAAACGGCTAGCTAGCTAGCTTCGTGCTACACCCGGCACCGCCGAAAACAATGCTAACCTACAATAACTACCCACAACAGCCCACGATGCCTAACTATGACACCATAGCTAACTAGCATGCTATCATCCAATAACACACAGTTTAGCACCAATACTTGGTTACAACAAATTACCAATAGTGTGTTAACACACTAAACAGATAATTCGTGTCCGTGTCTAGTTCCTTTCATAACGCAGCAATAATTAAACGTTGGCTAGCTAGCACAAGTATATTGTATTTAGCTACTACAGTACAGTTAGCTGGTCGTGTTGGCTAGCTAGCAATGGCTACTGTGTTGACTTTGTTTGAAAAACGGCTAGCTAGCTAGCTTCGTGCTACACCCGGCACCGCCGAAAACAATGCTAACCTACAATAACTACCCACAACAGCCCACGATGCCTAACTATGACGCCATAGCTAACTAGCATGCTAGCATCCAATAAAACACAGTTTAGCACCAATACTTGGTTACAACAAACGACCAATAGTGTGTTAACACACTAAACAGATAATTAGTGTCCGTGTCTAGTTCCTTTCATAACGCAGCAAAAATTAAACGTTGGCTAGCTAGCAAAAATATATTGTATTTAGCTACTGCAGTACAGTTAGCTGGTCGTGTTGGCTAGCTAGCAATGGCTACTGTGTTGACTTTGTTTGAAAAACGGCTAGCTAGCTAGCTTCGTGCTGCGGGCCTATCTACAATAACTAACTACAATCTAAATACATAATTAAGCCTTACTCGACAAAGCCCAAGCTATGTATAAAGCCAAACTTACCCGACGCCAGCTAACATTTGTCTTCTGCAATCAGTAGGTGTAATTAAGTACAGTAGCTACTAACTACCTAACGTTGATGGCTCAGATAATGAGGTTAGAAAAACAAGAAACGATAAGTCTCCAGCAAAAACACCTAGGGAGCTATTCAATACTCAAAATGGGTGCATCAACCGACTCTAGGGGGTTTTAAAGGAATAATCCACTCAAAACGTTCCTATAATTTACTTTTTTTTTTATGCAAATATGTGAGAACCATATACAGTATGTTGGGATATTTTTGTTGTTGCATTTTGTCATTATAGTAAGTTAGGAAGCAGCATGTGAAAATTGTTGTGGAAATCTGCATAGCTCAAATCGACTACAAAACCCACAGTGCAATTCAGTACTCATCTCGAAAACAAAAGCAATGTAGGTCAAAAGAGTCCATACTAACAAAGGAAATAGAAGGTCTAACAGAACAGATAGATGGCAATAACAACTGTAAGATGGAGGCTCAGAATAAGTTAGAGGAAAAACAAAAATAAATGGAGGAACTTATTCAAGAAAGATCAAGTGTAATATATTATAAAAATATAGCAAACTTGATGGAATATTGGGAAAAATGCAAAACATTCTTTTTTAATCTTCAACATAAAAATGCTACCAAAATGAATTTACTGAAATTGGTTACAAATGATGGAGTCACCCATGATTCACCCAATGATATTTTGAAGGAGGAAGCAAAGCATATGTTTTAATTTCAGTCGCCTCCATCTCCTCTAACTGAAGCTAATTGTATGGATTGTTTTTCTATTGATAATGTAAAATTAACCAGCATACAGAAAGAGTCATATGAAGGTGAAATTACAGAGGAAGAACTTCTGGATGCAATTAAAGACTTTAAGTTCGGGAAAACTCCAGGGTTGGATGGCATACCAGTCGAGGTATACCAAACATGTTTTGATATACTCAGAGGACCGTTATTAGCATGTTTTAACCACTCCTATGTAAATGGTAGATTATCAGATACTCAAGAAGAAGGTCTGATTTCATTATTACTGAAACAGGATACAAGTGGGAAATATAAAGATCCAGTACATTAAAAAAAATTGGAGGGCCCTTACACTTCAGTGTTGTGATGCAAAATGTATAGCGCTTAGAATTAAAAAGGTGTTGTTGAATATTATTCATCCTAATCAGACAGGTTTAATACATGGATGATACATTGGAGATAATATAAGGCAAGTACTGGAAACAATAGAACACTATGGAAAATCTGGGAAACCAGGCCTGCTATTCATAGTTGACTTTGAAAAGGCTTTTGATATGTACGACTGGAGTTTATAAATAATTGCCTGGAGCATTTCTATTCTGGAGAATCTCTTTTAAAATGGGTTAAAATCATGCATAGTAACCCTAGGTGTAACATTTTTCAGAAAGTGTAAAACTGACAAGAGGAGTAAAACAAGGTTGTCCACTATTGGCATATCTATTTATTATGGCCATCGAAATGTTAGCTATTAAAATCAGATCCAGCAATAATCCAGGGCTTAAAACAAAGGTGTCATTGTACGCTGATGATTCATGTTTTCTTTTAAATCCACAACTTGACTCCCTCCACATCCTCATAGAGGATCTAGATACATTTTCTTACCTCTCTGGATTACAACCAAATTATGATAAATGTACTATATTACGTCAATCAATCAACAATATAATAATACTCTCAGGAAAAATATGAATCATTAACTTACAATCTGTGAATACTAAAGGTTAATAATTCATGTAAGACATCACAGAACAGTTCAAAAATACAGTGGGGAAAAAAAGTATTTAGTCAGCCACCAATTGTGCAAGTTCTCCCACTTAAAAAGATGAGAGAGGCCTGTAATTTTCATCATAGGTACACGTCAACTATGACAAACAAAATGAAATTTTTTTTCTCCAGAAAATCACATTGTAGGATTTTTAATGAATTTATTTGCAAATTGTGGTGGAAAATAAGTATTTGGTCAATAACAAAAGTTTCTTAATACTTTGTTATATACCCTTTGTTGGCAATGACACAAGTCAAATGTTTTCTGTAAGTCTTCACAAGGTTTTCACAAACTGTTGCTGGTATTTTGGCCCATTCCTCCATGCAGATCTCCTCTAGAGCAGTGATGTTCTGGGGCTGTCGCTGGGCAACACGGACTTTCAACTCCCTCCAAAGATTTTATATGGGGTTGAGAACTGGAGACTGGCTAGGCCACTCCAGGACCTTGAAATGCTTCTTACGAAGCCACTCCTTTGTTGCCCGGGCGGTGTGTTTGGGATCATTGTCATGCTGAAAGACCCAGCCACGTTTCATCTTCAATGCCCTTGCTGATGGAAGGAGGTTTTCACTCAAAATCTCATGATACATGGCCCCATTCATTCTTTCCTTTACACGGATCAGTCGTCCTGGTCCCTTTGCAGAAAAACAGCCCCAAAGCATGATGTTTCCACCCCCATGCTTCACAGTAGGTATGGTGTTCTTTGGATGCAACTCAGCATTCTTTGTCCTCCAAACACGACGAGTTGAGTTTTTACCAAAAAGTTATATTTTGGTTTCATCTGACCATATGACATTCTCCCAATCCTCTTCTGGATCATCCAAATGCACTCTCGCAAACTTCAGATGGGCCTGGACATGTACTAGCTTAAGCAGGGGGACACGTCTGGCACTGCAGGATTTGAGTCCCTGGCGGCGTAGTGTGTTACTGATGGTAGGCTTTGTTACTTTGGTCCCAGCTCTCTGCAGGTCATTCACTAGGTCCCCCCGTGTGGTTCTGGGATTTTTGCTCACCGTTCTTGTGATCATTTTGACCCCACGGGGTGAGATCTTGCGTGGAGCCCCAGATCGAGGGAGATTATCAGTTGTCTTGTATGTCTTCCATTTCCTAATAATTGCTCCCACAGGTGATTTCTTCAAACCAAGATGCTTACCTATTGCAGATTCAGTCTTCCCAGCCTGGTGCAGGTCTACAATTTTGTTTCTGGTGTCCTTTGACAGCTCTCTGGTCTTGGCCATAGTGGAGTTTGGAGTGTGACTGTTTGAGGTTGTGGACAGGTGTCTTTTATACTGATAACAAGTTCAAACAGGTGCTATTAATACAGGTAACAAGTGGAGGACAGAGGAGCCTCTTAAAGAAGAAGTTACAGGTCTGTGAGAGCCAGAAATCTTGCTTGTTTGTAGGTGACCAAATACTTATTTTCCACCATAATTTGCAAATAAATTCATAAAAAATCCTACAATGTGATTTTCTGGAGAAAAAAATTCTCAATTTGTCTGTCATAGTCTGCACAGTTGGTGGCTGACTTAATACTTTTTTCCCCCACTGTATATGGAACATGGAAATCAAAAGAGGGCTGGTCTACGGAGATAGGTGGAATAGGCTGAGAGTAGCTGATAGGTGGGATGGGCTGAGAGTAGCTGATAGGATGGGATGGGCTGAGAGTAGCTGATAGGTGGAATGGGCTGAGAGTAGCTGAGGGGTGGGATAGGCTGAGAGTAGCTGATAGGTGGGATGGGCTGAGAGTAGCTGATAGGTGGAATGGGCTGAGAGTAGCTGATAGGTGGAATGGGCTGAGAGTAGCTGATAGGTGGAATGGGCTGAGAGTAGCTGATAGGTGAAATGGGCTGAGAGTAGCTGATAGGTGGAATGGGCTGAGAGTAGCTGATAGGTGGAATGGGCTGAGAGTAACTGATAGGTGGAATAGGCTGAGAGTAGCTGAGGGGTGGGATTAAAAAGCTCAGGATCGGTCGGTAATAGTTATGACTGAAAACATTATAAATAATGTATACCGGAGATGTCTGAGTACTATCTATCCAAAATGTAATGTCTATATAAAAAATATATATATCTTTGTAATGTAACTACTGTGTATAAAAGTAATATGATGGTCAAATGTGTGTAAAATGTACTATACAGTGGGGAGAACAAGTATTTGATACACTGCCGATTTTGCAAGTTTTCCTACTTACAAAGCATGTAGAGGTCTGTACTTTTTATCATAGGTACACTTCAACTATGAGAGACGGAATCTAAAACAAAAATCCAGAAAATAACATTGTATGATTTTTAAGTAATTCATTTGCATTTTATTGCATGACAAAAGTATTTGATCACCTACCAACCAGTAAGAATTCCGGCTCTCACAGACCTGTTAGTTTTTCTTTAAGAAGCCACCCTGTTCTCCACTCATTATCTGTATTAACTGAACTTGTTTGAACTCGTTACCTGTATAAAAGACACCTGTCCACACACTCAATCAAACAGACACAACCTCTCCACAATGGCCAAGACCAGAGAGCTGTGTAAGGACATCAGGGATAAAATGTGAGACCTGCACAAGGCTGGGATGGGCTACAGGACAATAGGCAAGCAGCTTGGTGAGAAGGCAACAACTGTTGGCGCAATTATTAGAAACTGGAAGAAGTTCAAGGTGACGGTCAATCACCGTCGGTCTGGGGTTCCATGCAAGATCTCACCTCGTGGGGCATCAATGATAATGAGGAAAGTGAGGGATCAGCCCAGAACTACACGGCAGGACCTGGTCAATGACCTGAAGAGAGCTGGGACCACAGTCTCAAAGAAAACCATTAGTAACACACTACACCGTCATTGATTAAAATCCTGCAGCGCACGCAAGGTCCCCCTGCTCAAGCCAGCGCATGTCCAGGCCCGTCTGAAGTTTGCCAATGACCATCTGGATGATCCAGAGGAGGAATGGGAGAAGGTCATGTGGTCTGATGAGACAAAAATAGAGGTTTTTGGTCTAAACTCCACTCGCCATGTTTGGAGGAAGAAGAAGGATGAGTACAACCCCAAGAACACCATCCCAACCGTGTAGCATGGAGGTGGAAACATCATTCTTTGGGGATGCTTTTCTGCAAAGGGGACAGGACGACTGCACCGTATTGAGGGGAGGATGGATGGGGCCATGTATCGCGAAATCTTGGCCAACAACCTCCTTCCCTCAGTAAGAGCATTGAAGATGAAACGTGGCTGGGTCTTTCAGCATGACAATGATCCCAAACACACCGCCCGGGCAACGAAGGAGTGGCTTCGTAAGAAGCATTTCAAGGTCCTGGAGTGGCCTAGCCAGTCTCCAGATCTCAACCCCATAGAAAATTTTTGGAGGGAGTTGAAAGTCTGTGTTGCCCAGCGACAGCCCCAAAACATCACTGCTCTAGAGGAGATCTAAATGGAGGAATGGGCCAAAATACCAGCAACAATGTGTGAAAACCTTGTGAAGACTTACAGAAAACGTTTGACCTGTGGATGGAGGTTTTCACTCAAAATCTCACGATACATGGCCCCATTCATTCTTTCCTTTACACGGATCAGTCGTCCTGGTCCCTTTGCAGAAAAACAGCCCCAAAGCATGATGTTTCCACCCCCATGCTTCACAGTAGGTATGGTGTTCTTTGGATGCAACTCAGCATTCTTTGTCCTCCAAACACGACGAGTTGAGTTTTTACCAAAAAGTTATATTTTGGTTTCATCTGACCATATGACATTCTCCCAATCCTCTTCTGGATCATCCAAATGCACTCTCGCAAACTTCAGACGGGCCTGGACATGTACTGGCTTAAGCAGGGGGACACGTCTGCCACTGCAGGATTTGAGTCCCTGGCGGCGTAGTGTGTTACTGATGGTAGGCTTTGTTACTTTGGTCCCAGCTCTCTGCAGGTCATTCACTAGGTCCCCCCGTGTGGTTCTGGGATTTTTGCTCACTGTTCTTGTGATCATTTTGACCCCACGGGGTGAGATCTTGCGTGGAGCCCCAGATCGAGGGAGATTATCAGTGGTCTTGTATGTCTTCCATTTCCTAATAATTGCTCCCACAGTTGATTTCTTCAAACCAAGCTGATTACCTATTGCAGATTCAGTCTTCCCAGCCTGGTGCAGGTCTACAATTGTGTTTCTGGTGTCTTTTGACAGCTCTTTGGTCTTGGCCATAGTGGAGTTTGGAGTGTGACTGTTTGAAGTTGTGGACAGGTGTCTTTTATACTGATAACAAGTTCAAACAGGTGCCATTAATACAGGTAACGAGTGGAGGACAGAGGAGCCTCTTAAAGAAGAAGTTACAGGTCTGTGAGAGCCAGAAATCTTGCTTGTTTGTAGGTGACCAAATACTTATTTTCCACCATAATTTGCAAATCAATTCATAACAAATCCTACAATGTGATTTTCTGGATTTTTTTTTCTCAATTTGTCTGTCATAGTTGACGTGTACCTATGATGAAAATTACAGGCCTCTCTCATCTTTTTAAGTGGGAGAACATCCACAATTGGTGGCTGACTAAATACTTTTTTCCCCACTGTAGATGGGTGGTGTTGAATGGAGCTGAAGGTTGGCACTAGTAGCAACTAATAACAACAAGATAACTCATGCAAAATATACTGTGTCCATAATAAGTATATAGGTTATAGGTTGAGAACTTTTGTGAAGGAGCACAGTTTAAAAGATATGGCATATAGAAGCAAACCGGATGGACATCATGAAAATGATTGAAGAG
>LR778286.1:38022339-38034875 GCA_902810595.1 Coregonus sp. 'balchen'
CTAAGAGCAGTCAGTGTGATGGTTGTTGTATAATTGCTAAGAGCAGTCAGTGTGTCGGTTGTTGTATAATTGCTAAGAGCAGTCAGTGTGTCGGTTGTTGTATAATTGCTAAGAGCAGTCAGTGTGATGGTTGTTGTATAATTGCTAAGAGCAGTCAGTGTGTTGGTTGTTGTATAATTGCTAAGAGCAGTCAGTGTGATGGTTGCTGTATAATTGCTAAGAGCAGTCAGTGTGATGGTTGCTGTATAATTGCTAAGAGCAGTCAGTGTGTTGGTTGTTGTATAATTACGAAGAGCAAACAGAGTATGATGGTTGTTTACTAATAATTGCTAAGACCCGGCAGGTTTGGTTTTTTCCCTAGGCAAATGCCATTCTTTTTTTTTTTTGTTATTTGGGCTTAAATAAACCCAAGGGAATTTTTTTTTTGAAAAGGAGTCTTGGGTTGCGTAAATTTGAAAGGGGTTTGTGTTAAATTTGGAGAATAATACAAAGGAAAAGGAAGAGGGTTTTTAAATTTTTGGGAAGGGGGAAGGAAGGGAGGTTTTTGGAGGACAAAAAAGTAGGTAAAATTAAGGAAAAGGAAACCCAAAAGGAGGATTGGATAGGAAGGGGGGGGTTTAAAAGGGGGAAAATGAAAAGGGGGATAGGGGGAAAGGAGGAGGAGGAGGAAAGGGGAAGAGGAAGGATGGGTTTTTGGGGGGAGGGGGGTTTAAAGGAAAAGGGGATTTTTGGAGGAGGAAAGGAGGAGGGGGGAAAGGAGGAGGGGGGGACCAAAAAAAGCTTTAGGCCGGGTTTTCATAAGATTTTTTTTGGGGAAGGGTTTTTTTTTTTTTTTGTTTTTTTTTATTTTTTTTTATTTTGTTTTTTTTCTTTTTTTTTTTTTTTTTTTTTTTTTTTTTTTTATTTTTTTCTTTTTTTTTTTTTTTTTTTTTTTTTTTTTTTAAAATTTCTTATTTTTTTTTTTTTCTTTTTGGTTTTGGGAATTCCCCTTTTTTTTATCTTTCCTTACCCCTTTCTTCAAAGAAAAAGGGACTTTGTTTTTAGGTGCGTTCCAACCCCTTTAAAAATTTAAATTTTTTTCAAAATTTAAACCCTTTCCCCAAATTTTTCCATAAAATTAAAAGTTTTTCCCTAACCAAAAATTAAGAATTTTTTAAAAGGTTTTTACCTGCAAAAATTGAATTGGTTTTTTTTAAATTTGGTAAAAAGAAGGGAAAGGTTTTTTCCATAAACCCAAGGAAAAATTAAAAAAATTTTTAAAAAAAAACCGTGTGTCAGTAAAATTTTAATTTAGTATTTTTTTCTATTTCCCAAAAAGAATGACTCAAAATACTTTAACCTCCCCCTAATAAATTTAAATTTTTTTTTTCATTTAAAATTTGGGTGTTCATGTAGTCTTTTTTCTAAATGTAACAGCATAAAAATAAATTTAAACTAAATTTTACACATTAACATTCTGCCCAAACTTTTTTAAGGATGGAAAGACCACCCAAATTTTGGGGGGAAACCGTGTTGTTGACTGTTTTTGCCCGTTTTGGTTAAAGTTTTTTTACTTTTGTTTTTTTTTTTTTTCCGGTTTTTTTTGACTTGTTTTTTGCCCGTTTTTTTTACTGTTTTTTAAACGTGTTGTTGCCGTGTTTTTTGACGTTTTTTTGGGCGTGTTGTTGACTTGTTTTTTTGAGTTTTTTGTTGACGTTTTGTTAAAGTTTGTTGACGTTTTTGGTTTCCTTTTTTTGTTGACGTGTTCTCACTAGATGTACCTGTAATCAACATGGGAAGAGTCATGAATGACCCCCTCTTACCCCCTTTTAAAAAAGGGGCAATTTTGCGTTTTGGAACTCCTTTTTGGATTTTAAAAATTAATTTACAAAAATTAATTTTTTAAATGTGGGCTCCCTTTAGAAGAAAACATTAAATCAATAACAAAAAATTTATACTGAAAGTTGAAAAAACCCAAAATTTTTGGGGAAAACTATTTATATGTGTTACGGGAGGACATTTTGAACTATCCTCGTGGCCCCAAATTAAATTTTATATTTTTAAAAGAATAAAAGGGGTTATAAAATTTAAATTTAAAAAGTCTAAAATTGGGGATGTCCCAATCACAGTTTTCCCCCCTTTTTTAAATTAACCCAAAACCCAGCAAAAACCCATTTTTTTAACGAGATTCGGGCATTTACCCTCTCCAATAAAAAAACTTCCCAACAAAACAAAATGGTTTTAAAATTTAAATTTTGGGGCGGGTAAAATTACATAGAATTTCTCTCCTCCGGGGACCCATTGTTTTTCGTATGACTCTTGTCTTGTGGGCTCTTTTTTCTGCTTTTTAAACCGACTGTGGAGCTATGTTTTACAGAGGAGTTGTGTCAGAAACCCCTTTTTAAAAAGGGAAACGTGAATAATGAATAGGGAATGGCCAGAGATGCGGGGGATTTTGTAAGTGAAAATTTTGGGGGGGGCAGAGTAAGGGGCTGGGTCTGGCTCCGTTTTTAAAAAGGGCCCCGACAAGGACATGTTTTTTTTTTTCCAACCTTAATAAATGGGCTCCCCTAAGATTGGAACCGCAAGGGGTTTTTCTGCTGTCCAAACAGTGTAAGGCAACTCTTACACAAAATATTAGGGGGAAGGGGGAAATAAAGGCTGGACAATTTCCTTTTCTCTTTTCTCTCTAAACTCTCCCCCCTTCCCCAACCCCCCAACCCCTTTCCCCATTCCTCCTTTCCCCTCCTTCCTCCCTTTCCTCTCTCCCCTTTTTTTCCTTTCCTTTTCCTTCCTCCTTTTTCCCCCCTCTTCCCCCCTCCCTCCGCCTCCTCTCCTTCCCCTCCTCTCCTCGCCTCCCCACCTCTCCCTCCCCTCCCTCCTCCCTCTCCTCTCCTCTCCTCTCCCTCTCCTCTCCTCTCCCCTTCCTCTTTTCCTTTTCCTCCCCTTTCCCCTCCTTTTCCTCTCCTCCCTCCCCTCCTCCTCCTCTTCCCCCTCCTCCTCCTCTTTCCCTCCCTTTTTTCTTCCCCCTCTCCTTTTTCCCCCCCCCCCCCCCCCTCTTTTTTCCTCTCCCTTTTCCCCTCCTCTCCTCTCCTCTCCCCAGCCTTTTCCTCTCCTCTCCCCCCGTTCCCTTTCCCCCCTTTCCCCCTTTCCCCCTCCCCCCTCCAAACCCCCCTTTTTTTTCCTCTCCCCTTCCCCCCTTCCTCTCCCCCTTTTCCCCCTTCTCCTTTCCCCCTCCCCCTCCCCTCCTCTCCTCTCCCTTTCCTTCCTCTCCCCGGTTTTCCCCCTTCCTCTTTCCTCTCCCCTCCCTCTCCTCTCCTCCTTTTCCCTCCTTCCCTCCTTTATTCCCCTCCTCTCCCTCCTTCCCCTCCCCCCTTTTCCCCCTTTTTTTTTCCCCTTTCCTCAACCCACCCTTTTTTTCCCCCCTCTTCTCCTTCCCCCCTTCCTTCCCCTTCCCCTTTTCTCTTCCCTTTCCTTCCTTCTCCTTTGGGGTTTCCTTTTCCCTTTTTTCCCCTAATCCTAAATTTTTATTCCTTTTTTCCTTCCCCATTTTTGTTTCCTCCTTTCCTCTCCCCCTTTTTTTCCCTCCCCTTTCCCTTTTCCCCTCCCTTTCCCCATCCCTCCCCTTCCCTCTTAAATCTCCCCCTTTTCCCCCTCTCCTCTCCTTTTCCCTCTCCTCTCCTCTCCCTTCCCCCTCCGTCCTCTCCCTCCCTCTTCCCCCCCCTTCCCTTTTCCCCCTTTCCCCTCCCCCCCTCTCCTCTCCTCTCCTCTCCTCTCCTCTCCTCCCCTCTTTCCCCTCCTCCTCCTCTCCTCTCCTCTCCTCTCCTCTCCTCTCCTCTCCTCTCCTCTCCCTTCCCCCGGGGGGGGGGGCCCCTTCCCCTTCTCCTCCCCCCTCCCTCTTCTCCTTTCCCCCTTTCCTCCCCCCTTTTCCTCTCCTTTTCCCCTAATTGGTCTTAAAATCCCTTCTGTTCCCTTCCGCATTCCACCCCCCCTTTTAGTTTTCCTTCTCTAACCCTGGCCCCCCATTTTCTTTTACCCTTAATGAACCCAACCCTTTTTAATCGTCCTTCCCCCCAGGGGCCCTCTCCCTTTTCTCCCTCTGTTTCCCCGCCTCCTTTAAAAAAAAAAAAACCCTTTTCGGATTTTTGGCCTTGAAAAGGTTTAAGGGTTCCTTTCCCCCCGGGGATTCCCCCACCTTCCCCCTTAGGTTTTTCCCCCTTTCCCGGCCCTTAGCCCCAAAATGAGGAAAAGGGTTCCCCCAAAAAAAAAAGAAAGCCCTCTTTGGGGATGGGGTTTAAGGTTTTTTAAATCCCCCAACCTTTCCTTAAAAAACCGTTCAAAATTAAAAATTAATTTTGGGGCCTTTCCTTTCCCTTTTTTTTTTTGTGGGTGTGTGTGGGGTAGTGGGGTGTGTGGTGTGTTTTTGGGGTTTTTGGTGGTTTTGGGGGACAAAAAATTTTTCCCAGAAATGTCCCCGTTAAAAAACAAAATGGTCTATTGTAATTATTTTTATCAGTTTTACTGAGCACTTTCAAAGCGGTTTAATTTCCTTTTGAAACACCTTTCTAAACAAGGTTTGATCCTTTGATCAGTTTTAAAACGGGGGGGTTTTTATTTCCTTTTGATCAGCTGTTAAAACAGGTTTATCATTTAGATCAGTTTTCCAAAGGGGGTTTTTTTCATTTAATCAGCTGTCCCAAGCAAAGGTTGATCCTTTTTGATCCCGCTGTCTTTAAAAAGGTTTTACCTTTAATCCTGTTTTAAAAAAGGGTTGAATTTCCCTTTTGATCACTGTCTATAAAGGGTTGATCCTTTGATCAGCTTTCCCAAAAACAGGGTTGACCCCTTTTGATCAGCGTCCCAAAGCAGAGTTTTATCCTTTAAAATCAGCATCTAAAGCAGGGGGTTTATCCTTTAGTCACTGTCCCAAAGCAGGGGTTTATCCTTAGATCAGCTTCTAAAGCAGAGTTGATAAATTTAATCACTGTCCCAAAGCGGGTTTATCCTTTTAAACAGTGTCTAAAGGGTTTTTTTCCCTTTTGATCAGCTGGCTTTAAAAACAAAAAGGTTTTATCCTTTAGCAAAATGGCCCAAAGCAGGTTTATTTCCCTTAAAATCACTGTCCCCAAAAAAGGGTTGATCCCTTTAGAAACACTGTCTAAAGCAGGGTTTTTACTCTTTAGTCAGCTGTCCCAAACAGGGTTGATTCCTTTTTAAGGGTCAGCTGTCCCAAAGGGGGGGTTTATCCTTTAGATACGGGCTGAAGCCCGGGGGGATCAATTTTGTCAGCTGTCTAAACCCGGGTTGATCATTTTAAACACTGTCTAAAGCTGGTTGAAACCCTTTTTTATCCTTTCTTAAAAACGGGGGTTTAACCTTTGATCAGCTGTCTAAAGCCCGGGTTGAAACATTTAGACACTGTCCCAAAGCATGGTTTGATCCCTTTTTATCAAACTTCTAAACAGGGTTTTCCTTTAGATCAGCTGTTTTAAAACAGGTTTTATCCTTTTGTCAGCTGTCTAAAGAAAGGGGTTTTCCTTTAGATACTGCCTAAAACAGGTTGGGTCCTTTAATCAGGGCCCCGTCTAAAAACCAGAGTTGATTTCCTTTTGATAGCATCTAAACCCCCTTGTCCTTTGAAACACTGTCCCCCAAACAGGGTTTAAAACCTTTAATCACTGTCTAAAGGGAATTTAACTTTTTAAAACGTGGGCCCAAAAACAGGGGTTTATCCTTTAGATCAGCTGTCCCAAAAAAGGGGTTTTTCCCTTTTGATCAGCTGTCCCCAAAGCAAGGTTGAAACCTTTAGTCAAACTTCCAATGCGGTTGATCCTTAAGATCAGCTGTCTAAACAGGGGGGTTTATCCTTTAATCAGCTGTCCCAAAACAGGGGTTTATCCTTTTTTAAAAAAAAATCAGCTGCTAAAGCAGCTTTTATCATTTAATCATGTCTAAAACAGGGGTTTAAACCTTTGAAAAAGCTGTCAAAGCAATTGATTCCCCTTTTTTTCAGCTGTCTAAAGCAGGGCTTTTTCCCCTTTTGCCCATTTTTCTAAAACCAGGGTTGGGGGGCTCTTTAGACACTGTCAAGCAAAGGGGTTTTTTTCCTTTTGATCAGCTGTCTAAAACCCCCTTTAAACCTTTAGATCAGGGGTCTTAAGCTGGTTTATCCCTTTTGATCAGCTTTTCCCCGAAGCAGGGGGGATCCTTTGAATCAGCTGTCCCAAAGCGGTTTATTTCCCTTTTGAAACAACCCCCCTTTAGACCGCTGATCTAAAGGACAACCCCGGGGGTGGCTTTTCTAAGCAATTGGGTCCTTTAGATCAAACTTCCCGAAGCTGGGTTTACCTTTAGATAAGCTGTCTAAGCGGCTTTTTACCTTTAGATCAGCTGTTTAAAAAACAGGGTTTTTTATCCTTTAGATCAGCTGTCTAAAGCAGGGTTGATCCTTTAGATCAGCTGTCTAAAGCAGGGTTGACTCTTTAGATCAGCTGTCTAAAGCAGGGTTGATCCTTTAGATCAGCTGTCTAAAGCAGGGTTGATCCTTTAGATCAGCTGTCTAAAGCAGGGTTGATCCTTTAGATCAGCTGTCTAAAGCAGGGTTGATCCTTTAGATCAGCTGTCTGAAGAGGTGATCCTTTAGATCAGCTGTCTAAAGCAGGGTTGATCCTTTAGATCAACCCTGCTTTAGACAGCTGATCTAAAGGATCAACCAGGTGTGGCTGTCTAAAGCAGGATTGATCCTTTAGATCAGCTGTCTGAAGCATGGTTGATCCTTTAGATCAGCTGTCTAAAGCAGGGTTGATCCTTTAGATCAGCTGTCTAAAGCAGGGTTGATCCTTTAGATCAGCTGTCTAAAGATCTTGATGATTCGTTGACTAATTGGATCAAAGGCTTGATGATTAGTTGACTAATTGAATGAGGTGTGCCAGTTTAGGGTTAAAACATTAATGTGAAACGTCTGGGGGGGGGGGGGGGGGGGGACCTAGGAGAGGGTAGGGAAACCCTGGTGTAAAGTATCAATCCCAATACATGTGTGTCAAAAAGCAATGCACTGTGCCATTAACATACAGCTGCTATCTTGGTTTGAAATTCCTACTGGGTGACTGACTGACATTCACTGTTTTAAACTGCTACTGGGTGACTGAATGACATTCACTGTTTTAAATGCTACTGGGTGACTGACTGACATTCACTGTTTTAAACTGCTACTGGGTGACTGACTGACATTCACTGTTTTAAACTGCTACTGGGTGACTGAATGACATTCACTGTTTTAAACTGCTACTGGGTGACTGACTGACATTCACTGTTTTAAACTGCTACTGGGTGACTGACTGACATTCACTGTTTTAAACTGCTACTGGGTGACTGACTGACATTCACTGTTTTATACTGCTACTGGGTGACTGACTGACATTCACTCACATCAAGTGGAATAAAGCTTTTAAAGATTATACAGTGAGGGAAAAAAGTATTCGATCCCCTGCTGATGTTGTATGTTTGCCCACTGACAAGACGTGATCAGGCTATAATTTTAATGGTAGGTTTTGAACAGTGAGAGACAGAATAACAACAAAAAAATCCAGAAAACGCATGTCAAAAAGTTATAATTGATTTGCATTTTAATGAGGGAAAAAAGTCCCCCCTTGAGCGTGGCTTTTTTAAATTCTCTAAATGAGTTTATCGGGGGTGACAGTGTTTCCCCCCCAGTCATGGGTGCTGGGGGGGAGGTGCCTTTATTTTAAGGACTTTAGGGGCCCAAAAATTTTTTTGGGTAGTGCTACAGGATGCAAATTTGTTTGAAAAAGTTAGCCTTTGCTTCCTAACTGCTTGAAATTTTTGGGTTTCCCTAAATATTGAATACTTTTTAGAAAAAGGCGTAACAAACAAAATTAAAAAAAAGTCAAGGGGTCTAATACTTTCGAAGGGGGTTTACATGGGGGTCCAAATCTTTTTTAAAGGCCGAGAAGTTACGAGGGTCAAAATCAAAACTTCAATATTTTGCAAATCTCCCCTGTTTTTGTCAGGTGAGAGGTTAGCAGTCTTGGGGTATATTTTTGATCTCTGTAACTTTCCCCTCACATTATTCTGATAAAATTTCAGGATATCTCTAACCACTTTAAGTAGAATTTGTTTAAAACACAAAATTATATTCTATTATAAAAAAGTGACCCTCCCCCAACACAATTTAAAATTGTTACTTTCCATTGGGAAAAACAACAATCTGAAAAAACCCCAAAAAACCAAAAAAACAACCTTCCAAAAAAACTAACCTTTAGCCAAAGTACGGTAAATATACCAAAAAAAAATTTTGATATTTTTTTTAGAAAACTTTGGGGGTCAAAAAAACCCCCTATTTTTATTTTTTTTTTTATTTGAAAAACTTTATTTTCCTAATTTAAATTTTAAAATAAAAATTTCCTTTTTTTTTTTTTTGATATTTTTTTTGGGTTTAAAACTGTTTATTTTTTTCGGGGAAATCATTAATTTTTTTAAAATTTAAGTTTTCCCTTTTTTTCCCCTTTAACTTGCAACCAGATTTACTTGAAATTTATATTTTAAACCCCAATTTCTTGCAAATTCCTGCCAGGGCAATTATTACCTTTTTCTTGTCAGAGATTTCCCTACATCCATTTGTGAAACCTTGGGGGGGAGAGAACTTATACCGATTTTTTAATTTTTTCAAACCCCAAAAATTTGGTTATTCCCCCCGGGGGAAAAAGGGGGTTTGGGGGGAAAAGGGAGGAAGGGATGGGTTCTTTGGGAGAGTCCAAAAAAGAAAGGCGAAAAAAAATGGGAGAGCAAAACGATGCAAAATAACCGTTTTAAGGAAAAAAGTTTTATCTTTTTTTCCCCCTCCTTCTCCTTTTTCTCCCCCCCCTCCTCCCCCCTTTTTTTTCCCCTTTTTCTCTATTTTACCCCCCCCCCCGTTTTGGGGGGGGGTTTCTTTAGGGAAAACCCCCACCCCCACCCCGAATTACCCCTAACGCACCAAAAAAAAAAAAAATTTCAAAATAGATTCCAAAAATTTATAATTTATAGAAAAAGAATGCCCACCCACCCCACTCCCCAAAAGGGTTTTTGTGGCAGTTTTCAGGCTTCTGAGAAAAAAGGAAATCAAATTTTTTTTTCCCCTTCTTTGTCCATTTAACGGTTCAGCGTCTCCCTTTTGGAAGAGTAGGAAGAAGAAGCGCTATATGAGAAAAGTGCTTCCTGTTCACTCAGCGACAGCGTCTGAGGGAAGCATGAAACTGTTGGTTAATTCGGTCAATGTTCTGAACAGAGCCGCCATGTTTTCTCATTGTTTTGTTTCTCCACACTTCCCTCTCCTATGAAGTGATTAGTGTTCTAACTACGTTAGCATTTTAGCTGGTGATTCATCAATGGCACTTAAATGGAGTTTGGAACTGGAACGGGGAAGAGATTATCTCTTTACGTAACGCTACTCCGTAGGTGTTGCAGCATGACGCTTACATTTCACATTTACATTTTTGTCATTTAGCAGACGCTCTTATCCAGAGCGACTTACAGGAGCAATTAGGGTTAAGTGCCTTGCTCAAGGGCACATCGACAGATGTTTCACCTAGTCAGCTCGGGGATTAGAACAAGCGACCTTTCAGTTACTTCAAACAGGGAAGCATATTAACATCTCATTGAGAGTGTGATTTCAGGTGAAAACTGCCAGTACTGGTTTGTAGAGCCTCAGACAGGACAGAACCCTATTCCAAGCATTCTAATCTAACGTTCAGCTCTCCACACAAAAAAGACTGTAGAGATCTTTTTGAAATTCCAGGCACATCTCTGGTAGTAGAATGGCAAAAGGGTTCAAAGCTTACAGTATTTTCACTTCACTTACCTATGCTGCAGCATGGGTTTGGAAAAACTTTTAGCACTGAAGTAAACATGAGATTGTTGTCAAAATTGTAAAAGAGTCCAGCCACCCTAGTCATAGACTGTTCTCTCTGCTACCGCACGGCAAGCGGTACCGGAGCGCCAAGTCTAGGTCCAAAAGGCTTCTCAACAGCTTCTACCCCCAAGCCATAAGACTCCTGAACAGCTAATCATGGCTACCCGGACTATTTGCACTGCCCCCCCACCCCATCTTTTTACGCTGCTGCTACTCTGTTTATTATTTATGCATAGTCACTTTAACTCTACCCACATGTACATATTACCTCAACTACCTCAACTAGCCGGTGCCCCCGCACATTGACTCTGCACCGGTACCCCCCTGTATATATAGCATCCCTACTGTTATTTTATTTTACTTCTGCTCTTTTTTTCTCAACACTTTTTTGTTGTTTTATTCTACTATTTTGTTAAAAATAAATGCACTGTTGGTTAAGGGCTGTAAGTAAAACATTTCACTGTAATGTCTGCACCTGTTGTATTCAGCGCATGTGGCCAATCAAATTTGATTCGATTTGATTTGAGATCAACAGTTATTCAAAGTGCATGTCACGAGCGCATCTTTTTATTTTTTTTATTTTGGGGGCTTTAACATTTTTATCTTTTAGTCATTTAGTCATTTAATATTGACAATAATAAATAATATATATATAATGTAATATTTGATATACATTTAGCAGACGCTCTTAATATTGCGGATTGAGTGTAACTTCCATCAATGTAATTGTCTGCATCATTTCCAATCCCCCATATATAATTTTTTCGCTAATATACACTACCAGTCAAAAGTCTGGACACACCTACTCATTCAATGGTTTTTCTTTATTTTTACTATATTTTACATTATTGAATAATAGTGAAGACCTCCATACTATGAAATAACACATATTGAATCATGTAGTAACCAAAAAAGTGTTAAACAAATCAAAATATATTTCAAATAATCACCCTTTGCCTTGATGACAGCTTTGCACACTCTTGGCATTCTCTCACCTGGAATGCTCTTCCAACAATCTTGAAGCAGTTCCCACATATGCTGAGCACTTGCTGGCTGCTTTTACTTCACTCTGAGGTCCGACTCATCCCAAACCATCTCAATTCGGTTGAAGTCAGGGGATTGTGGAGGTCAGGTCATCTGATGCAGCACTCCATCACCATCCTTCTTGGTAAAATAGCCCTTACACAGCCTGGAGGTGTGTTGGGTCATTGTCCTGTCGAAAAACAAATGATAGTCCCACTAAGCCCAAACCAGATGGGATGGCGTGTCGCTGCAGAATGCTGTGGTAGCCATGCAGGTTAAGTGTGCCTTGAATTCTAAATAAATCACAGACAGTGTCATCAGCAAAGCACCCCCACACCTTAACTCCTCCTCCTCCATGCTTTACGGTGGGAAATACACATGCGGAGATCATCCGTTCACCCACACCGCGTCTCACAAAGACATGGCGGTTGGAACCAAAAATCTCAAATTTGGACTCCAGACCAAAGGACAAATTTCCACCGATCTAATGTCCATTGCTCATGTTTCTTGGCCCAAGCAGGTCTCTTCTTCTTATTGATGTCCTTTAGAAGTGGTTTCTTTGCAGCAATTCGACCAAGAAGGCCTGATTCACACAGTCCCCTATGAACAGTTGATGTTGAGATGTGTCTGTGACTTGAACTCTGTGAAGCATTTATTTGGGCTGCAATTTCTGAGTCTGGTAACTCTAATGAACTTATCCTCTGCAGCAGAGGTGACTCTGGGTCTTCCATTCCTGTGGCGGTCCTCATGAGAGCCAGTTTCATCATAGCGCTTGATGGTTTTTGCGACTGCACTTGAAGAAACTTTCAAAGTTCTTGAAATATTCCATTTTGACTGACCTTCATGTCTTAGAGTAATGATGAAACTGGCGTTTCTCTTTGCTTATTTGAGCTGTTCTTGCCATAATATGGACATGTTTTTTTACCAAATAGGGCTGTCTTCTGTATACCCCCCCTACCTTGTCACAACACAACTGATTGGCTGAAACGCATTAAGAAAGAAATAAATTCCACCAATTAACATTTAACAAGGCACACCTGTTAATTTAAATGCATTCCATGTGATTACCTCATTAAGCTGGTTGAGAGAATGGCAAGATGGTGCAAAGCTGTCATCAAGGCAAAGGGTGCCTGATTTATTTAACACTTTTTTGGTTACTACATGATTCCATATGTGTTATTTAATAGTTTTGATGTCTTCACTATTTTTCTACAATGTAGAAAATAGTAAAAATAAAGAAAAACACTTGAATGAGTAGGTCTTTACAAACTTTTGACTGGTTCTATATATATATATATATATATATATATATATATATATATATATATATATATATATATACATACATACATACATACACATACATACATCACAAGCACATCTTGCCAGAATTTCTCAAATCTATAATCCTACAAATCCTTTCCTTTGCTGACATTTTAAAGTGAACCAACAAATTTGAAGTTGCCCAACAAATTCTACAACATACCCTACCTATTCAATGAATAATGACAGTATGGTAAAGATGGAATCCAAACTGCCACTTCTGTTTGGGATATCATAAGAAAAATAGAGGTTACTGTAATCAACGACCACAGTGTTCCCCATGACATCCCCGCGCTATAGA
>LR778286.1:38034975-38167370 GCA_902810595.1 Coregonus sp. 'balchen'
CAGTGTTGTGTGTGTGTGTGTGTGTGTGTGTGTGTGTGTGTGTGTGTGTGTGTGTGTGTGTGTGTGTGTGTGTGTGTGTGTGTGTGTGTGTGTGTGTGTGTGTGTATGTATGTGTTTCTGTGTGTGTGTGTGTGTGTGTGTGTGTGTGTGTGTGTGTGTGTGTGTGTGTGTGTGTGTGTGTTTGTGTGTTTGTGTGTGTGTGTGTGTGTGTTTGTGTGTGTGTCTGTGTCTGTGTGTGTGTGTGTGTGTGTGTGTGTGTGTGTCTGTGTTTAGGCCTTCAACCAGAGCTGCTTCAAGAGAGAGATTTGTTTTCACTACACTTACAGTTACATTAGTCGTTTAACAGAAGCTGTTCTTCCTCTGTTAACCATAGTTACCTGCAAGGAAACACGTGCCATTATCATTGCTTTGCACAAAAAGGGCTTCACAGGCAAGGATATTGCTGCTAGTAAGATTGCGCCTAAATCAACCATTTATCGGATCATCAAGAACTTCAAGGAGAGAGGTTCAATTGTTGTGTAGAAGGCGTCAGGGCGCCCAGGAAAGTCCAGCAAGCGCCAGGACCATCTCCTAAAGTTGATTCATCTGCGGGATCGGGGCACCACCAGTGCAGAGCTTGCTCAGGAATGGCAGCAGGCAGGTGTGAGTGCATCTGCACGCACAATGAGGCGAAGACTTTTGGAGAATGGCCTGGTGTCAAGAAGGGCAACAAAGAAGCCACTTCTCTCCAGGAAAAACATCAAGGACAGACTGATATTCTGCAAAAGGTACAGGTATTGGACTGCTGAGGACTGGGGTAAAGTCATTTTCTCTGATGAATCTCCTTTCCGATTGTTTGGGGCATCCGGAAAACACCTTGTCCGGAGAAGAAGATGCGGTACCATCTGTCCTGTTTATTTTTATTTTTTTTATTTCACCTTTATTTAACCAGGTAAGCCAGTTGAGAACAAGTTCTCATTTACAACTGCGACCTGGCCAAGATAAAGCAAAGCAAAGCAAAGCAGTTTAAAAAAAACAACAACACAGAGTTACATATGGGGTAAACAAAACATAAAGTCAAAAATACAAACAGAAAATCTATATACAGTGTGTGCGAATGTAGTATGTTATGGAGGTAAGGCAATAAATAGGCCATAGTGCAAAATAATTACAATTAGTATTAACACTGGAATGATAGATGTGCAGAAGATGATGTGCAAATAGAGATACTGGGGTGCAAATGAGCAAAATAAATAACAATATAGGGATGAGGTAGTTGGGTAGGCTAATTACAGATGGGCTGTGTACAGGTGCAGTAATCGGTAAGTTGCTCTGACAACTGACGCTTAAAGTTAGTGAGGGAGATAAGAGTCTCCAGCTTCAGAGATTTTTGCAGTTCGTTCCAGTCATTGGCAACAGAGAACTGGAAGGAATGGCGGCCAAAGGAGGTGTTGGCTTTGGGGATGACCAGTGAGATATACCTGCTGGAGCGCAGACTACAGGTGGGTGTTGCTATGGTGACCAGTGAACTAAGGTAAGACGGGGATTTGCCTGGCAGTGATTTATAGATGACCTGGAGCCAGTGGGTTTGGCGACAAATATGTAGTGAGGGCCAGCCAACAAGAGCGTACAGGTCACAGTGGTGGGTAGTATACGGGGCTTTGGTGACAAATTGGATGGCACTGTGATAGACTACATCCAATTTGCTGAGTAGAGTGTTGGAGGCTATTTTGTAACTGACATCGGCGAAATCAAGGATCGGTAGGATAGTCAGTTTTCGAGGGCATGTTTGGCAGCATTAGTGAAGGAGGCTTTGTTGCAAAATAGGAAGCCGATTCTAGATCTAACTTTTGATTGGAGATGCTTAATGTGAGTCTGGAAGGAGAGTTTACAGTCTAACCAGACACCTAGGTATTTGTAGTTGTCCACATACTCTAGGTCAGACCCGCCGAGAGTAGTGATTCTAGTCGGGTGGGCGGGTGCAAGCAGCGTTCGGTTGAAGAGCAACCAACAGTAAAGCATCCTGAGACCATTCATATGTGGGGTTGCTTCTCAGCCAAGGGAGTAGGCTCACTCACAATTTTGCCTAAGAACACAGCCATGAATAAAGAATGGTACCAACACATCCTCCGAGAGCAACTTCTCCCAACCATCCAAGAACAGTTTGTTGACGACCAATGCCTTTTCCAGCATGATGGAGCACCTTGCCATAAGGCAAAAGTGATAACTAAGTGGCTTGGGGAACAAAACATCAACATTTTGGGTCCATGGCCAGGAAACTCCCCAGACCTTAATCCCATTGAGAACTTGTGGTCGATCCTCAAGATCCTCAAAAACCCACAAATTCTGACAAACTCCAAGCATAGATTATGCAAGAATGGGCTGCCATCAGTCAGGATGTGGCCCAGAAGTTAATTGACAAAATGCCAGGGCGGATTGCAGAGAAAAAGAGGGGTCAACACTGCAAATATTGACTCTTTGCATAAACTTAATGTAATTGTCAATAAAAGCCTTTGACACTTATGGAATGCTTGTAATTATACTTCAGTATACCATAGTAACATCTGACAAAAATATCTCATAACACTGAAGCAGCAAACCTTGTGAAGACCAATACTTGTGTCATTCTCAAAACTTTTGACCACGACTGTACAGTTAGCAAGCAGTTTAGCAGTTACACCGGCGGGCCCTGGTGGCAATAAATTAATCAAACTAAAAGCTTACCTTGACTTGGAAGAGTTCCAGTGTTGGATAGCCATAGCCAGCTAGGTAAAATAGCATCCCTCTCTGTTTGAGCTGTGTGTTTGAGTAGGCTAAACTAGCTAGCTGCATTCACTATATAAGTGAAAGTGACATAAAAAAAAAATAGCTAGATCTCTCTTGCTTCTCCTTCATTTTTGAATAAATTAATTTGTTCAAAACTGTTCAACTATTGTCTTTCTCTCTCTTTGAGTCAATTACTCACCACATTTGATGCACTGCAGTGCTAGCTAGCTGTAGCTTATGCTTTCAGTACTAGATTACTTATCTGATCCTTTGATTGGGTAGACAACATGTCAGTTCATGCTGCAAGAGCTCTGATAGGTTGGAGGACGTCCTCCCGAAGTTGTTATAATTACTGTGTAGGTCTATGGAAAAGGGGTGAGAACCATGAGCCTCCTAGGTTTTGTATTGAAGTCAATGTAACCAGAGGAGGACGGAAGCTAGCTGTCCTCTGGCTACACCATGGTGCTACCCTACAGAGTGCTGTTGAGGCTACTGTAGACCTTCATTTCAAAACAGTGTATTTTAATCAATTATTTGGTGACGTGAATATATTAAGTATAGTTTTATCTAAAAAGGATAACTTTTTTTATGTTTCACTATTTTTATGACATTCACTGAGGAGGATGGCCCTCCCCTTCCTCTTCTGAGGAGTCGGCACTGTTCTTGGGGGTATGATACAGCACTTGTCATTGTTGGATTTCAAATCCAAACTTTTGGAGTACAGAGCAAAAAGAAGCACAAATTCTTCACTGTCCCAATAATCACGGAGGGCACTGTATATGTATATATATATTTTTGTTGCTAGGTAGCATTAACCAACACTAGTCGGATGTACCTGCACCAAAAGGCTGGTATTTTTCATTCCTATAGCTTGTTCTCCATCTTCTTTTTAAATAGTGAATCAACATGTTTTCACCACTTTTATTTCCCTGACCAATCAAAACTCATTTTCTCATGCTCTCTCCTGTCTCTCTGCAGCAGACATATAAATATATATGGTGAGCGATATGTTTGGAACATCAAATCGCAATATACATATATAATTGTGAGAATCGCAATACATATCATGTCGGCAACTAAGTATGGTGATAATGTAAGGTCCCTGGTAATGTCCTGCCTGTCTGCCTGCTGGTTAATCAGCTCAGCCTCAGCTCAGGTCTAATCTCCTGCTCTGAACTCTGACCCCAGGAGGCTCTACAAGACAAGACTCAACACAATCATCTTACTCTCATCATGCAATAAGCACCATAATCTCCTCTCAACTGCGTCCCAAATGGCCACCCTATTCCCTACATAGTGCACTACCTTTGACCAGGGCCCGTATAGGGAATAGGGTGGCCATTTGGGATGCAACCACTCCTAACTCGAGCCTGTGGTACAGATGGGGATGTTGGATTAGAATCATTGTCTTTAGCACAACAGAATGTTTTAGAACTTCAGCTTCAAGGGGTTGAATTAGGTTGGCACAGTGTTTCCTTGCAGGTAACCATGGTTAACAGAGGAAGAACAATGATTTCAAGCACCACCCTCCTCCTTTTAAAGCTTCCAGTCTGTTATTCTAACTCAATCAGCATGACAGAGTGATCCCCAGCCTTGTCCTCGTCAACACTCTCACCTGTGTTAACGAGAGAATCACTGACATGATGGCAGGTTCATAGGTAATACAATAGGTTAATCAGTGAAATACAGCTTTATAATGTAATGCTGTGGTACTTTGGTACTGTGGTACTCTGGCCTCTAGCAGAGACGAGGGAGGAAGCAGATGTGATACTGTGGTACTCTGGCCTCTAGCAGAGAGGAGGGAGGAAGCATATGTGATACTGTGGTACTCTGGCCTCTAGCAGAGAGGAGGCAGGAAGCATATGCTTGCCTGAAGGATATGTAGGTCACTGAGTTACCTGCTGTCCTCCTGATCCTATCACACACATGTACACGCACGCACACATGCACACACGCACAAGCACACACACACACACACACACAGACATATCCTCTTCCTAAAGTATCCCGCCTCCTCATCACTATCACAATCCTATATACTCTTCCTCACCAATCTCTCCTCCTCCTAATCACTATCTTCCTAAACTATCCCTCATCATCATCATCATCACTATCACTATCCTATATCCTCTTCATAAACTATCTTATCCTCCTCCTCCCACCTCATCACTATCATACAGTGGCTTGCGAAAGTATTCACCCCCCTTGTCATTTTTCCCATTTTGTTGCCTTACAACCTGGAATTATTCAACCCCCCCACCCCGGGCTTTGACTAGGCCATTCCAAGACATTTAAATGTTTCCCCTTAAACCACTCAAGTGTTGCTTTAGCAGTATGCTTAGGATCATTGTCCTGCTGGAAGGTGAACGTCCCAGTCTCAAATCTCTGGAAGCCTGAAACAGGTTTCCCTCAAGAATTTCCCTGTATTTAGCGCCATCCATCATTCCTTCAATTCTGACCAGTTTCTCAGTCCCTGCCAATGAAAAACGTCCCCACAGCATGATGCTGCCACCACCGTGCTTCACTGTTGGGATGGTGTTCTCGGGGTGATGAGCGGTGTTGGGTTTGCGCCAGACATAGCGTTTCCCTTGATGGACAAAAAGCTCAATTTTAGTCTCATCTGACCAGAGTACCTTCTTCCATATGTTTGGGGAGTCTCCCACATGCCTGTTGGCGAACACCAAACGTGTTTGCTTATTTTTTTCTTTAAGAAATTGCTTTTTTTCTGGCCACTCTTCCATAAAGCCCAGCTCTGTGGAGTGTACGGCTTAAAGTGGTCCTATGGACATAAACTCCAATCTCCGCTATGGAGCTTTGCAGCTCCTTCAGGGTTATCTTTGGTCTCTTTGTTGCCTCTCTGATTAATGCCCTCCTTGCCTGGTCCGTGAGTTTTGGTGGGCAGCCCTCTCTTGGCAGGTTTGTTGTGGTGCCATATTCTTTCCATTTTGTAATAATGGATTTAATGGTGCTCCGTGGGATGTTCAAAGTTTCGGATATTTTTTTATAACCCAATCCTGATCTATACTTCTCCACAACTTTGTCCCTGACCTGTTTGGAGAGCTCCTTGGTCTTCATGGCGCCGCTTGCTTGGTGGTGCCCCTTGCTTAGTGGTGTTGCAGACTCTGGGGCCTTTCAGAACAGGTGTATATATACTGAGATCATGTGACACTTAGATTGCTCACAGGTGGACTTTATTTAACTAATTATGTGACTTCTGAAGGTAATTGGTTGCACCAGATCTTATTTAGGGGCTTCATAGCAAAGGGGGTGAATACATATGCACGCACCACTTTTCCGTTATTTATTTTTTAAATTTTTTGAAAAAGGTTATTTTTTTCATTTCACTTCACCAATTTGGACTATTTTGTGTATGTCCATTACGTGAAATCCAAATAAAAATCAATTTAAATTACAGGTTGTAATGCAACAAAATAGGAAAAACGCACAGTATATCCTCTTCTTAATCTATCCCTCCTCCTCCCAGCTCAACAATATCCCTATCACTATCATATATCCTCTTCCTAAGCTATCCCTTCTCTTCCTCCCTCCTCATCATTATACTATATCATCTTCCTAACCTATCCCTCTTCGTCACTATCACTGTCCTTTATCCTCTTCCTATCATATCCATCCTCCTCCTCATCACTATAACTATCATATATCCTCTTCATAACCTATCCCTCCTCCTCCTGATCACTATCATTATCCTAAATCATCTTCCTAACCTGTCCCTTCTCCCTCTTCATCACGATCCTATATCCCCTTCATAACCTATCGCTCCTCCTCCTAATCGCTATCATATATCATCTTCATAACCTATCCCTTATCCCTATCACTATCCTGTATCCTCTTCCTGAGCTATCCCTCCTCTTCATCCCACCTCATAACTATCGTTATCCTATATCCCCTTCATTCAAGGCCTCCTGTAGCTCAGATGGTAGAGCATGGCGCTTGCAACACCAGGGTTGTGGGTTCGATTCCCACGAGGGGGCCAGTATGAAAAATGTATGCACTCACTATATGTAAGTCGCTCTGGATAAGAGCATCTGCTAAATGACTACAATGTAAATGTCTATGCACTTTACTTACTTATATGTTGCTAACATTGATTCTCGTTGGCTTGTAGCTACCGGCTAGCTGGCTAGCTAACTGGCTATAATAGCAGCAGGGCGTTTGCTATCTTATTTGTTGGTGCTCTGATTTAGTTTACACAGATGACTTCATCCATATGAAAAACCTTCCATAGCTAAATATACCTAGTTAGCTAACTTCCTTTGCTTATAGCTTGCTTCTCATCTGACTGGTGTTAGCTAGCTAGCTACAGCTGCTAGCACGCTACTAGCTAGCTGCTGCTGTTGCGCAAAAAAACAAGTAGTTGGTCCCGTTATAGAGCTCTTAGATTTGGCTGAAAATATGTTAGCATTGTCAGAAATGCTACAAAAAGGTAGCACATTGTTGGTTCTTAATGGGCAGAAATTAATACGTGAGAGCAATAAATTATTAATTTGATAAAAACTCCAATGGTCACCTTATGGACGCTATAGTCTCGTTTTAATTAGTTCAATCAACATACTCTCACATCTACAGTATCTCTCTGTAAGGATGTGGATCTTTAGGTTGGTTACTCCGTGATGATAGTCACATAATGTGTCACTGAAGAGAGAGAGAGTTCAGAGTGGAGGGTTCAGAATAACAGCACATCCCTGACCAACATCTACTCATTAACAAAAATCACATTATATTTGACAAATGGTAACACACAATATATAATAATAATAATATGCCATTTAGCAGACGCTTTTATCCAAAGTGACTTACAGTCATGCGTGCATACATTTTTGTGTATGGGTGGTCCCGGGGATCGAACCCACTATCTTGGCGTTACAAGCGCCGTGCTCTACCAGCTGAGCTACAGAGCCGGATACATGGCAGAATCCACAACACAACACCCTCTCCATCGAGAAGGACTTATTTAAATAATGACTAAAACATGAAAACACATTTCAGGTCACAATGACCTTCATCAGAAATCAAATTACCATAAAGATGGACAATACGGTCAACCACATGTCATGGAGAATTGCTGTGAATTGGATGTAAAAGTTCCACTAATTAAAACTCTATGGAAAAATACAACCCACCCACCCACAGACAACGGCCTCAGCTCCACTGTAGCAGCCTAGTGTACCTGTCAGTGACACACACTGGTAACAACATGTCAACACAGTACTGTTATGTTTGTGTTCCAGCATTATGTCTGAGCAGCATTTTAAATTAAAGGATTTTGTCTCAGTGCTCCCAACAGCATTATTGCACTTTCTCCAGAGTACTCTGCTTGCAACATGTACAACCAACATATCTTCTTAGAGGAGGCAGGCAGATGACTGGGGAGACACAGAAATAATTGTCTGTCGTTCCTCGTTCAGTACTCAAGCTGCTTGTGAATCCTTCTGTGAGTGGAGAGGAGATGATAAGAGAGGGGAGGGGAGAGTGGAGGAGAGGAGAGGAGAGAGGGAGAGAAGAATAGATTAGAGGAGGGAGATGGAGAAGAGAGGACGGAGAGGAGAGGGCAGGAGAGGAAGTGGGTAGCGGGGGAGGAGAGTTGAGAGGGAGAGATAGAGATGTGAGAGTGGAGGATTGGACAGGGGAGGGGCCGGTGATGGGGGAGTTGTGAGGGCTTAGAGCGTGAGAAGGGACGTAGAGATGCGGCTGTGAGAAGGCCAATCAGAGGAGACGCCTGAATAGATTGATGAGTAGTATGGAAGTGTATTTTGAGGTCTTTCTGGGGCTATCTACTGCGGACGAAGGAGAGCCCGTTAGCTCCAATCTTCCGCGAATTTTTCGGGATTACCTTGGGGGTTTTTTTTAAAATTTTTTTTTAAAAAAATTTTTCCCCCCCCCCCCCCCTTTTTCCCCCCCTTTTCTTCCGGGCCCCTTCCCCGGGAAAAAATTTTTTTTTTTTTTTTCCTTTTTTGCCTTTTTGGTTTTTTCTTTTAAAAAAGGGGGGGGTTTTTTTTTGCCCTTCCCCCTTTTTTTTCTTTGCCCCCTTTTTTACCTTTTTTTGGGCGAAAAAAAGGGGGTTTTGGGGGAAAAATTTTTTGGGAAAAAAAGGGGATGGGGGGAGGGGGGGGGGGGGGGAAAAAACCCCCGGGGGGGAAAAAAAAAAAGGCCCCAAAAAAATTTTTTCCCCCTTTTTCTTTTTTTTTGTTTTTTTTTTCCCCCCCGGGGGGGGCCCCTTTTAAAAAAAACCCCCTTTTTTTTTTTTTTTAAAAAAAAACCCCCCGGGGAAAAAAAAAAAAGGGGGGGGAAAAAGGGGGGAAACCCCCCGGGGGGAAAAAAAACCCGGGGGGGGGGCCCCCCCCCCTTTTTTTTTTCCCCCCCCCTTTTTTTTTTCCCCCCCCCCCCTTTTTTTTCCCAAAATTTAAATAACAAAAAAAAAAAACCCCCCCCCCTTTTTTCCCCAAAAAGGGGGACTCAGGGGACCCTTTTTTCCCCTCCTAAAAAGGGGGGGAAAGAGAGGGGGGGGTTTTTTATAGTTTAAAAAGGGGGGAGAGGAAAAAAGGGTTTTTTTTTATTAAAAAAAGGGGGGTTTTTTTTAAAATTTAAATTTTTCTACCTTTTTGGGGGTGGGGGGGGGGTTTTTTTGGGCCCGGGCCCCGTTTTTGCCCCGGGGGTTTATGGCTTCTTTTTCCCCCGGAAATTTAAAGTTTCCCCCGGGCCCCCTTAAAAGGCCTTGGGGAAACTAAAAGGGGCCTGGGGGTGGGTCTAAAAAATTTTTTTTGGGGTTTTCCAGAGGCCTTGGATTTGCCCCCCCCCCCGGGGGTTTCCCCCCCCCCCTCCCCCCGGGGCCCCCGGCCCTTTAAAAAAAACGGGTTTTTCCAAATTTTTTAAAAAAATTTTTTTTTTGGGGGGCCCTTTTTGGTTTTTTTCCCCCCCTTTTTGGTCCTCCCCAATTTCTCAGCTTTTTTTTTCAAAAAAAGGGGTTTGTTTCTTTATTAAAATCATTTTTTTAAAAAAAATAAATCAAGTTTTTTTTTTTTTTTAATTTCAAAAAAATTCTAAAAAACCTTTTCCCGCTTCTTCTTTAGCGTATTGGTTTTTAGGTTTTTTAAAATGAAACCCCTTTTAGAAAAAGGCTGTAATGTAACAATTTTTTGGGAAAAAAAAAGGGTCTGAATACTTCCGAAGGCACTATTTTTGGATAAAAAGGGTTTAAATTCTCCAAACACAGAGGGTGTTCTTTAAAGGAGCCTCTCCCCAAAACCGGTAGAACGGAATTCCCCCCGGGGGCTGTCTAGGCCCTTTCTTTTTTCAATCTTTACTACGAAAGCCACTGATTTTTGGGAAGCCAGTGTGTCTATGTATGCAGGTGACTCAACACTATACATGTCAGCTACTACAGCGACTAAAATGACTGCAACACTTAACAAAGAGCTGCAGTCAGTTTCAGAATTGGTGGCAAGGAATAAGTTAGTCCTACACATTTCAAAAACTAAAAGCATTGTATTTGGGACAAATCATTCACTAAACCCTAAACCTCAACTAAAGCCTGTAATGAATAATGTGGAAATTGAGCAAGTTGAGGTGACTAAACTGCTTGGAGCTGGATTGTAAACTGTCATGGTGAAAACATATTGATACAATAGTAGCTAAGATGGGGAGAATATGGGAGGTGCACAGTACTACATAGAGCCATGACTACATGGAACTCTATTCCACATTAAGTAACCGATGCCAGCAGTAAAATTAGATCTAAAAAACAGATAAAGATACACCTTATGGAACAGCGGGGACTGTGAAGCAACACAAACATAGGCACAGACACATGGATACACAAACACGATAACATACGCACTATACACACACGTACACATGGATGTTGTGTTATAGATATGTGGTAGTAGAATAGAGGCCTGAGGGCACACACTGAATATGTTGTGAAATCTTTTGTGAATGTATTGTAATGTTTTAAAAAATGTATAACTGCCTTAATGTTGCTGGACCCCAGGAAGAGTAGCTGCTGCCAAGGCAGGGTTACTACATAATAAATACAAAATACAAATATAGAGGTCCTGGATGGCAGGGAGCTCAGCTCGGCTGTCCGCACCACTCTCTGTAGCACCATGTGATCAAGGCCGGTGCTATTGCATACCAAGCAGTGATGCAGACACTCAAGATGCTCTCAATTGCACAGCTGTAGAACCTTTTGAGGATTTGAGGGCCCCTACCATTTTTTTCAACCTCCTGAGGAGGGAAGAGGCTCTGTCGCACCTTCTTCACGACCTCACGTGTGGACCATTTTAAGTCCTTAGTGATCTGGACACAGAGGAACTTGAAGCTCTCGACCCTGTTGATTTTGGATGGGGGTGTGTCATGGTGGACATCATAAAACATGTGGGTATTACAGACTGGGACAATGAGAGGTTGGAAAGTTACCGTGAATATTCCTGCCAGCTGTTTCTGCACACGCTCTGAGAACACGCCCTGGAATACTGTCGGGCCCCGCGGCCTTGTGGGTGTTGACCTGATTAAAGACCTTACACACGTCGGCATCGGAGAGGGAGATCACCAAGTCCTCTGGGTCGGTGGCGGCCCTCACACCCGGGAACGATGCTGTTATTGTCGAAGTGTGCATAAAATGCATTGGGTTCGTCTTGTGGAGAGGCATCGTTGGATCACGGCTGGGTCTTCCTTTGTAATCCGTAATGGACTGTAGCCCCCTGCTACCTGTGGCGGGCATCGGAGCCTGTATAATATGATTCCACCTTATTCCTATATTTTCCTTTTGCTCGTTTGATGACTCTGCGGAGGTCATAGCGGGACTTCCTGTTCCTGTCCTCAGCCGTAGCATCAGGTTTGTCTGTGATAGCCCTGTGTGGTAGCCCTGTTCTTTAGATTAGCACCAACCTCGGTGTTAATCCAGGGGTTTTTGATTGGGGAAGCAGTGAACCTTCACTATGGGGACAACATGCATTTCCTAATGAAGCCGGGGACAGAGGCGGAGTCTCCAAACACTCCAATCAGCTCTAGCAAAGCGGTCCTGTAGCATCATCTCTGATTCTGGAGACCATTTCTCAACAGAGCAAGTCACAGGTACTTCCGGGTTTGAGCTTCTGCTTGTAAACAGGAAGCAGGAGTATGGAGTCGTTATCGGATTTGCCGAATGGCGGACGAGGGAGGGCCTTGTGTGCTTGCTTGTGGGTAGAATAACAGTGGTCTAGGACTTTATCGCCCCTAGTGGTGAAGGAGACGTGTTGATGGAGATTGGGCATCCCGTGTCTTAATGATGTGGAATTATAAACGCCGGCAACCAGAAAAGAATCCTCTGGATGTAAGTTTTCCTGCTTGTTTACAGCCTCGAACAGTTAGTTTAGTGCCAGCTTATTTTTCTTGTCCTGAGGTGGAATTTACAACAGTCACGACAACAGCTGAAAACTCCCTCGGGAGGTAGAAGGGTTGGCATTTTGACCGTCAGGTATTCCAAGACAGGTGAACAATGGGTCAACACTTCCACCGCGCTCGAGTCAGAACACCATTTGCTGTTGATGAAGATGCAAACCCCTCCCCCTCTTGATTTCCCTGACACAACTGTCCTGTCCGCACGTTGAATGGAGAATCCATCGAGTTGGATAGCCGTGGGGGGTATCCAGTCCAAGAGCCATGTTTTAGAAAAGCAGAGAATATTGCAGTTTCGAGAGTCCCGTTGGTAGCAAATCCGCAATCCCATCTTATTATCAAGTGACTGTACATTGGCCAGTAGAATGGAGGGAAGAGGTGGCCGGTTTTCCCTTTGCCTTAATCTCGCCAGGATCCCCCCTCTCTTGCCTCTGTAATGCCGGCGTTTCCTCTTGGAGAGCCCAGGGCAGATGAGTCGAAGTTGAAGCCGGAATTGAGGTACAATATGTAACTGCTGATCTGATGTTCTAGAGTTATTGTCGGTTGTAAGAAATGATAGTGGATACATTGTGAAAATACATAAAAAATAAACAATAAAAGATTCACAAAATAGCAAAGTTGGGTCGGAGCTTGCAAAACGACGGCTATCCAGTACTGGGGTCATGGCAATGAACATCAATGGAAGAAAATCTAGTTAAATTTTTCTTTAAAAAACCATCTAAAAATGATTTATTTTTCTGCTGTCATTACTCGTTAAAAAAATATATTTTGGGGGAAACAAACTCAAGGTTTGAATAGGCAGCATCAGGCTTTAGGAAGCATCAGGCTTTAGGCAGCATCAGGCTTTAGGCAGCATCAGGCTTTAGGCAGCATCAGGCTTTAGGCTTTAGGCAGCATCAGGCTTTAGGCAGCATCAGGCTTTAGGCAGTATCAGGCTTTAGACAGTGTCAGGCTTTAGGCAGCATCAGGCTTTAGGCAGTATCAGGCTTTAGGCAGCATCAGGCTTTAGGCAGCATCAGGCTTTAGACAGTGTCAGGCAGCATCAGGCTTTAGGCAGTATCAGGCTTTAGACAGTGTCAGGCAGCATCAGGCTTTAGGCAGCATCATTTACATTTACATTTACGTCATTTAGCAGACGCTCTTATCCAGAGCGACTTACAAATTGGTGCATTCACCCTATAGCCAGTGGGACAACCACTTTACAAGTGGGGTTTTTTTTCTTTTTTTTTCTTTCTTTTTTTTGGGGGGGGGGGGGGGTAGAAGGATTACTTTATCCTATCCCAGGTATTCCTTAAAGAGGTGGGGTTTCAAATGTCTCCGGAAGCATCAGGCTTTAGGCAGCATCAGGCTTTAGACAGCATCAGGCTTTAGACAGCATCAGGCTTTAGGAAGCATCAGGCTTTAGGCAGCATCAGGCTTTAGACAGTGTCGGGCTTTAGGCAGCATCAGGCTTTAGGCAGCATCAGGCTTTAGACAGTGTCGGGCTTTAGGCAGCATCAGGCTTTAGGCAGCATCAGGCTTTAGGCAGCATCAGGCTTTAGGCAGTGTCAGGCTTTAGGCAGCATCAGGCTTTAGGCAGCATCAGGCTTTAGGCAGTATCAGGCTTTAGGCAGTATCAGGCTTTAGGCAGTGTCAGGCTTTAGGCAGTGTCAGGCTTTAGGCAGCATCAGGCTTTAGACAGCATCTTTAGGCAGTATAGCCCCTCCATCAGTGGGCAGAGGGATGTGTGTGTATCTCTGGGCTCCTCTTTGAAGACGGCCAGTAGCGCTATGCTACGGTTGACCGTGTGTGTGTTGCTAAGCTACTGTAGACTGTGTGTGTGTGTGTGTGTGTGTGTGTGTGTGTGTGTCTGTGTCGGTGTGTGTTGCTAGGCTACAGTTGACCTTGGCTTACTGCAGCAGTCTGTTTCCCCAACTTCTCCTAGGTCATAAGGAACCTCACCCCCATCTACCACAACAACTTCCCTGTCAAATCTACGTCTCAGACATCAAGTCACTAACTCCCCCCCTCCTCTTTCCGACCCCAACCGGTTGCTTGCAAGCCGAAGAACACCATCCCAACCGTGAAGCACGGGGGTGGCAGCATCATGCTGTGGGGGTGCTTTGCTGCAGGAGGGACTGGTGCACTTCACAAAATATATGGCATCATGAGGAAGGGAAATTATGTGGATATATTGAAGCAACATCTCAAGACATCAGTCAGGAAGTTAAAGCTTGGTCGCAAATGGGTCTTCCAAATGGACAATGACCCCAAGCATACTTCCAAAGTTGTGGCAAAATGGCTTAAGGACAACAAAGTCAAGGAATTGGAGTGGCCATCACAAAGCCCTGAATCAATCCTTTAGAACATTTGTGGGCAGAACTGAAAAAGCGTGTGCGAGCAAGGAGGCCTACAAACCTGACTCAGTTACACCAGCCAACGTATTGTGGGAAGCTTGTGGAAGGCTACACGAAACATTTGACCCAAGTCCAAAAGTCTTCTTAACAGCTTCTACCCCCAAGCCACAAGACTCCTGAACAGCTAATCATGGTTACCCAGACTATTTACATTGTCCTCCCTTACTTGGATTAAATGTCAGGAATTGTGAACAACTGAGTTTAAATGTATTTGGCTAAGGTGTATGTAAACTTCCTACTTCAACTGCATATTAAAAAAAATATATAATTAATATTATATGTATTTACCCCAAAAATTGGTGGGATTGGAAATGATGCAGACAATTACATTTATGGAAGCCACAATTTTACATTTTAGTCATTTAGCAGACGCTCTTATCCAGAGCGACTTACAGTTAGTGAATACATTTTTTTTTTTTTTTTTTATACTTGCCCCCCGTGGGAATCAAACCCACAACCCTGGCATTGCAAATGCCATGCTCTATCAACTGAGCTACATCCCTGCCGGCCATTCCCTCCCCTACCCTGGACGACGCTGGGCCAATTGTGCGCCGCCCATGAGTCTCCCGGTCGCGGCCGGCTGCGACAGAGCCTGGATTCGAACCAGGATCTCTAGTGGCACAGTTAGCACTGCGATGCAGTGCCTTAGACCACTGCGCCACTCAGGAGTCTGAGTCAAGCTATCTGCAATGTTAAAGCTGATCTACCCCCTAAAGATAAAACAAATTAAATCTCCCTTCCTCTCTCCGACTCCTCCTCTAACTCCCCCCTCCTCTCTCCGACACCTCCTCTAACTCCCCCCTCCCCCCTCCTCTCTCCGACTCCTCCTCTAACTCCCCCCTCCTCTCTCCCGACACCCCTCTAACTCCCCCCCTCTCCCACTCTCCTCCCCCCTCTCTCTCCGACTCCTCCTCTAACTCCCCCCTCCCCCTCTTCCTCTCTCCGACACCTCATCTAACTCCCCCCTCCCCCCCCTCTCTCCTCTCTACTCCCCTCCTCTCTCCGACCCCTCATCTAACTCCCCCTCTCTCCCACCCTCCCCTCTCCCCCTCTCCTCTACACCTCCCTAACTCCCCCTCCTCCTCTCTCCGACTCCTCCTCTAACTCCCCCCTCCTCTCTCCGACACCTCCCTAACTCCCCCTCCTCTCTCCGACCCTCCTCTACACTCCCCCCTCCTCTCTCCGAACCTCCTCTAACTCCCCCCTCCTCCCCTCCGAACTCCTCCTCTAACTCCCCCCCCCTCTCTCCGACCCTCCCCTAACTCCCCCCCTCCTCTCTCCGACCCTCCCTAACTCCCCCCTCCTCTCTCCGACTCCTCCTCTAATACTCCCCCTCCTCTCTCCGACTCCTCCTCTAACTCCCCTTCCCCCCCGCTCCGACACCTCCCCTACTCCCTCCCTCCGCCCCTCTCCGACTCCTCCCTAACTCCCCCTCCTCTCTCTCCGACACCTCCTCTAACTCCCCCCTCCTCTCTCCGACTCCTCCTCTAACTCCCCCCTCCTCTCTCCGACACCTCCCCTAACTCCCCCCCCTCCTCTCTACGACTCCTCCTCTAACTCCCCCCTCCTCTCTCCGACTCCTCCCCTAACTCCCCCTCCTCTCTCCGACTCCTCCTCTAACTCCCCCCTTCTCTCGCCGACCCCAAGTCTCTCTATGTATAATCACATGTATAATCTATGATGGGAGCATTGCTCTCTGTCTCTACTAGCACAAATCTGTTACGTTAGTGATGATATCATATCAAGGAAGACGGGATGCCTTCAAACTATGCCTCTTTCAGACTGGTTCCAAATGACACACTAATCCCTATACAGTGCACTACTTGGGCCCTGGTCAAAAGTAGTGCACTAAATAGGGAACAGGGTGCCATTTGACATACATCTAATCTCTCTCTCGCCCTCCTTCCAGCTAAACATGGAGGCCCCAAAACAGGGCCATGTGTTCTGAGAGCCACACTGTTATTTATGTCCTGTCCTGGCCGCAACGCAACACGACTGGCCAGATGGATTTTCCATAGGAAAAATATAGGTTCATCCACATCTAAAAATGTCTCTCTCTACTGCGGCTGGTGAAGCTTAAAATAGATATCACACTAGCAGAAAGAGCAACAGCCACAACCAGGATACTGCTCTTTCCCCCCTCATTATTCCCCCCCTTTTGCTGGTGTAATCGAACACAGGGAGGTTCTCTCTCTATCCCCCTCGCGCTCTCTCTGTCTCTCTCTATCCCCCTCGCGCTCTCTCTGTCTCTCTCTATCCCCCTCGCGCTCTCTCTGTCTCTCTCTATCCCCCTCACGCTCTCTCTGTCTCTCTCTATCCCCCTCGCGCTCTCTCTGTTGGCCTAAATGCCATATCTCTATCCCCCTCGCGCTCTCTCTGTTGGCCTAAATGCGATATCTGCTCCTTGCCAGGCCCGGATATATGACAGGCGAGGTTGAAGTCACGTAGAGATTTAGATAATAGGGCTGCAGAACACTTTATAATGCCTCCCTCTCTCCCTCCCTCCCTCTCCCTCCATCCCCCTCTCCCTCCCTCCATCCCCCTCTCCCTCCCTCCATCCCTCCCTCCCTCCCTCCATCCCCCTCTCCCTCTCTCCCTCCATCCCCCTCTCCCTCCCTCCCTCCCTCCCTCACACCTCGGCTGATAAGCTGCAGTCTGGGAGGATTTAAAATGATCTGCTGCTGATAGTCAGATGACTTGACAGAAAGCACAAACATAACGCCCTACCTGTTTTTGAACCGCCAGCGATTCCACTTCCTCTGACAGCTGCATTAATAATCGGACACACACATGTTAACGCTGCTGGGCTTGCAGAATGCAACGTATTTATCCAATACTGAAAAGCCATACACATCTATTCAAAAGCAAAAGACTCAGGCTTTGAACTTGGTAATTGTGAAGGTGAAAGTATTTTCACAAAACAGTGTAGCTATGTATTTCTAAAATCAGGTCTTCTTTGAAATGCAGTGATTTGTCTGGACGTTTTCTGTCTTATAAACAGAGATGTTTGTGAGCATATACCGTAGCAGGTTGTTTCAATGGGTAGCCGTCAGCCACTTTAGTCCATTCAAATTTTTCAGAAACGATGAAATGGAAATGGAATAGCACCAACCCCAGGGGTGTATTCATTTGTCGCACACCATTGCAAAATGTCTTGCAATGAAAACTAGTTTATTGGACAAATTCAGGTAGATCCCTCTCTGTTTGGTTCCGTTAGCTTCTGTTTGGTTTGGTTCCTACACCCCAAGTACAGTTCCCCAGGTAGTCAACAAAAACACAAGACTCATTCATCTCCTCAGCTACAGTGAGGAAAAAAAGTATTTAGTCAGAGAAAGTCAAAGAAAGAGGGACAATTACAGAGAGGAAGATCAGAGAGAGAGAGAGAAAGAGAGAGAGAGAGAGAGAGAGAGAGAAAGATCAGAGAGTGAAAGAGAGAGAGAGAGAAAGAGAGAGAGAAAGATCAATATTTAAAGAAGAGAGAGAGAGAGAGAGATAGATGAAGATATAGAGAGATAGAATATAGTATGTAGAAAGATCAGATAGATAAAAGCAAAGAGAGAGCAGATCAGAGCTATGAGAGATCAGAGAGAGAGAAGATCATAGAGTGAAAGAGCATAGATAGAGAGATACAGCTTTGAAATAGCGATATATCAGTAAGAGATAGAGATAGCGCCAAGTCATAGAGTGCGATAGCAGAGAGAGAGAGAAATATTCACGAGTGCAATAATCATCGCTAGACGAGAGCGAGATCTGATAATTCATCTATCTGCCTGCTCTCCTCTCGGAGACGATATTATCGATAATCGCTTATCCTCTCCTCTCTTTCTCGCTCCCCCTCCGCTATCGTGAAGTAGAGAATATATCGCTAGGTAGCCCATTGACTCTCTCTCTTCTGACTCTCCCCTATCCACTCTCACCTCTATTATCTCCTGCAGATCGACTATATTACTCTAGAGTCATCTTCTCTCTCCCCTTATCCTCCTCTCTCTTATAACATATCCAGAGAGAAGTCGAATATGCCTACGCAGAGATATATCTCATTAGCTTGTTTTGGCTTCTGCTGGAGCAGTAGTTATAGTAATATAATAATAATAATATGCCATTTAGCAGACGCTTTTATCCAAAGCGACTTACAGTCATGCGTGCATAAATTTTTTTTGTGTATGGGTGGTCCCGGGGATCGAACCCACTACCTTGGCGTTACAAGCGCCGTGCTCTACCAGCTGAGCTACAGAGGACCACAGTTAGTTCCACCCCAGGCTTTGATGTTTTTCAATTTATATCTACAGGCCACATTGAGGTTATTCTTTCATTATTTTAGGCAATCTGACATTAGTTCATAAGCACTAAACTTTAGGACCTAACTGTAAGCGCGCCAAATAGCCTACACGCCAATCACCGAATGCTTTTTGGGAACGGGCAGAAATAGTTAATGTCAAGCCAAGGAGGCAAAAAAGGACAATGTCAGAGTTTAATTCATTAAGAGAAAAGCTGCGATAAAGAGAAGGGAGGGCCAGAAAAGTAATGGTTGGGAAAGATCTGGTGAAGTGGTAAAAGAGGATGATAGCAGTGTCTGCTGTGTTATGTGTGATGACTGTGAGGCGCTGTGCAAATTCGACAGTCACAAGACGGGGACTTCAAATAGGCCTATGGCACGTCAAGGGAACTGTAGCCTACTGTTCAAATAGGTTCAATGGAAACTGAAGCCTGGACATTGATTGAAGATCTATAACCTCTCACATAGCCTTAATATGAACTCCTGCTGAATTAAGCATTTCTTGCAGTAAAATTAAACACCAAAATGTAGGCAACATTATAACTCGGGAACAGGAGTGGAGGAATATGATGTCTTTCTTTCAGCATCTTGAGAGAATGTGAATGCTCAGTTAGATACCACCTGTAGAGGTGCTGTCTTTAAATCAGCATCATAAAAGCTGATAGTATTTCAACCACATAAAAATATGCATCCAAGCCGACCTGAAATCTCATCAGAAACATGTTGGGTCGTTTTCACAGCTTTCTATTTCCTTACCAACCGGTCAAACTGATGTCCTTTGAAAAGTTATTGCATTTTCTCCCCGGTCCCTAAACGTCTTTTACTCTGCGAAAGATGACAGAGAAAACTTCACCCGATGTCAACTAGACTGTAGCATTCATTCTATCATCCATGACACATTATTCTGCTGAGTAAAGGTTTATTTAGTCTTCTAGGGTAACATATAATGACAGAAGAGAAGCTACATGTATCTAATTATAGACAAGTTGACTAACAAAATAGCAAAATGTTGGAAATTATAAGCAGAAACACATAAATCAGTCAAAAAAATTGTTCTGCCGTCTCTGACTTCATCCTGTCTATATTAGTGGGTCAGGGTCAGATGCACATTGTCTATATTAGTGGGTCAGGGTCAGATGCATATTGTCTATATTAGTGGGTCAGGGTCAGATGCATATTGTCTATATTAGTGGGTCAGATGCATATTGTCTATATTAGTGGGTCAGGGTCAGATGCATATTGTCTATATTAGTGGGTCAGGGTCAGATGCACATTGTCTATATTAGTGGGTCAGGGTCAGATGCAGGCCACAGATTTGGACTTATATCACATGTAGTCTCCCGAGTGGCGCAGTGGTCTCTGGATAAGAGTGTCTGCTAAATGACTAAAATGTAAAATGGCGGCTACGGATGGGATTTATTAGCAATTGCGGACAGGTGCGTGTTAACTAACACACACGCAATTACAGATACACACAAAACAGAGACGAAATACGACGGAGGCACAGAAAAAGGACTGTTGGGATGCGCTCGCGGTCAGGCATCAGAGTGGGTGACGGAAATAAATAAATGTGTTTTGAAAATGTGATTTAGGCCAATCATAACCGGCAGTCAAAAAACACCTGTAGTGACAACCTGAGTGCTAATGACAGACAGAGTCAGTGATTGACAGAAAAGTCAACCACACACCAGCTAAGTATATACACACACAGTATCTCACAAAAGTGAGTACACCCCTTCACATTTTTGTAAATATTTGAGTATATCTTTTCATGTGACATCACTGAAGAAATGACTCTTTGCTACAATGTAAAGTAGTGAGTGTACAGCTTGTATAACAGTGTACATTTGCTGTCCCCTCAAAATAACTCAACACACAGCCATTAATGTCTAAACCGCTGGCAACAAAACTGAGTACACCCCTAAGTGAAAATGTCCAAATTGGGCCCAAAGTGTCAATATTTTGTGTGGCCACCATCATTTTCCAGCACTGCCTTAACCCTCTTGGGCATGGAGTTCACCAGAGCTTCACAGGTTGCCACTGGAGTCCTCTTCCACTCCTCCATGACGACATCACGGAGCTGGTGGATGTTAGAGACCTTGCACTCCCCCACCTTCCGTTTGAGGATGCCCCACAGATGCTCAATAGGGTTTAGGTCTGGAGACATGCTTGGCCAGTCCATCACCTTTACCCTCAGCTTCTTTAGCAAGGCAGTGGTCGTCTTGGAGGTGTGTTTGGGGTCGTTATCATGTTGGAATACTGCCCTGCGGCCCAGTCGCCGAAGGGAGGGGATCATGCTCTGCTTCAGTCACAGTACATGTTGGCATTCATGGTTCCCTCAATGAACTGTAGCTCCCCAGTGCCGGCAGCACTCATGCAGCCCCAGACCATGACACTCCCACCACCATGCTTGACTGTAGGCAAGACACACTTGTCTTTGTACTCCTCACCTGGTTGCCGCCACACACGCTTGACACCATCTGAACCAAATAAGTTTATCTTGGTCTCATCAGACCACAGGACATGGTTCCAGTAATCCATGTCCTTAGTCTGCTTGTCTTCAGCAAACTGTTTGCGGGCGTTCTTGTGCATCATCTTTAGAAGAGGCTTCCTTCTGGGACGACAACCATGCAGACCAATTTGATGCAGTGTGCGGTGTATGGTCTGAGCACTGACAGACTGACCCCCCCACCCCTTCAACCTCTGCAGCAATGCTGGCAGCACTCATACGTCTATTTCCCAAAGACAACCTCTGGATATGACGCTGAGCACGTGCACTCAACTTCTTTGGTCGACCATGGCGAGGCCTGTTCTGAGTGGAACCTGTCCTGTTAAACCGCTGTATGGTCTTGGCCACCGTGCTGCAGCTCAGTTTCAGGGTCTTGGCAATCTTCTTATAGCCCAGGGCATCTTTATGCAGAGCAACAATTATTTTTTTCAGATCCTCAGAGAGTTCTTTGCCATGTTGAACTTCCAGTGACCAGTATGAGGGAGTGTGAGAGCGATGACACCTAATTTAACACACCTGCTCCCCATTCACACCTGAGACCTTGTAACACTAACGAATTATATGACACCGGGGAGGAAAAATGGCTAATTGGGCCCAATTTGGACATTTTCACCTAGGGGTGTACTCACTTTTGTTGCCAGTGGTTTAGACATTAATGGCTGTGTGTTGAGTTATTTTGAGGGGACAGCAAATGTACACTGTTATACAAGCTGTCCACTCACTACTTTACATTGTAGCAAAGTGTCATTTCTTCAGTGTTGTCACATGAAAAGATATACTCAAATATTTACAAAAAATGTGAAGGGGTGTACTCACTTTTGCGAGATACTGTATATTCATATATTTTAATATTTAAACCCACTAAAAAGTTGTAAAATACAACTTTTGATTGAAAGGCACAGTAGAATCAGACTTGCTGATATGATGAAAAAAGCGGACAGTTATTTACGCACATACAAATCCCTCCTCCTCCAACTACTGAACGAACCAATCACAATCCTCCAGGCCAGGGGAAACAGGAAACATTGCTGATAACAACAAAACAAGGTATACGTACCCAAATGGCGCCCTATTCCCTATATAGTGCACTCCTTTAGTAGCCTAGCTAAACCAACCTGATTCCCTATATAGTGCACTACTAAAGTAGTGTCCTGTGTGGTGGATTGTATTGACTGTAAATTATTATCTGACTGCGTTTATAGACTATAGGTCTCTCAAATGGCACCCTATTCCCTATGTAGAGCCAGAGGGCTCTGGTCAAAAATAGTGCACTATATAGTGAATAGGGTACCATTTGGGACACAAACTGCGTCTATAGACTGTAGTGCACAGCATTGACTGTTGGACGTTGATCTCCTGTTCCCCAGCTCTGAGACAAGAGGACGTTGATCTCCTGTTCCCCAGCTCTGAGACAAGAGGACGTTGATCTCCTGTTCCCTAGCTCTGAGACAAGAGGACGTTGATCTCCTGTTCCCCAGCTCTGAGACAAGAGGACGTTGGTCTTCTGTTCCCCAGCTCTGAGACAAGAGGACGTTGATCTCCTGTTCCCCAGCTCTGAGACAAGAGGACGTTGATCTCCTGTTCCCTAGCTCTGAGACAAGAGGACGTTGATCTCCTGTTCCCTAGCTCTGAGACAAGAGGACGTTGATCTCCTGTTTCCCTAGCTCTGAGACAAGAGGACGTTGGTCTTCTGTTCCCAGCTCTGAGACAAGAGGACGTTGATCTCCTGTTCCCTAGCTCTGAGACAAGAGGACGTTGATCTCCTGTTCCCTAGCTCTGAGACAAGAGGACGTTGGTCTTCTGTTCCCTAGCTCTGAGACAAGAGGACGTTGATCTCCTGTTCCCCAGCTCTGAGACAAGAGGACGTTGATCTCCTGTTCCCTAGCTCTGAGACAAGAGGACGTTGGTCTCCTGTTCCCCAGCTCTGAGACAAGAGGACGTTGGTCTCCTGTTCCCTAGCTCTGAGACAAGAGGACGTTGATCTCCTGTTCCCCAGCTCTGAGACAAGAGGACGTTGATCTCCTGTTCCCTAGCTCTGAGACAAGAGGACGTTGGTCTCCTGTTCCCTAGCTCTGAGACAAGAGGACGTTGATCTCCTGTTCCCTAGCTCTGAGACAAGAAGACATTGATCTCCTGTTCCCTAGCTCTGAGACAAGAGGACGTTGATCTCCTGTTCCCTAGCTCTGAGACAAGAGGACGTTGATCTCCTGTTCCCTAGCTCTGAGACAAGAGGACGTTGGTCTTCTGTTCCCCAGCTCTGAGACAAGAGGACGTTGGTCTCCTGTTCCCCAGCTCTGAGACAAGAGGACATTGGTCTTCTGTTCCCTAGCTCTGAGACAAGAGGACGTTGATCTCCTGTTCCCTAGCTCTGAGACAAGAGGACGTTGGTCTTCTGTTCCCTAGCTCTGAGACAAGAGGACGTTGGTCTCCTGTTCCCTAGCTCTGAGACAAGAGGACGTTGGTCTTCTGTTCCCCAGCTCTGAGACAAGAGGACGTTGGTCTCCTGTTCCCCAGCTCTGAGACAAGAGGACATTGGTCTTCTGTTCCCTAGCTCTGAGACAAGAGGACGTTGGTCTTCTGTTCCCTAGCTCTGAGACAAGAGGACGTTGATCTCCTGTTCCCCAGCTCTGAGACAAGAGGACGTTGGTCTTCTGTTCCCTAGCTCTGAGACAAGAGGACGTTGGTCTTCTGTTCCCTAGCTCTGAGACAAGAGGACGTTGGTCTTCTGTTCCCTAGCTCTGAGACAAGAGGACGTTGGTCTTCTGTTCCCCAGCTCTGGACGTTGATATAGAACAAACCTCTCACCATTCAAATTAACATACAGCACATTATGATTACTTGGACTTTAATTTATTGGTCCACCAAGTGCAAAATCAACCCAAATGTGCTAATTTGTTGGAGATGAAAAATAAAGGCGACTTAAAGCTTGATGGCTCAAAGTGACACTGAGTGGTGAGGAGACAACGTTTAATATTGAACAGAAACTCAGAGCTATGAAATGACAACATGTGAGGATCCAAATCTGGGTTATTGAGGAAGTAGATAAAACACAGAACAGTTAGGACAGGATCAGCATTTCCCCTTTCAAACAGTCAGACAATGACTCATTTATCAATTACAGCCCATTAGAGACTCTGTAGGTACTGCAGTCCATTGCAATGGCATTGCGGCATTCACACTGTGGGCCAATTGTTAGGGTCCGTTTGAATACTTTGAAAACGCATCCATCTTTCCTTTATTTATCTGTTGAAGTAATCACTACTGATTTAACACAGAGAAGGGAGCTTGGTTAACCCTGACCCTAGTTGGAATCATACAAACGTTTATATGCAGATTGTGTTGCCAGACGGCGGGAAGGAGGTTCCTTTGGGCAGTCCTACAGGATGAGAAAGGGGAAGTCTCTTGACGAGGGCATGTAGAAGTACGAGAGATGTAGGAGACTGAGAGTCGAGAGAGAGAGAGAGAGAGAGACCGGATCAGAGAGAGAGAGAGAGCGAGAGGAGAGGAGGAGAGACGGAGAGAGAGAGAGCGATAGAGCGGAGAGAGAGAGAGAGAGAAGCGATATCTAGAGCTGATATTATCAGATAGAGCGATCTCGATTCTATCTTAGCGAGATCGATCTCTCTCTCTCTCCTCCTCTCTCTATCTATCTCCTCTCTCTCTCTCTCTCTCTCTCTCTCCTCTCGCGCTCTCTCTTCTCTCTCTGCTCTCTCTCTCTCTCTCTCTTCTCTCTCTCTCTCTCTCTCTCTCTCTCTCTCTATTAGAGTAGCAGGAATTAAGACTTCGCCAAGGCTTTTTCTTCCTCTCTTTACCTGTGGTGCTGTGCCCAGGTTTCTCCAGCTACCTGACTGTATGTGGGACTGTAGGAGAGTTGAGCTAGCTACCCTTCCCCCTGACAGAACACAGACAGCAGAAATTTAAACATGCTCCTGTTCTGAGATTCATTCAACCCCAAACCATAAGCACAACAGATGCTGTCAGAAAAATAATGGTAGAGATGAAATGTTAGCAAACACAAGAGTCCTGATGGATAGACAGAGAGGGTCTGAGCTGGGCTGGGCAGAGGAGAGAAGTCAGTCTATGTTAGCCTAGCCATGGGTTAAAGCTCCACTGGAGCCCCCTTAGACCGCTGATCCTCTTTCTCCTTGTCCTCCATCTCCAACCACGTCATTCTCACCAGCTACCACACAGTCAGTCAGGACCATGTAAACCGGAGGTGAAGGACATTCTCAGTTCAGTTTAAACATCTCCTCCGAAGCCGTGCTGGTTGGTTTCCACCAGGAGAGGAGAGGACCAATAACTGCTGCTGCCGTGTGACCAATGGGGGTGGAGATCTCCTGGACTTGAAGTGAGACGAGGAGGAGGGTCAAGGTTCAAAAAGGTCATGGTCAAGTTCCCAGGGACAAGGTCAGGCGGGGGGGGGTCAAACCTAACCCTGAACAACCGTCCGGCCGAGATGCAGGCTACTGCTAACCGCTAACCGCCAACCGCCAGCTCTGTTTATTACCTCGCCGTGGCGGAGGAGGCGGCCACTAGCTGGGTGAGGTAGTCTCTCAGCTCTTTGGCGGCCGTGAAGCGTCCATAGCGTTTTTTGGGGTTGGTGCACTCGTCCAACAGAGCTTCCAGCTGGCCGTCTTTGGCTATGTGGGCGGGGGGGTCGTGGAGCAGGCCGCCGGTGGTCCCTCGCCACGTGGCGTAGCGCGACAGCAGATTCTGACACACGGCGTAGTAGTTGTGGTCCACGGTGACACGGTTACACAGAGACTCCTTGGAGAAGGACAGGCAGGCCTCTTTGTCACAGTCCTCGAAGCGACTCTCGTACCACACGTCATAGTTCTCTGGTTTATCTGGAGAGAGAGAGAGAGAGGGAGAGAAGAGAGAGAGATATGTGAGACAGGTACAGACAGACAGGTAAGACCACAGACAGACAGGTCAGACCACAGACAGACAGGTCAGACCACAGACAGACAGGTCAGACCACAGACAGACAGGTCAGACCACAGACAGACAGGTCAGACCACAGACAGACAGGTCAGACCACAGACAGACAGGTACCACGTCATAGTTCTCTGGATGTAGAGAGGCTAGAGGAGATGAGACAGCAGGTATGGACAGACAGGTACACAACAGACAGACAGGTACCACACTTCGCATCGAGAGAGAGAGAGAGAGACGAGGGACGCAGCGAGTAGTAGCAGGGAGACGACGACTGAGGCAGAGGAGAGGAGGAGGATAGACGAGTGCGAGACGAGGAGAGACAGAGTAGAGAAGAGGACGAAGAGAGGAGAGACGGAGAGGGCAGAGAGAAGGGAGGAGAGGAGAGGAGAGAGAGAGAGAGAGAGAGAGAGAGAGAGAGAGAGAGAGAGAGAGAGAGAGAGAGAGAGAGAGGTGAGACAGTTACAGACAGGTACAGACAGACAGGTGTCACCCATGGTAGTTCTCTGGAGGGAGAGCGGAAGAGAGGTGAGACAGCAGGTTGAGAGATATAACTATTGGGCGGCAGGTAACCTAGCGGTTAACTCTGTTGATGCCCCCTTGAGCAAGGTGCTTAACCATTAAGTCGCTCTGGATAACAGATGGAAAGAGAAGCTAACATATGGAATTGTTTTAAGATGGTCATACCATGGATCATTTAGCTATTTGATTTTGCATTTTTTGGACCCCTTTCTATATAGAAAAAACGATTTGATAAGATATTGAATTAGTCCTTTACTACTGTAGCCCATAGAAACACATTGAATAACACATTCATAAATGAGAAAAAAAAGACAGTCAAAAAATGAATCATAAGGAATAAGGTTTTTAAAGTGTATGTCCTATATCTAGGAGACACTATATAAGACAGCTCAGGATTATTTGTTATTTTTTGGGGCACATATTTAACCCCTTATTTTTGTTGGCACATAACTACTTCCATTTGTTTGCATGGATGACCTTAAAAGGAGTCCTTTGGGGGTCGTAGAGCTGACAGAGAACACCATCGTGTTCGTGAGAGTCTCCCTTTTCCATAGTGACAAGAGCGATTTTTTTTTGGGGGGGGATGCCTCATTGTCTGACAAACACCGCTTCAGCTCGGCCACCGTCCACCGCAGATGTGGAAGGCCGACATCGGTAGATGCGGTGGATTGAGATGCAGCACATGCAAAAATATATCTCTAGCTTAAACTGACGGATTATGATTTTTTGCGACTCTTAAGGATTAAATGTACTGTTAGATTAATACATGACTACTATGATATTATTATATATTATTATTATATAGGGTATTATATTTAGAGTTAGTGATCTAGCTAATGTGTTTTGAGTTTCCTTACTCAGGTGGAGAATTAGCCCCAAATAAATTAGCCTATGATATTAGCACACATAAAGACACAGGCAAATTGATCTATATTGTACAAAAAAATATATATATATATTTTGTTGTTGTTGTTTCATCATCACGAGATGATGAAACAACATATTTATTCAATACCATCTCAGAAGTGTATTACACTTTTTAATAAAGCTGTGAATGACTTTATAAGATGAAAGGCCTACGAAATGTTGGTATTGCGTGAAGCCAAATCATTGGCTGGTGCCACAAACTGAAAGACTTAGCAGGAGCAGTGCCACCAGGGGAAAACGTTAGCCTGTAGCCCTGCTATAAGGGGAACGTCCTCCATATAGAAAAGTTGTACTATTGTAGGGGACAAAGATGAGAAGAAGAGTGTTGGCTTGGCCAAACGCAAGCTATTGGTCAAGCCGCTGTTCAGGTAGGATGCATTCTTTGAAAAAAAAAAAATCTTCATATTTATAATAATTTGTTTTATTATTATTGTAGCCCTATTTATTAATCCAAACCAGCTCTTTAAAATATATGCAAAACAAGTTTTGTTTCATTTTGTCGAGACATTTTCGTTTGGCTAAATGAAGTTTTGATATGTATTTTTTAATCGTGTGCTCCGTATTTAGTTTAAGATAGGTTATAAGTAAGCCTGTTGTAAAATAAATATCATTAGCCTATTGCTGTCATTCGCTGGGTACACTAGGTGTTCTTGGTAATTTCTGCCTTCTCAAAACTTCTGTGAAGGTTTAAACCAGTTCGGAAGTGCTTTGTTTCATTCTGTTTAACCATTTTCTTTGGCCAAATGTAATGTTGTGTTTGCCGTGACATAATACACTGCTGGTATTTTCCCTATGAAGAATGGCTCGACTTACTTTTGATGTTACCTTAATAAAGTTAAGGGGCGGCAGGTAGCTTAGTGGTTAAGAGCGTTGTGCCAGTAACCGAAAGGTCGCTGGTTCTAATCCCCCGAGCCGACTAGGTGAAAAATCTGTCGATGTGCTCTTGAGCAAGGCACTTAACCCTAATTGCTCCTGTAAGTCGCTCTGGATAAGAGCGTCTGCTAAATGACTAAAATGTAAAGTTCATAAACTTTTGTGAAGGTTTGGTGTGATGTAAATGTAATGGGGCTATCAGTCTATTATACTGCTGGTCTATGATATGAACGCAGTGCACACCGGCGCTCCGACTGACTCCGACAGTGAGGTGCGGAAGAACGTTTTAGGCCTATATTCTAACAATATAATGCTTATCTTTATTTTTTTTAAATATTCTTATTGAAGACTAACGAATTAGCCTCCTTCTGCACTCCTATATCTGCATAGCAGACGCAGTAGCCTATCTGACAAGAATAAAGAAATTCATTTCCCGCCGGAATATCTTTATCTCTCACTCTGGGGCTAAGCCTAAGTTTATCTTCCTTATAGGTGTTTAGATTTTTTTTTGCAAATGTATTACAAATAAGAAACAGAAATACCTTATTTACATACAGTACCAGTCAAAAGTGTATTTTTACTTTTTTCTACATTGTAGAATAATAGTGAAGACATCAAAACTATGAAATAACACATATAGAATAATGTAGTAACCAAAAAAGTGTTAAACAAAATCAAAATATATTTTATATTTGAGATTCTTCAAAGTAGCCACCCTTTGCCTTGAAGACAGCTTTGCACACTCTTGGCATTCTCTTGACCTGGCTCTCATGAGGACCGCCACAGGAAAGGCAGACTGTGTGAATCAGGCATTCATGGTCGAATTGCTACAAAGAAACCACTACTAAAGGACACCAATAAGAAGAAGAGACTTGCATGGGCCAAGAAACATGAGCAATGGACATTAGACCGGTGGTAATCTGTCCTTTGGTCTAATGAGTCCAAATCTGAGATTTTTGGTTCCAACCACGGTGTCTTTGTGAGACGCAGAGTAGGTGAACGAATGATCTCCGCATGTGTATTTCCCACCGTAAAGCATGGAGGAGGAGGTGTTATGGTGTGGGGATGCTTTGCTGGTGACACTGTCTGTGATTTGTTTAGAATTCAAGGCACACTTAACCAGCATGGCTACCACAGCATTCTGCGGCGATACGCCATCCCATCTGGTTTGGGATTAGTGGGACTATCATTTGTTTTTCAACAGGACAATGACCCAACACACCTCCAGGCTGTGTAAGGGCTATTTTACCAAGAAGGAGAGTGATGGAGTGCTGCATCAGATGACCCGGCCTCCACAATCCCCCGACCTCAACCAAATTGAGATGGTTTGGGATGAGTCGGACCTCAGAGTGAAGTAAAAGCAGCCAACAAGTGCTCAGCATATGTGGGAACTCTGTTGGAAAAGCATTCCAGGTGAAGCTGGTTGAGAGAATGCCAACAGTGTGCGAAGCTGTCATCAAGGCAAAGGGTGGCTATTTGAAGAATCTCAAATATAAAATATATTTTGATTTTGTTTAACACTTTTTTGGTTACTACATGATTCCATATGTGTTATTTCATAGTTTTGATGTCTTCAATATTATTCTACAATGTCCAAAACTTCTGACTGGTACTGTTTATCACATTTTATATGAATATAATACAGTGGATGCCTAAGCCTATAGGCATGCAATTAGTGCTCAAATCTCTGACAGCTGAACCGCGAGGTGGAAAATTATTGTTTTGGGAAAGTAAAAACCAATAAAACCAATAGGCTATACAGTTTTGCATATGCTACACATCGAAACACAAGGAATAATGTTTTTGTAACTAGTTATAGGCTGTTTAAGGAGGCGTAAATGTGGCTCATTTGGCCAATATCCCTCGTTGCGGGGGTGGACGCACCCAATGCATATGGATGACCAGTACGTTACTCAAAATGTCAGATAAATTAAAATCTTGACGGAAACCATGGACTAAAGACATGGATGATATGACTAGGAATACTGTGAAAGAGGGGACTAGCAATGGTTAGAGTAAGTCCATTACATTTCAACAGCAGTAAACGCATAATATCCCTATCATTGTTGTGGGCTATTAAAAACAATTTTAGCTGAATTGGAATTGATCCAGACTCTGTGAACAAAACAATCGCCTACCATGGGACCATCTTGGCAGCTTCAAGCATGGGGATTTAAAATGGCTGCTAGATGGTCTATTTTTTAAATACATTTTCAATTGGCATGATTTGTAGTAGGAAAACAATCAAAATGGAAAATCTTACATGACCAGGCCCTGAAGGAGATTACTGCAAGAGTCTGTGTATTTTGGGATACATACAACCAATCAACAAACTCATTAAACATTTCATCTGGCAAAAATAGACAAACCACTTTCCTGTTTTATTGAACCAATCAAAAAATGTGAACACTTTCCTTTCTCCTTCATCAGTGCATGTTATATTTATCTTTTCTGTTTAGGGACTTGTGAGGTCGATAGAGGAAAACAAATCTCACATGATGAGAAAGCAGTTGGAGTTGCATTAAAGCAGATCAATAGTTAGAGAGGAGGATGATCCCTGAGGATTCCAAAATAATCAGAGGATCAGCCTTTCTAATGCAGTGGTCCTCCGGCCCTGTCAGAATGACTCAATCACACTGCTGCTGACGTTGGGACCTAAAATGTATTTCCATTCAAAATCCTATTTTCCCTAACCTCAACCCTTACCATAACCTTACCCCTTACTCTTACCCTAATTCTAATCTTAACACTAAATGTAACCCTAAACATAACCCCTAAGCTTAAAATAGCCTTTGTCCTCATGGGGATGTGGGAAATGTCCCCACAAGGGATACTTTTCCTTCTTTTACTTTATCCATGAGGATAGAAGAACCAACCAACCCAACCACACTGCCCCGTCAGCTAGCTAGGGCCTCATCGGCGGCCCCCCCCCCCGTTGTGGACGGGCCCTTTCAGCTCAATCAATGTTTTTGATAAAGACAGATTAAGACTGAGCCAGACACACACATGCTCAAGGTGAGGAGAATTACATTTATGCTTTAGACTCAGAGCCAGCGAAGCATCACACATCATGGCCAACTGACAGAGTCGGGAGAGGGACACACAAAAAAAAATATATATATATATATACACTGCTCAAAAAAATAAAGGGAACACTTAAACAACACAATTTAACTCCAAGTCAATCACACTTCTGTGAAATCAAACTGTCCACTTAGGAAGCAACACTGATTGACAATACATTTCACATGCTGTTGTGCAAATGGAATAGACAACAGGTGGAAATTATAGGCAATTAGCAAGACACCCCCAATAAAGTACTGGTTTTGCAGGTGGTGACCACAGACCACTTCTCAGTTCCTATGCTTCCTGGCTGATGTTTTGGTCACTTTTGAATGCTAGCGGTGCTTTCACTCTAGTGGTAGCATGAGACGGAGTCTACAACCCACACAAGTGGCTCAGGTAGTGCAGCTCATCCAGGATGGCACATCAATGCGAGCTGTGGCAAGAAGGTTTGCTGTGTCTGTCAGCGTAGTGTCCAGAGCATGGAGGCGCTACCAGGAGACAGGCCAGTACATCAGGAGACGTGGAGGAGGCCGTAGGAGGGCAACAACCCAGCAGCAGGACTGCTACCTCCGCCTTTCTGCAAGGAGGAGCAGGAGGAGCACTGCCAGAGCCCTGCAAATGACCTCCAGCAGGCCACAAATGTGCATGTGTCTGCTCAAACGGTCAGAAACAGACTCCATGAGGGTGGTATGAGGGCCCGACGTCCACAGGTGGGGGTTGTGCTTACAGCCCAACACCGTGCAGGACGTTTGGCATTTGCCAGAGAACACCAAGATTGGCAAATTCGCCACTGGTGCCCTGTGCTCTTCACAGATGAAAGCAGGTTCACACTGAGCATGTGACAGACGTGACAGAGTCTGGAGACGCCGTGGAGAACGTTCTGCTGCCTGCAACATCCTCCAGCATGACCGGTTTGGCGGTGGGTCAGTCATGGTGTGAGGTGGCATTTCTTTGGGGGGCCGCACAGCCCTCGATGTGCTCGCCAGAGGTAGCCTGACTGCCATTAGGTACCGAGATGAGATCCCTTGTGAGACCATATGCTGGTGCGGTTGGCCCTGGGTTCCTCCTAATGCCAAACAATGCTAGACCTCATGTGGCTGGAGTGTGTCAGCAGTTCCTGCAAGAGGAAGGCATTGATGCTATGGACTGGCCCGCCCGTTCCCCAGACCTGAAACCAATTGAGCACATCTGGGACATCATGTCTCGCTCCATCCACCAATGCCACGTTGCACCACAGACTGTCCAGGAGTTGGCGGATGCTTTAGTCCAGGTCTGGGAGGAGATCCCTCAGGAGACCATCCGCCACCTCATCAGGAGCATGCCCAGGCGATGTCGGGAGGTCATACAGGCACGTGGAGGCCACACACACTACTGAGCCTAATTTTGACTTGTTTTAAGGACATTACATCAAAGTTGGATCAGCCTGTAATGTGGTTTTCCACTTTAATTTTGAGGGTGACTCCAAATCCAGACCTCCATGGGTTGATAAATTTCATTGCCTGCCAAGGAAGTCGTTTCCATCTGCTTCTCCTCCTCCATCCTGTGGTGGAGTAGACGGAGAACAGCAAGAGGATTGTTCCAATCATCGCTGGTCCCATGTCACAAGTCATGGAAACAGAAGGCAGCCGCGTGCTGCTAAGCGGACTGGAGTGTCTGGGAGAGGTCCGGAGCAGATTGACATGAAGACCTGGTGCCTCATCTACCTGCGCCTTCATCACTGGGACTGCCTGTGTCTGGGACTGCCTGTGTCTGGGACTGCCTGTGTCTGGGACTGCCTGTGTCTGGGACTGCCTGTGTCTGGGACTGCCTGTGTCTGGGACTGCCTGTGTCTGGGACTGCCTGTGTCTGGGACAGCTGTGCTGTGCTGACTCCAACTAAGCTGATTCCAGCAGTGGCTTCGTTGTGGAGTTTGGCTCCTTTCCCTCTCTCTGGATCTGACGGGGCGCTGCCTGCTGTGGGAGGTCTGGACTTATTGCCGGGAGCAGCGGGTGTACGCTATCCTGCTTCTCGTGGGCCCATGAAAGGCTCAAGGAATTGTGTGAGGGGTAGGAATGGGTGGGTTTCTCCATCCCTTTCTCCAGCCGTTGTATTGGGCAGTTCAATGGTGAAAAATGTCTTAGTCCCTTTGTGCTATCCAGGACACCAATAAGCTGCTCCCAAACATTTTAAACCAGCATAAGGAAATGGAGTCTATCATAGTTCATGTGGGATCCAATTACATTATGAAGGGCAGCTCAGAACAGCTGAAGATGGTTTTTAAAGAACTGATTGGGTCACTACTTGACACCAACAAACATCCCATAATATCTGGCCCTCTGCCCTCCCTAAATCGTGGTATTGAACGGTTCAGCAGACTTTTAGCCCTCCATAACTGGCTACGAGACCATTGCAGCTCTGTGGGTGTAACATTTACTGACAATTTTGATACCTTCTGGAAACAAAGCTTGTTTTATAAGGAGGATGGGATCCACCCAAATCATTTGGGTTCCTGGATCCTTTCACAGCATTATAAGGCTGCGTTGAGACAATGACCCAAGCTTCCCAGTAAAGCAATGAAAACATTCTAGAAAAGTGCTAAAAATAGCCCACGTGAACATATGTAGCTTAAGAAACAAGGTTCATGAAATCAATAATTTGCTAGTAACAGATGACATTCATATTCTGACAATCTCTGAAACTCACTTAGATAATACCTTTGATGATACAGTGGTAGCAATACATGGTTATAACATATACAGAAAATATAGAAATGCCAATGGTGGAGGTGTTGCTGTTTATATTCAGAACCACATTCCTGTAAAGCTTAGAGACGATCTCATGTTAAATACTGTTGAAGTAATATACCTACAGGTTCATCTGCCTCACCTAAAGCCCATTCTGGTGGGAAGCTGCTATAGACCACCAAGTGCTAACAGTCAGTTTCTGGATAACATGTGAAATGCTTGATAATGTACAGTTCTTTCAGAAAGTATTCAGACACTGACATTTTCCACATTTTGCCTTATTCTAAAATGGATTAAATTGTTTTTTTCCCTACACACAATACCCCATAATGACAAAGCAAAACATATATTATATATTTTTTTTGCACATTTATAAAGAATATAAAAACTGAAATATCACATTTACATAAGCATTCAGTCCCTTTACACAGTACTTTGTTGAAGCACCTTTGGCAGCGATTACAGCCTCAAGTCTACTCGGGTATGAGACTACAAGCTTGGCACACCTGTATTTAGGGAGTTTCTCCCATTCTTCTCTGCAGATCCTCTCAAGCTCTATCAGGTTGGATGGGGAGCGTCGCTGCACAGCCATTTTCAGGTCTCTCCAGAAATGTTTGATTGTGTTCAAGTCCGGGCTCTGGCTGGACAACTGAAGGACATTCAGAGACTTGTCCCGAAGCCACTCCTGCGTTGTCTTGGCTGTGTCCTTAGGGTCGTTGTCCTGTTGGAAGGTGAACCTTCGCCCCAGTCTCAGGTCCTGAGCGCTCTGGAGCAGGTTTTCATCTAGGATCTCTCTTTACTTTGCTCCGTTTATCTTTCCCTCGATCCTGACTGGTCTCCCAGTCCCTGCCGCTCAAAAACATCCCCACCGCATGATGCTGCCACCATCATGCTTCACCGTAGGGATGGTGCCAGGTTTCCTCCAGACGTGACGCCTGGCATTCAGGCCAAAGAGTTAAATCTTGGTTTCATCAGACCAGAGAATCAAGTTTCTCATGGTCTGAGAGTCCTTTAGGTGCCTTTTGGGAAACTCCAAGCGGGCTGTCATGTGCCTTTTACTGAGGAGTGGCTTCCGTCTGGCCACTCTCCCATAAAGGCCTGATTGGTGGAGTGCTGCAGAGATGGTTGTCCTTCTGGAAGGTTCTCCCATCTTCACAGAGGAAGTCTGCAGCTCTGCAGCTCTGTCAGAGTGACCATCAGGTTCTTGGTCACCTCCCTGATCAAGGCTCTTCTCCCCCGATTGCTCAGTTTGGCCGGGCGGCCAGCTCTAGGAAGAGTCTTGGTGGTTCCAAACTTCTTCCATTTCAGAATGATGGAGGCCATGGTGTTCTTGGGGACCTTCAATGCTGCAGAAATGTTTTTGTACCCTTCCCCAGATCTGTGCCTTGACACAATCCTGTCTCGGAGCTCTACGGACAATTCCTTCGACCTCATGGCTTGGTTTTTGCTCAGACATGCACTGTCAACTGTGGGACCTTATATACAGTGAGGGAAAAAAGTATTTGATCCCCTGCTGATTTTGTACGTTTGCCCATTGACAAAGACATGATCAGTCTATAATTTTAATGGTAGGTTTATTTGAACAGTGAGAGACAGAATAACAACAACATAAATCCAGAAAAATGCATGTCAAAAATGTTATGAATTGATTTGCATTTTAATGAGGGAAATAAGTATTTGACCCCTCTGCAAAACATGACTTAGTACTTGGTGGCAAAACCCTTGTTGGCAATCACAGAGGTCAGACATTTCTTGTAGTTGGCCACCAGGTTTGCACACATCTCAGGAGGGATTTTGTCCCACTCCTCTTTGCAGATCTTCTCCAAGTCATTAAGGTTTCGAGCCTGACGTTTGGCAACTCGAACCTTCAGCTCCCTCCACATATTTTCTATGGGATTAAGGTCTGGAGACTGGCTAGGCCACTCCAGGACCTTAATGTGCATCTTCTTGAGCCACTCCTTTGTTGCCATGGCCGTGTGTTTTGGGTCATTGTCATGCTAGAATACCCATCCACGACCCATTTTCAATGCCCTGGCTGAGGGAAGGAAGTTCTCACCCAAGATTTGACGGTACATGGCCCCGTCCATCGTCCCTTTGATGCGGTGAAGTTGTCCTGTCCCCTTAGCAGAAAAACACCCCCAAAGCATAATGTTTCCACCTCCATGTTTGACGGTGGGGATGGTGTTCTTGGAGTCATAAGCAGCATTCCTCCTCCTCCAAACACGGCGAGTTGAGTTGATGCCAAAGAGCTCGATTTTGGTCTCATCTGACCACAACACTTTCACCCAGTTCTCCTCTGAATCATTCAGATGTTCATTGGCAAACTTCAAACGGGCCTGTATATGTGCTTTCTTGAGCAGGGGGACCTTGCGGGCGCTGCAGGATTTCAGTCCTTCATGGCGTAGTGTGTTACCAATTGTTTTCTTGGTGACTATGGTCCCAGCTGCCTTGAGATCATTGACAAGATCCTCCCGTGTAGTTCTGGGTTGATTCCTCACCGTTCTCATGATCATTGCAACTCCACGAGGTGAGATCTTGCATTGAGCCCGAGGCCGAGGGAGTTTGACAGTTCTTTTGTGTTTCTTCCATTTGCAAATAATCGCACCAACTGTTGTCACCTTCTCACCAAGCTGCTTGGCAATGGTCTTGTAGCCCATTCCAGCCTTGTGTAAGTCTACAATCTTGTCCCTGACATCCTTGGAGAGCTCTTTGGTCTTGGCCATGGTGGAGAGTTTGGAATCTGATTGATTGATTGCTTCTGTGGACAGGTGTCTTTTATACAGGTAACAAACTGAGATTAGGAGCACTCCTTTTAAGAGTGTGCTCCTAATCTCAGCTCGTTGCCTGTATAAAAGACACCTGGGAGCCAGAAATCTTTCTGATTGAGAGGGGGTCAAATACTTATTTCCCTCATTAAAATGCAAATCAATTTATAACATTTTTTACATGCGTTTTTCTGGATTTTTTTGTTGTTATTCTGTCTATCACTGTTCAAATAAACCTACCATTAAAATTATAGACTGATCCTTTCTTTGTCAGTGGGCAAACGTACAAAATCAGCAGGGGATCAAACACTTTTTTCCCTCACTGTAGACAGGTGTGCCTTTCCAAATCATGTCCAATCAATTAAATTCACCACAGGCGGACTCAAATCAAGTTGTAGAAACATCTCAAGGATGATCAATTGAAACAGGATGCACCTGAGCTCAATTTCGAGTCTCATAGAAAACCTTTTTTTTTTTATTCAATTGCAGAAATGTCTAAAAACCTGTTTTTCACTTTGTCATTATGGGGTATTGTGTGTAGATTGATGAGGATATTTTTTATTTTAATCCATTTTAGAATGAGGCTGTAACGTAACAAAATGTGGAAAAAGGGAAGGGGTCTAAATACTTTCCGAATGCACTGTATGTGATATCAATAGAGAGGTATATTTTCTGGGTGATTTAAATATTGACTGGCTTTCATCAAGCTGCCCACTCAGGACAAAGCTTCAAACTGTAACCAGTGCCTGCAACCTGGTTCAGGTTATCAGTTAACCTACCAGGGTAGTTACAAACAGTACAGGAAATCATGTATTGATCACATCTTTACTAATGCTGCTGAAATGTGCTTGAAAGCAGTATCCAAATCAATCGGATGTAGTGATCACAATATAGTAGCCATATCTAGGAAAACCAAAGTTCCAAAGGCTGGGCCTAATATTGTGTATAAGAGGTCATACAATACGTTTTGTAGTGATTCCTATGTTGTTGATGTAAATAATTTGTGTTGGTCCATGGTGTGTAATGAGGATCAACTAGACACTGCACTTGACACATTTATGAAATTGCTTATCCCAGTTACTAATAAGCACGCAGCCATTAAGAAAATGACTGTAAAAACTGTTAAATCACTGTGGATTGATGAGGAATTGAAAAATTGTATGGTTGAGAGGGATGAGGCAAAAGGAATGGCAAATAAGTCTGGCTGCACAACTGAATGGCAAATGTACTGCAAATCGAGAAATCATGTGACTAAACAGAACAAAAGAAGAAGAAACTCCACTATGAAACAAGCATAAATGACATAAAGAATGATAGTAAAAAGCTTTGCAGCACCTTCAATTACATTTTGGGCAAAAAGGCAAACTCAATCCATCATTCATTGAATCAGATGGCTCATTCATCACAAAACCCACTGATTTGCCAATTACTTAATTGGCAAGATTAACAAACTTAGGCAAGACATGCCAGCAACAAACGCTGACACTACACATCCAAGTATAACTGATCAAATTATGAAAGACAAGCATTGAATACATAATTTAGAATTCCGTAAAGTGGAAGAGGTGAAACAATATTGTTGTCCATGAACAATGACAAGTCACCTGGTTCTGACAACTTGGATGGAAAATTACTGAGGATAATAGCGGAAGATATTGCCACATCTTCAATCTAAGGCTAACAGAAATTAATTTCAAAAACTAAAAGCATTATATTTGGGACAAATCATTCACTAAACGCTAAACCTCAACTCAATCTTGTAATAAATAATGTGGAAATTGAGCAAGTTGAGGTGACTAAACTGCTTGGAGTAACCCTGGATTGTAAACTGTCATAGTCAAAGCATATTGATACAACAGTAACTAACATGGGGAGAAGTCTGTCCATAATAAAGCGCTGCTCTGCCTTCTTAACAACACTATCAACAAGGCAGGTCCTACAGGCCCTAGTTTTGTTGCACCTGGACTACATTTAACATTTTTGTCAGTTAGCAGACGCTCTTATCCAGAGCGACTTACAGTTAGTGAATACATTTTTTTTTTTAGTTTTCATACCCCCCGTGGGAATCGAACCCACAACCCTAGCGTTGCAAACATCATGCTCTACCAACTGAGCTACATCCCTGCCGGCCATTCCCTCCCCTACCCTGGACGACGCTGGGCCAATTGTGCGCCGCCCCATGGGTCTCCCGGTCGCGGCCGGCTACGACAGAGCCTGGATTCGAACCAGGATCTCTAGTGGCACAGCTAGCACTGCGATGCAGTGCCTTAGACTGACTGCTGTTCAGTCGTGGGGTCAGGTGCCACAAAGAGGGACCTCGGAAATTTACAATTGGATTAGAACAGGGCACCATGGCTTGCCCTTAAATATACACAGAGAGCTAACATTAATAGCATTCTAAATCTCTCATGGTTCAAAGTGTAAGAGAGATTGACTTCATCACTACTTGTTTTTGTAAGAAGTGTTGACATGCTGAATGCACCGAGCTGTCTGTTTAAACTACTAGCACACAGCTCAGACACCGATGCATACCCCACAACACAAGATGTCTCTTCACAATCCCCAAGTCCAGAACAGACTATGGGAGGTGCACAGTACTACATAGAGCCATGACTACATGGAACTCTATTCCACATCAAGTACCTGATGCAAGCAGTAGAATCAGATTTAAAAAAACAGGTAAAAATACACCTTATAGAACAACGGGGACTGTGAAGATACACACACAGACAATAAGGCACTGAAGTAAAACTGCAATTGGAAAATAAATGAACTTATGTCCTGAATATGAAGTGCTATGCTTGAGACAATTCCAACACAACACATCACAGAGTACCACTTTTCATATTTTCAAGCATGGTGGTGGCTGCATCATGTTATGGGTATGCTTGCATCTGCAAGGACTAGGGCGTTTTTTTTTAGGACAAAAATAAACTGAACAGTTAAGCACAGGCAAAAACCTAGAGGAAAACCTGGTTCAGTTTGCTTTCCAACAGACACTGGGAGACAAATGCACCTTTCAGCAGGACAATCAACTGAAACACAAGGCCAAATATACACTGGAGTTACTTACCAAGACGACATTGAATGTTCCTGAGTGGCCTAGTTACAGTTTTGACTTAATAGCGGCTTGAAAATCTATGGCAAGACTTGAAAATGTCTGTCTAGCAATGATCAACAACCAACTTGACAGAGCTTGAAGAATTTTTAAAATAATGTGCAAATATTGTACAATAAACCCAGAAAGTTGTAATCACTGCCAAAGGTGACTGTAACATGTATTGTATCTCCACCCTCTCCGAGTTGGGCATCTCCGGAGCTGTTCTCTCTTGGATTGCGTCCTACCTGACAGATCGCTCCTACCAAGTGGCGTGGCGAGAATCTGTCTCCGCACCACATGCTCTGACCACTGGTGTCCCCCAGGGCTCAGTTCTAGGCCCTCTCCTATTCTCTCTATACACCAAGTCACTTGGCTCTGTCATATCCTCACATGGTCTCTCCTATCATTGCTACGCAGACGACACACAATTCATTTTCTCCTTTCTCCCTTCTGATAACCAGGTGGCGAATCGCATCTCTGCATGTCTGGCAGACATATCAGTGTGGATGTCGGATCACCACCTCAAGCTGAACCTCGGCAAGACAGAGCTGCTCTTCCTCCCAGGGAAGGACTGCCCGTTCCATGATCTCGCCATCACGGTTGACAACTCCATTGTGTCCTCCTCCCAGACTGCGAAGAACCTTGGCGTGACCCTGGACAACACCCTGTCGTTCTCCGCTAACATCAAAGCGGTGACCCGATCCTGCAGGTTCATGCTCTACAACATTCGCAGAGTACGACCCTACCTTACACAGGAAGCGGCACAGGTCCTAATCCAGGCACTTGTCATCTCCCGTCTGGATTACTGCAACTCGCTGTTGGCTGGGCTCCCTGCCTGTGCCATTAAACCCCTACAACTCATCCAGAATGCCGCAGCCCATCTGGTGTTCAACCTTCCCAAGTTCTCTCACGTCACCCCGCTCCGCACACTCCACTGGCTTCCAGTTGAGGCTCGCATCTACTACAAGACCATGGTGCTTGCCTAGAGAGCTGTGAGGGGAACGGCACCTCCTTACCTTCAGGCTGATCAGACCCTACACCCAAACGAGGGCACTACATTCATCCACCTCTGGCCTGCTACCCCCCCTACCTCTACGGAAGCACAGTTCCCGCTCAGCCCAGTCAAAGCTATTCGCTGCTCTGGCACCCCAATGGTGGAACAAGCTCCCCCACGACGCCAGGACAGCGGAGTCACTGACCACCTTCCGGAGACACTTGAAACCCTACCTCTTTAAGGAATACCTGGAATAGTATAACATTAATCCTTCTACCCCCCACTCCCCCATAAAAAATAAATACAAATAAACAAATAAGTGGTTGTCCCACTGGCTATCATAAGTTGAATGCAGCAATTTGTAAGTCGCTCTGGATAAGAGTGTCTGCTAATTGACGTAAATGTAAATGTAAATATTGACTCAGGGGTGTGAATACTTACGTAAATTAGATATTTCTGTATTACATTTTCAATAAATTTGCAAACATTTCTAAAAACATGTTTTACTGTCATTTTGAGATATTGTATGTAGATGGGTGAGAGAAAAAAAAGTATTTTGAATTCAGGTTGCACTTTCTGAAGGCTGTGTGTGTCTATATCAAGGTGAAGGCTGTGTGTGTCTATATCAAGGTGAAGGCTGTGTGTGTCTATATCAAGGTGAAGGATGTGTGTGTCTATATCAAGGTGAAGGCTGTGTGTTTCTATATCAAGGTGAAGGCTGTGTGTGTCTATATCAAGGTGAAGGCTGTGTGTGTCTATATCAAGGTGAAGGCTGTGTGTGTCTATATCAAGGTGAAGGCTGTGTGTGTCTATATCAAGGTGAAGGCTGTGTGTGTCAATATCAAGGTGAAGGCTGTGTGTGTCTATATCATGGTGAAGGCTGTGTGTGTCTATATCAAGGTGAAGGCTGTGTGTGTCTATATCAAGGTGAAGGCTGTGTGTGTCTATATCAAGGTGAAGGCTGTGTGTGTCTATATCAAGGTGAAGGCTGTGTGTGTCTATATCAAGGTGAAGGCTGTGTGTGTCTATATCAAGGTGAAGGCTGTGTGTGTCTATATCAAGGTGAAGGCTGTGTGTGTCTATATCAAGGTGAAGGCTGTGTGTGTCTATATCAAGGTGAAGGCTGTGTGTGTCTATATCAAGGTGAAGGCTGTGTGTGTCTATATCAAGGTGAAGGCTGTGTGTGTCTATATCAAGGTGAAGGCTGTGTGTGTCTATATCAAGGTGAAGGCTGTGTGTGTCTATATCAAGGTGAAGGCTGTGTGTGTCTATATCAAGGTGAAGGCTGTGTGTGTCTATATCAAGGTGAAGGCTGTGTGTGTCTATATAAAGGTGAAGGCTGTGTGTGTCTATATAAAGGTGAAGGCTGTGTGTGTCTACATCAAGGTGAAGGCTGTGTGTGTCTACATCAAGGTGAAGGCTGTGTGTGTCTACATCAAGGTGAAGGCTGTGTGTGTCTATATCAAGGTGAAGGCTGTGTGTGTCTATATCAAGGTGAAGGCTGTGTGTGTCTATATCAAGGTGAAGGCTGTGTGTGTCTATATCAAGGTGAAGGCTGTGTGTGTCTATATCAAGGTGAAGGCTGTGTGTGTCTATATCAAGGTGAAGGCTGTGTGTGTCTATATCAAGGTGAAGGCTGTGTGTGTCTATATAAAGGTGAAGGCTGTGTGTGTCTATATAAGGTGAAGGCTGTGTGTGTCTACATCAAGGTGAAGGCTGTGTGTGTCTACATCAAGGTGAAGGCTGTGTGTGTCTATATCAAGGTGAAGGCTGTGTGTGTCTATATCAAGGTGAAGGCTGTGTGTGTCTATATCAAGGTGAAGGCTGTGTGTGTCTATATCAAGGTGAAGGCTGTGTGTGTCTATATCAAGGTGAAGGCTGTGTGTGTCTATATCAAGGTGAAGGCTGTGTGTGTCTATATCAAGGTGAAGGCTGTGTGTGTCTATATCAAGGTGAAGGCTGTGTGTGTCTATAACAAGGTGAAGGCTGTGTGTGTCTATATCAAGGTGAAGGCTGTGTGTGTCTATATCAAGGTGAAGGCTTTGCGATAGGTTCATTGATGAGCGCAGCAAAAAAAAGTACTTTGTTGCTTCTTTGTCTGAAACTCCAAAAGAAAAATGTTCTGATCACCTTCCTCCCTCCCCAACCAGAACCTGGAAACGAACCACATTATTTCCAATTCAAATGACTCCTGGAACTCTGGTTGAGAGTGTGGTTAGTGAACGTCTTCCTCCCTCCCTGATATCAGGCACCTCCATGTAAAGACGAGCAGGATTTTATATTCTCCTCACTCCAAACCACCCTGAGACGACGTCGGGTCAAATACACAGCATGCCTACCAATGCAGTTACATTGACCAGCTTCGAAAAACTGTGTGTTTTCCAAAATCCCTCCTATTGTCATTGCAATACCTATTGCTAAATAATAAGGACACTAGCCATCTGACCATGTACACTATAATCAGCAATATAGCTACACTGAACCTACTACACCTCTCTCTCACAGATGGTGTGATTGTGGCAGGAAACCGGATACCTGCTGAAGCCATTTGCATGTTGGAGTTGAAAGTCAAATCAGCCTCTATTTAAACAGACGAGATTTATCCTCAGGTTTAAGTGTCTTTCAGTCTCAGTTGTTTTTAAATTGGAGTATACATTGGGGGAAAAAAGTATTTAGTCAGCCACCAATTGTGCAAGTTCTCCCACTTAAAAAGATGAGAGAGGCCTGTAATTTTCATCATAGGTACACGTCAACTATGACAGACAAAATGAGAAAAAAAAATCCTGAAAATCACATTGTAGGATTTTTAATGAATTTATTTGCAAATTATGGTGGAAAATAAGTATTTTTTCCCCCACTGTACACCTTAGCCAAATACATTTAAACTCAGTTTTTCACAATTTCTGACATTTAATCCTAGTAAGAATTCCCTGTCTTAGGTCAGTTAGGATCACCACTTTATTTTAAGAATGTGAAATGTCAGAATATTAGTAGAGAGATCCCCCTGTTGCTTCAATATATCCACATAATTTTCCTTCCTCATGATGCCATCTATTTTGTGAAGTGCACCAGTCCCTCCTGCAGCAAAGCACCCCCACAGCATGATGCTGCCACCCCCGTGCTTCACGGTTGGGATGGTGTTCTTTGGCTTGCATGCCACCCCCTTTTTCCACCAAACATAACGATGGTCATTATGGCCAAAGAGTTCTATTTTTGTTTCATCAGACCAGAGGATATTTCTCCAAAAAGTACGATCTTCGTCCCCATGTGCAGTTGCAAACCGTAGTCTGGCTTTTTTATGGCGGTTTTGGAGCAGTGGCTTCTTCCTTGCTGAGCGGCCTTTCAGGTTATGTCGATATAGGACTCGTTTTACTGTGGATATAGACCTTTTGTACCTGTTTCCTCCAGCATCTTCACAAGGTCCTTTGCTGTTGTTCTGGGATTGATTTGCACTTTTCGCACCAAAGTACGTTCATCTCTAGGAGACAGAATGCGTCTCCTTCCTGAGCGGTATGACGGCTGCGTGGTCCCAAGGTGTTTCTACTTGCGTGCTATTGTTTGTACAGTTGAACGTGGTACCATCAGGCGTTTGGAAATTGCTCCCAAGGATGAACCAGACTTGTGGAGGTCTACAACAAAAGGTCTTGGCTGATTTCTTTTCATTTTCCCATGATGTCAAGCAAAGAGGCACTGAGTTTGAAGGTAGGCCTTGAAATACATCCACAGGTACACCTCCAATTGACTCAAATTATGTCAATTAGCCTATCAGAAGCTTCTAAAGCCATGACATCATTTTCTGGAATTTTCCAAGCTGTTTAAAGGCACAGTCAACTTAGTGTATGTAAACTTCTGACCCACTGGAATTGTGATACAGTGAATTATAAGTGAAATAATCTGTCTGGAAACAATTGTTGGAAAAATGACTTGTGTCATGCACAAAGTAGATGTCCTAACCGACTTTCCAAAACTATAGTTTGTTAACAAGAAATTTGTGGAGTGGTTGAAAAACGAGTTTTAATGACTCCAACCTAAGAGGATGTAAACTTCAGACTTCAACTGTATATATACACACACACATACACTACCAGTCAAAAGTAGTGTGCAGAGCTGTCATCAAGGCAAAGGGTGGCTACTTCGAAGAATCTCAAATATACAATATATTTTGATTTGTTTAACACTTTTTTGGTTACTACATGATTCCATATCTGTCATTTCATAGTTTTGATGTCTTCACTATTATTCTACAATGTAGAAAATAGTAAAAAATAAAGAAAAACCCTTGAATGAGTAGGTGTGTCCAAACTTTTGACTGGTACTGTAAGTATTCATTCACACAGCTGAGTCAAGGGGTGTGAATACTCTCTGAAGGGACTTTAGTTTAACGTATTTATTCAATTCCAGGAAGAAAGAATACAGTCATGTCAGCTGTTAGTTTGAGCCTAGAAATGTCTTTGCATACAGCCCATCAATGGAAACAGGATGCACCTGAGCTCCATTTCAAGTCTCATAGGAAAGAGTCTGAATACTTATGTAAATAAGGTATTTCTGTTTTTTATTTTGTATACATTTGCACAAATTTCAAAAAACCTGTTTTCACTTCGTCATTATGGGGTATTGTGCGTAGATTGCAGATTTTTTTTTTTGTAATCCATTTTAGAATAAGGCTGTAATGTAACAAAACGTGGAAAAAGTCAAGGGGTCTGAATACTTTCCGAAGGCACCGTTATAATACAGACAGTCTGGTAGATAGATTAGACAGACAGACAGACAGACAGACAGACAGACAGACAGACAGACAGACAGACAGACAGGCAGACAGACAGACAGACAGACAGGCAGGCAGGCAGGCAGGCAGACAGACAGCAGACATTGTCAGCTCCCGTCCAACACATTACCAGCTCTTATTACCCCTCTCCTTCTTTCTCTGTTTTTCACACACTTTCTCATGGCTTAAACTGAATGGCCAGAGTAAGCAGCTTGGATTGTCAGGCTCTAAATGTGTCTGTGTATAAAGGCAGTGTTGACCTTGCAGGCAGAGTTTCTCTGTGTAGAGAGAGAGGCTGAAATGACAGGGTTGCACTGTGTGGCTTTTGGCTAGCACGCACACAGGGGAGGGAAACACACACGAAGGACAGGACACAGTCAGGGGAGGGAAACACACACGAAGGACAGGACACAGTCAGGGGAGGGAAACACACACGAAGGACAGGACACAGTCAGGGGAGGGGAACACACACAAAGGACAGGACAGTCAGGGGAGGGAAACACACACGAAGGACAGGACACAGTCAGGGGAGGGAAACACACACGAAGGACAGGACACAGTCAGGGGAGGGAAACACACACGAAGGACAGGACACAGTCAGGGGAGGGAAACACACACGAAGGACAGGACACAGTCAGGGGAGGGAAACACACACGAAGGACAGGACACAGTCAGGGGAGGGAAACACACACGAAGGACAGGACACAGTCAGGGGAGGGAAACACACACAAAGGACAGGACACAGTCAGGGGGGATATTCTACAGAGGTGTCCATGTTCGTGCTAAAAAATCAAACACGCATACATGCAGGGAAACACACACAGGTGTACTCTCACACACACACAGTGAGTGTCCATCTGCTCTTCTGTGGTGACAGACCTTGTCCTTTGGCCAGCATTTTATCTCAGTGTGTGTTTGTCACGATCCGTCCCCATCTCTCTCTCCCACGCAGGACACACATCCACCTATCTGTCACAGGGCACAGTGGTGGCACCAGTCCCCCACAAACACAGTGGTGGCACCAGTCCCCCACAAACACAGTGGTGGCACCAGTCCCCCACAAACACAGTGGTTGATCATTTTGATAGGATTTCTACCAGGGGGACACATCTAAAGGCCTTACCCACCCTCTGATGTAGAGCTGGGGAGGTGTGTGTGTGTGTGCGTGTGTGTGTGCGTGCGTGGCGTGCGTGCGTGTGTGCGTGCACCGGGGGTTAGAGGGGAAAATAGTGGCATGGACAACTTTGTTCCACTTGGTTCATCGATTGCCGTTACCAGTTTACTTTTGAAGGACAGACTGGGGCAAAGTTACCGTTAGGCCTGGGCATGGCTTGGATAGTTACCGTTAGGCCTGTGGCTTGGATAGTTACCGTTAGGCCTGTGGCTTGGATAGTTACCGTTAGGCCTGTGGCTTGGATAGTTACCGTTAGGCCTGTGGCTTGGATAGTTACCGTTAGGCCTGTGGCTTGGATAGTTTACCGTTAGGCCTGTGGCTTGGATAGTTAACCGTTAGGCCTGTGGCTTGGATAGTTACCGTTAGGCCTGTGGCTTGGATAGTTACCGTTAGGCCTGTGGCTTTGATAGTTACCGTTAGGGCCTGTGGCTTGGATAGTTTACCGTTAGGCCTGTGGCTTGGATAGTTTACCGTTAGGCCTGTGGCTTGGATAGTTACCGTAGGCCTGTGGCTTGGATAGTTACCGTTAGGCCTGTGGCTTGGATAGTTACCGTTAGGCCTGTGGCTTGGATAGTTACCGTTAGGCCTGTGGCTTGGATAGTTACCGTTAGGCCTGTGGCTTGGATAGTTACCGTTAGGCCTGTGGCTTGGATAGTTACCGATAGGCCTGGGCATGGCTTGGATAGTTACCGTTAGGCCTGTGCATGGCTTGGATAGTTACCGTTAGGCCTGTGCATGGCTTGGATAGTTACCGTTAGGCCTGTGGCTTGGATAGTTACCGTTAGGCCTGTGCATGGCTTGGATAGTTACCGTTAGGCCTGTGCATGGCTTGGATAGTTACCGTTAGGCCTGTGGCTTGGATAGTTACCGTTAGGCCTGTGGCTTGGATAGTTACCGTTAGGCCTGGGCATGGCTTTGATAGTGGATGTACATGTAAGACATAAAGCCCTAGCAGAACCGGTAAGACGTAACATCTTCCTATAGGTACCATCACCCTAACCTCTCGTGGAGAGACTACCATACATTTTCGGAGCATTGTCGTGAAATGGAAGTTGGAAAAGAGCCAACATTTTCCCGGAGTTTGTTTCCCTGGTCATTTGGACGCATCATAAAGCGCTTTTAAAACTGGGGGAAAATTTCCCTTTTAAGGGCGGGGCCGAACTTCACAACTTCCCCAATTAAAATTTGGGGAAAAATTTAAAAGAAGGAAAAAGAAAGTAAGAAAGAAAAAGGGGGGGGGAAAAAACACAACTATCAGGGGGTTTTTTTCCACCCAGTTGAATAGTTTTATGTTTTTTTAATGTTTTGGGGGGTTTTAGGGTAGTGTATGTGGGGAGTTTTGGGGGTGGGGGGGGGTGGGGGGGGGTTTGGGGGGGGGGGATTTTTTTTTTTTTTCTTTTCCCCTTTTTTTATTTTTTTTTTCTTTTGGGGGGGGGGGGGGGGGGAAATGGTTTTTGGGGGGAGGGGGGGGGGGGGGGTTTTTTGGGTTGGTTGGGGGGGGGGGGGGGGGCGGGGGGGGGGGGGGGGTTTTGGGGGGGGGGGGGGGTTTTGGGGGGGGGGGGGGGGGGGGGGCGGGGGGCCCGGGGGGGGTGTGTGGCTGGGGGTTTGGGGGGTGGGGGGGGGGGGTGGGGGGGGTTTTTGGGGGGTGGTGGGGGGGGGGGGGTTTTTTGGGGGGGGGGGGGGGGGGGGGGGGGGGGGGGGGGGCGGGGGGGGGGGGTAGTGGGGGGGGGGGTGGGGGGGGGGGGGGGGGGGGGGGGTTGGGGTAGGGGGGGGCTTTGGGGGGGGGGGGGGGGGGGGGGGGGGTGGGGGGTGGGGCGGGGGGGGGGGTTCGGGGGGGTTTTTTGGGGGGGGGGGGGGGGGGGGGGGGGGTGCGGGGGGGGCGGGGGGGGGGGGGGGGGGGGGGGGCGTGGCGGGGGGGGGAGGGGCGGGGGGGGGGTGCGGGGGTTTGGGGGGGGGGGGCGGGGGGCGGGGGGGGGGGGGGGCGGGGGGTGGGGGGGCGGGGGGGGTGGGGGGGTGGGGTCCAGGGGTTTTGGGAGGGGGGGGGGGGTGTGGGGGGGGGGGGCGGGGGGGGGGGGGGGGGGGGGGGGTGGAGGGGGCTTGGGGGTTTGGGGCGGAGGGGGGGGGGGGGGTGGGGGGCTGGGGGGTGGGGGGTTTGGGGGGGGGGGGTGGGGGGGGGGGGGGGGGTGTGGGGTTGGGGGGGGGGGGGGGGGGGTGGGGGGTGGTTTTGGGGGGTGGTTGGTGGGGGGGGTGGTGGGGGGGGGGGGTGGGGGGGGGGTGGGGGGTTTTGGGGGGTTGGGGGGGGGTGGGGCGGTGGGGGGGGTGTAGGGGTGGGGGTGGGGGGTTTGGGGGGGTTTGGGGGTTTTGGGGGTTTTTTTGGGGGGAGGGGGGGTTGTGGGGGTTTTTGTGGTGTGGGAGGGGTGTGGTTTTGTGTGGTGTGGTTGGGTGTTTTGGTTGGGGGGGGGGGAGGTGGGGGGGGGTGTGGGGGGGTGGGGTTTGTTGGGGGGGTGTGTGTGGTTTTTGGGGGGGGTTGTTTGGGGGTTTGGGGGGGTGGTGTTGGGGGGGTGTGTGGGTGTGGTTGTGGGGTTTGTGGGGTCGTTGTTGGGTGTTGTGTGGTCGTGTGTGTTTGTTGGGGGGGTGTGGGTGAGTGTGGTGGTGGGGTGGGGTTGGGGGGTTTTGTGTGGTTGTTTGGGTTGGGGTTTGGGGTGTGTTGGGGTGGGTGGGTTTTGGGTTTTTGGGGTGTTGTTTTGGGGGTTTTGTTGGGGTGGTGGTTTTGTTTGTTTGGGGGGGGGGGGTTTGGGGGGGGTGTGGGGTGTGTTGGGGGGGGGGTGGGGGGGGTGGAGTGTTGGGGGTCGTGTTGTGTTTTGTGTTGGGGTTTTTGGGGTTGGGGGTCGTTGGGGGGTTTTTGGGGGTTGTGTGTTGTGGTTGGGGTTTTGTGTGTGTTGTGGGGGGTGGTTGTTTTGTTTGTGGTTTTGGTTGGGTATTTTTGGGGGTTTTTTGTTGGGGGGGGTTTTTGTTTGGGGGGGTTGTTGGGGGTTTTCGGGGGGTTTTTGTGTTTGTTGTGTGTTTGGGGGTTTTTTATGTTGGGTTGGGGGGGTTGTGGTTGTGTTGGGGGGTGTGGTTTTTTGTGTGGGGTAGGTGTGTGTTTGTGGGTGTTGTGTGGTTTGTGTGTGGGGGTGTGTGTGGGGTTGTGTGGGGTGTGGGTGTGTGTGTTGGGGTGGTTTTGTGTGTGTTTGGGGGGGGTGGGGGGTGGTGTGTGTGTGGGGTGTGTTGGGGGGTGGGGGGGGGGGGGGGTGGGGGGGGGGGGTGGGGTTTTGGGGGGCGGGGGGGGGCGGTGGGGTGGCGGGGGTGGGGGGCGGGGGTTGGGGGGGCGGGGGGGGGGGGTTTTTGGCGGGTGGGAGGGGGGTGGGGGGTGGGGGGGGCGGGGGGGGGTTGGGTGGGGGTGTGGGGGGGGGGTTGGGGGGGGGGGGTCGGGGGGGGGGGGGGGGGGCGGCGGGGGCGGTGGGGGTGGGGGGGGGGTGGGGGGGGGGGTTTTTTGGGGGGGGGGGGGGTTTGGGGGGGGGGGGGGGGGCGGGGGGGGGGGGGTTGGGGGGGGGGGGGGGGGTGGGGGGGGTGGGGGGGGTTTGGGGGGGGGGGGAGTGTGGGTTGGGGGGGGGGGGGGGGGAGGGTGTGGTGGTTGGGGGGGGGTGGGGTGGGGGTGGGGGCGGTGGGGGGGTGGGGGGGGGGGGGGGGGGGGGGTGGGGGGGGGGGAGGAGTTGTTTTGGGGGGGGGGTTGTGTTGGGGGGGGGTGGGGGGGTTTTTGGGGGGGGTTTTGGGTTGGGGTTTTGGGGTGTTGGGGGTTGGGGTTGGGGGTGGGTTTGGGTGTTTTGTGTGTTTGTGGTGGGGTGGGGGCGGTGGGAGTTGGGGGGTTTGTGGTTGTTTTGTTGGGTGGTTTTTTTGGTTGGTAAGGGGGGTTGTGTGTTTGGGGTTTTGGTTTTTGTTGGGGGGTTGTGTGTGTGGTTTGGGTGTTTTTGTGGGGGTCGTGGGGGGTGGTTTTTTGTGGGGTTGGGGGGGTGTGGGGTTTTGTGGGTTTTGGGGTGTTGGGGGGGGGGTGGGGTGGTGGGGATTGGGGGGGGGGGTCGTGTGTTTTGTCGGGGTTGGTGGGGTTGGGTGGGGTTGTGGTCGGGGGGGGTTGGGGGTGTGTTGGTGGGTGTTGGTTTGTGTGTTTTGGGGGTAGGGGTGGGTTGTTGGGGGGTTGTTTTGGTGGGTGGGGTTCGTTTTGTGGGGGTGTGTGATTTGGGGGGTGGGTGTGTGTGGGTGTTTGTGTGGGGTGTTGGGGGGTGGTGTGGGGGGGGTTTTGGGGTGGGCGGGGGTTGGGGGGGTGTGGGTGGGTTGTGTGTGTGGGTTTATTGGTTTGGGGGGTGTTAGTGGTTTTGTGGGGGGTTTGTGTTTGTTGGGGGTTAGTTGGTGTGTGTGGGTGGTTTGGGGGGTGGTTTGGGGGGTGTGGGGTGTGTGGTGTTGTGGTGTGTGGTGGGGTGTGTTTGGGGGGGGGGGGGGGGGTTGGGGGGGGTTTTTTGGGGGGGGGGGGGGGGGGGGGGGGGATTGGGCGGGGCGGGGGGTTGGGGGGGGGGTTGGGGGGGGGGGGGGGGCGGGGGGAGGGGAGGTGGGGGGGGGGGGGGGGGGGGGTTTTGGGGGGGTGGGGGGGGGGGGGGGGGGGTGGGGGGGCGGGGGGGGGGGGGGTTTTGGGGTTTTTGGGGGGGTCGGGTCGTGGGGGGGGGTGGGGGGGGGGGGGTGGTGGGGGGGGGGGGGGGGCTTCGGGGGGGGGTTTTGGGGGGGGGGGTCGTTGGGGGCGAGGGGGGGGGTGGGGTTTTGGGGGGTGGGGGGGGGGGGGGTGGGGGGGGGGGTTTTTTTGGGGGGGGGGGGGGGGGGGTTTTTGGGGGGGGCGGGGGGGGGGGGGGCGGGGCTGTTGGGGGGGGGGGGGGGGGGGGGGGGGGGGGGGGGGGGTTGGGGGGGGGGGGGGGGGGGGGGGGGGGGTTGGAGGGGGGGGGGGAAAGGGGGGGGGTTTGGGGGGGGGGGGGGGGGTTTTTTTTTTTTTATTTGGGGGTGGGGGGGTTTTGGGGGGGTTTTGGGGGAAGGGGAAGTTTGGGGGGGGGAAAAAAAAAGGGGGGGGGGGGGGGGGTTTTTTGGGGGGGAGGGGGGGGACCCTTTTGGGGGGAAAAAGCCCGGGGAAGGGGGGGAAAAAAAAAAAAATTTTAAAAATGGGAAAGGGGGGGTTTAGGGTTTTTTTTAAAAAGGGGGGGTAAAAAAAAAAATTTGGGGAAAAAAAGCGTTTTTTTGGAGAGTTGTTTTAAAAAAATTTGGGTTAGGAGGGGGGTTGGGTTTTTAAAAATTGGGGGTTTTTATTTCCCCGGGAAATTTTAAATTTTAAAAAGGGGGGTTTTTAAAACCCCGAAAACCGGCCCCGGGGAAAACCCAAAAAAAAATTCCCCCAAAAAAAAAAAAAAAAACCCCTTTCCGGGATTAAAAAACCCCCAAATTTAAAAATTTTTAAAAATGGGAAAAAAGGGTTTAAAAACTTAAAAAATCCCCGAATTTGGGGAAAATTTTGGGGTTTTTTTTAAAAACCCCAAATTTTTTCTGGTTTAAAATTTTTTTTTTATTATTTTTAAAATTAAACCTTTTAAACCCAAAAAAAAAATTTTTTTTTTTTTAAAGGGGGAAAAAAGGTAACAAATTTAAACCCCAAATTTAAAATTTGGGTTTTTTTTTTGGGTTTTAAAAAAAAATTAAAAAAACCCCCTTTTTAATTCGGAAAAAATTCTATTTTTTTCCTTCCCCGGGTTTTCCCCCCCAAATTACAAAATTTTTTTTTTTTCAATTTTTGTACCCGGGTTCCTTGCCCCGGGGGAAATTAAAAAGGGGGGTTTAAAAAAAAAAAAGAACCCCCCCCAACCTTACTTAACCAAACGCAACGTTTAGTTAACCCAGTAACCACGCGGAACGAATGCGTCAAAAATAAGACGTTCATCCATAATACGTTGAATTTCGATGAGAAACTGAGTATCTTGTTGGATATATCACAGCCAGACGAACACTAGGGTTACAAAGGGAGAGAGGGGTTAGGTTATTACTGGAAACTTTCACAGTACTGTCACTGTATCTCAGACAATCCAATTACCACAAGACATCTAGTTGCCCTTTTGGGTTCTTCAGATTATCACAGGTGTCCGTAATCATCTCTGGCCTTCCGTGTGGCCTTATCACATGTAAAATATATAAAATAATCAAATAAGATGATTTAAAAATAAAAATAGAATGACAAAGCTGTAACACACTATCCTAAACATAAACCATAAACTCAGTGAATACCATTGGTGTTTAAAATGAGGGTAAAATGAGGGTAAATTATATTTATTTAACTATGTTAATATGTCTTTGTTGTAAATGTTTTGGTGCTAAACTGCTGGTATTTGTGAAAAACGTCAATAATTGGAAGAGTTGCAGAGTTAATTGAAAATAATTACATTGTTGATTACATGCTTTTTTCATTAATTAGGCTATTTTCTCTTCAACCATGTGGTCTAAACTCGTGGACAATATGGACAAATATATTTTTTTTAAAACTACATTTTTCACAAGTTATTTAAGTATAAAATGTGTCACTAAAATTGCAAAATATTCCGGTAACTTTGGTGAACTGCCGGTAGCTTTGCAACCCTAATACATGACTCACACCCCCCCCCCCCCCCAAGTGGTGTGACAACAACAACAACTCACTTTGTTTGATGAGTCTCTTGTCGGCCACCAGGACATTCTCACCGTCCACCACGATGACCTTGCCGTCCCGCGGCCCCACGGCAAAGTTATCAAAGCTCACGTCCAGCAGGTAGAGGGCGAACTCAAAGTCGTTGTTGGTGAGCTGCTCAGCGATGTCCATCAACTGTCGGGCCAGGTCAACCCTCTTCTCCCACGGAGCGTTGTAGAAAGACCACAGCTCCTCACCGACGTAGTTCACTGCCACCACGCGACCACACGCTCCCAGGTACTTGGCAAACGGCCAGCCCTCGTCTGACGGGAAACTCTGTAGGAGAGAAAGGAGGGATGTGGGTTATTAGAAGAAAGAGATGTGGAGGAAAGAGGAAAGAGGTGTGGAGGAAAGGAGTGTGGAGGAAAGAGGTGTGGAGGAAAGGGGTGTGGAGGAAAGAGGTGTGGAGGAAAGAGGTGTGGAGGAAAGGGGTGTGGAGGAAAGAGGTGTGGGAAAGGGGGGTGGAGGAAAGGGGTGTGGAGGAAAGGGGTGTGGAGGAAAGAGGGTGTGGAGGAAAGGGGTGTGGAGGAAAGAGGTGTGGAGGAAAGGGGTGTGGAGGAAAGAGGTGTGGAGGAAAGGGGTGTGGAGGAAAGAGGTGTGGAGGAAAGAGGGAGGAAAGAGGTGTGGAAAGGTGTGGAGGAAAGGGTGTGGAGGAAAGAGGTGTGGAGGAAAGAGTGTGAGGAGGGTGTGAGGGAGGAGGAAAGGAGGTGTGGAGGAAAGGAGTGTGGGGAACAGAGGGTGGGGAGAGGAAAGGGTGTGGAGAGGACGAGTGTGGAGAGGGGTGTGGGGAAGGAAAGAGGTGTGGGGAGGAAAGGTGTGGGAAGCGGTGTGGGAGGAAGAGGGTGTGGGAGGAGGGGAAAGAGGTGTGGAGGCAAGGGTGTGGGAGGAAAGAGGGTGTGAGGAAAGGGGTGTGATTTGGAGGAAAGGGAGGTGTGGAGGAAAGGGTGTAAGAGGTGTGGAGGAAAGACGGAGGGTGGTGTGGAGGAAAGAGGGTGTGGGGAAAGAGGTTGAGGAGGAAAGGGAACAGGGTGTTGAGAGGAAAGAGGTGTGGAGGAAAGAGTGTGTGGAGGGGAAAGGGAGTGAAGTGAGGAAAGGGGTGTGAGGAAAAGGTGTGGAGGAAATAAGGGCTGTAACCCTTGTCTAATGGAAAGTCCAAATCGAACTTTAGTTAAAGTTGCATTTAAAACATTAAAAACAACACCATATAAGAGATACGGGTGGGGGGTGGGGGGGGGGGGGGGGAAGACAGAGGAGGGAAAGGTGGTCATTTTAGAACAGAATAAAGAGGAGATAAACAACAGTGATCTTACAACAGTGTATAAAACCAGGATAAATAAACACAGTGATAATTAACACAGTGATAATGTAGAAGTCTGTGCCTGCTATTGACAAAGTCGTGGGATATTAACGCAGAACAACACAATGAAGTCCCCAAAATATATTGGGGGGCCAGTATGAAAAATGTATGCACTCACTAACTGTAAGTCGCTCTGGGTAAGAGAGTCTGCTAAATGACTAAAATGTAAAAGTTGGTTCAACAGTGAGAGTTGTTACTGAGCTGGTAAACGTTGATTCAACAGTGAGTTGTTCTGTGAAACTAGTTAAAATAGCCAGTTAGCCTAGCATCAGTACCAGGACTGGTAAATTCAACATGTTGTGTTGTCATTATGAAATGCATTGCCAGGGAAATGTTCCTTCATATTTGATTTCGCCCTCCATCCTTGTTATATGTGTATAAAGGAAGCAGCTTCAATATTGCAGTAAGGCAAACACAAACATACATTACGGGATTCTTCCGATGGCATTGAGGAGAGACACCACATCAGTCACTGGCCTCATCAATAAGTGCATTGATGACATCGTCCCCACAGTAACTGTACGTACATACCCCAACCAGAAGCCATGCATTACAGGAAACATCCGCACTGAGCTAAAGGGTAGAGCTGGCACTTTCAAGGAGTGGGACTCTAACCCGGAAGCTTAAAATATATCCCGCTATGCCCTCCGACGAACCATCAAATAGGCAAAGCGTCAATACAGGACTAAGATTGAATCGTACTACACCGGCTCCGACGCTCGTCGGATGTGGCAGGGCTTGCAAACTATTACAGACTACAAAAGGGAAGCACAGCCGCGAGCTGCCCAGTGACATGAGCCTACCAGACGAGCTAAATTACTTTTATGCTCGCTTCGAGGCAAGTAACACTGAAACATGCATGAGAGCATCAGCTGTTCCCGACGACTGTGTGATCACGCTCTTCGTAGCCGATGTGAGTAAGACATTTAAACAGGTCAACAATCACAGGGCCAGACGGATTACCAGGACGTGTACTCCGAGCATGCGCTGACCAACTGGCAAGTGTCTTCACTGACATTTTCAACATGTCCCTGACTGAGTCTGTATAACAACATGTTTCAAGCAGACCACCATAGTCCCCGTGCCCAAGAACCCTAAGATAACCTGCCTAAATGACTACCGACCCGCAGAACTCATGTCTGTAGCCATGAAGTGCTTTGAAAGGCTGGTCATGGCTCACATCAACACCATTATCCCAGAAACCCTAGACCCACTCCAATTTGCATACCGCCCCAACAGATCCACAGATGATACAATCTCTATTGCACTCCACACTGCCCTTTCACACCTGGACAAAAGGAACACCTACGTGAGAATGCTATTCATTGACTACAGCTCAGCATTCAACACCATAGTGCCCTCAAAGCTCATCACTAAGCTAAGGACCCTGGGACTAAACACCTCCCTCTGCAACGGGATCCTGGACTTCCTGACAGGTGGTAAGGGTAGGTAACAACACATCTGCCACGCTGATCCTCAACATGGGGGCCCCTCAGGGGTCCATGCTCAGTCCCCACCTGTACTCCCTGTTCACTCATGACTGCATGGCCAGGCACGACTCCAAAACCATCATTAAGTTTGCCGATGACACAACAGTGGTAGGCCTGATCACCGACAACGACGAGACAGCCTATAGGGAGGAGGTCAGAGACCTGGCAGTGTGGTGCCAGGAAAACAACCTCTCCCTCAACGTGATCAAGACAAAGGAGATGATGGTGGACTACAGGAAAAAGAAGAGGACCGAGCACGCCCCCATTCTCATCGAAGGGGCTGTAGTGGAACAGGTTGAGAGCTTCAAGTTCCTTGGAGTCCACATCACCAACGAACTATCATGGTCCAAACACACCAAGACAGTCGTGAAGAGGGCACGACAAAGCCTATTCCCCCTCAGGAGCCTGAAAAGATTTGGCATGGGTCCTCAGATCCTCAAAAAGTTCTACAGCTGCACCATCGAGAGCATCCTGACTGGTTGCATCACTGCCTGGTATGGCAACTGCTCGGCCTCCGACCGCAAGGCACTACAGAGGGTAGTGCGTACGGCCCAGTACATCACTGCGGCCAAGCTTCCTGCCATCCAGGACCTCTATACCAAGCGGTGTCAGAGGAAGGCCCTAAAAATTGTCAAACACTCCAGCCACCCTAGTCATAGACTGATCTCTCTGCTACCGCACGGCAAGCGGTACCGGAGCGCCAAGTCTATGTCCAAGAAGCTTCTAAACAGTTTCTACCCCCAAGTCGTAAGACTCCTGAACATCTAATCAATTGGCTACCCGGACTATTTGCACTGCCCCCCCCCTCCCCTCCCCCCCTCTTTTACGCTGCTGCTACTCTCTGTCTATATCTATGCATAGTCACTTTAATAACTCTCCCTACATGTACATATTACCTCAATTACTTAGACTAACCGGTGCCCCCGCACATTGACTCGGTACCGGTACCCCCTGTATATAGCCTCGCTATTGTTATTTTTACTGCTGCTCTTTAATTATTTGTTACTTTTATTTCGTATTATTTTATATTGTATTTTTTTGGTATTCTTTCTTAAAACTACATTGTTGGTTAAGGGCTTGTAAGTAATCATTTCACTGTAAGGTCTACACCTTTTGTATTCACAGCATGTGACAAATAACATTTGATTTGATTTGACACCTGAAATGAGGAGAGTGTGCGAAAGCTGTAGTTGGCTAACTGGGCAGCCCTCTGAGGAACTGGATTGGCTATGTCTCATTACACCTCTCTCACTCTCTCTTTCGCGAACTGGATTGGCTATGTCTCATTACACCTCTCTCACTCTCTCTTTTGCGCAATCTCTCTCCATCCATTTCTCCAGGCATATAGTTAAGACAATTACAGATGTGAGAAGGAATAAATTACGGGAAAAATAATAATAATAATAACATTTACTGGAGCCCACCTGACTACTGCCTGTTAGCCATACTGTCAGTCTGCTTTATTCAATCAGTGAGTGTGTGTGCGGTGTGTGTGTGTGTGTGCGGTGTGTGTGTGTGTGTGTGTGCGGTGTGTGTGTGTGTGTGCGGTGTGTGTGTGTGTGTGTGTGTGTGTGTGTGTGTGCGGTGTGTGTGTGTGTGCCAGTCCAAGTGGTGGTACACGCTAAACAAATGATTAGTCAGCTAACTGACGATTAGCCTGCGTTGTTTTCTCACTTCACTGCTACCACTCTGTCAAGACCAGACTAGGGTCACAGGTTTTTTTTAAGTCCAATTAAAAAACTGTTGTAAGACCCCCTTATCGTGTTCACACACAAAGTGGTTCAGAATGAGACATTAGGAGTAAGCCTGTAGAATGGAATACAGTAAGTTATATCAAGTGTGTAATATGATGACCTAGCCTAGTTTAGTATGTACAATGTAATATAACCTAGTTTAGCCTGTAGAATGTCATATGATAACCGAGCCTAGTTTAGCCTGTACAATATAATAGGATAACCTGGTTTAACCTGTAGAATGTAATATGATAACATACACAAAAATGTATACACGCATGACTGTAAGTTGCTTTGGATAAAAGCGTCTGCTAAATGGCATATTATTATTATTATTATTATTATTATTATAATAACCTAGCCTAGTTTAGCATGTACAATGTAATATAACCTAGTTTAGCCTGTACAATAAAATATGGTAACCTAGCCTAGCCTGTAGTGTTATATGGTAACCTAGCCTAGCCTGTAGTGTTATATGGTAACCTAGCCTGTAGTGTTATATGGTAACCTAGCCTAGCCTGTAGTGTTATATGGTAACCTAGCCTAGCCTGTAGTGTTATATGGTAACCTAGCCTAGCCTGTAGTGTTATATGGTAACCTAGCCTAGCCTGTAGTGTTATATGGTAACCTAGCCTAGCCTGTAGTGTTATATGGTAACCTAGCCTAGCCTGTAGTGTTATATGGTAACCTAGCCTGTAGTGTTATATGGTAACCTAGCCTAGCCTGTAGTGTTATATGGTAACCTAGCCTAGCCTGTAGTGTTATATGGTAACCTAGCCTAGCCTGTAGTGTTATATGGGTCAATATCACCATAAGGTGCCTTTGAGACTTCCCCATTTCCCCCCCAAAAAGCTGAGATTTTCCATTGAACTTCATATTCATTGTATTAAGTATATGTTATGCTGTTAGAAATGCATATTGGTCAAGCTCCCACACTTTTTATAAATTAACTGCAAGCAGACAATTTACATGCAAACAGCAAAATATGTCCACCCTGTCATGGACAATTTCAAAGCAGAATAAATACATTGTAATTACATAGTGATTATAAAACGTACATTTTCAGAAAACTATTTAGTCACTTTCTCAACAATATATTTTAGTTTATGGGAAAAGTATTTGGATAATAATGAAATTATGGCAAACTATTTGTTTCTCTATAAAATCTGCGAGAGTTGCACTTTCTTTTCTAAATAAAATCTAACAAAAAAGATATCTGGTCAAACTTTCAAACAATACTATTTGGCCCTCATTTGTTTATAAAGGAATCACACAAAAGATTTTGCTAACTTGTGAAAATAATTTGTTTATTTTCATAGAACATGAAAATAACAGGGTGGACAGTGACATGACAGGGTGGACCCTGGGCATGACAGGGTGGACACGTTGTGAAATGTCATTGAATGGCCTCATAAATGCAAGGAACAATGCAAGAAAATGATGTAAAAAATGCCTTTTCCCATGTAGGGGGAAATTACAAGTTGAACAGACTGTTTTTGATCCACTCTACCTGCATGCAGCCACTGAATAAAGATGCCCAAAATGAGACATTAATGTGGCCTTCTAGCGTTAAACTCTGTACATCATTCTGCACAGTGAAAGTCAAACATTCAACTGTAGAACAAGAAGAAAAATGTTTTTTAAGTGGAGAACAGTTGATTTGAAAAAAACAGAATATTACAGAAAGATCACTTGGACGCATCTCCAAACAGTCTCTCCCTTTCTGCAGAGACATGGCTCAGTTCTGCAGTTGCTGTTCCACATACTTCCATGCAGACACTTCAATCTGTACAGAGCGCTTGTTCAGAGCCTGTGGTTCTGGTATTAGGCAAAGTACCTGCCAGTCATGGTACCAACAGATGTCGTCCCGAAGACTTGGCCATTTGAACTTGTTTATGCCATGGCGTTGCATACACTTAACTTTCACACTGTGCCCTTCTGCATCCATGATGATACCTGGGTATGCTTCATTGTCATAATTAACGACGCACCACTCTCCAATGTGCTTTACCTCAATCATTTCTGGTCTCCTAGGATTATCTGGTGTCTTTCCACATGCTGGGGACTTGTCAGATGAAACAGGAACATTAGCTAGAGTGACCTCTTGAAGGTTAAAGCAGGGGCAGTCCAAAACACCTTCCTCCCTTTTACACAGACATGAAATGTTTCTGTATTTCATTTGGCCGGGTGTCAGACTGATAGCTTGGTGGATTCTCATAGTGCCTTTTATGGCAGCTATTGCAGGTACCTCAGGCTTTGATTCAATATCCCTCTCTGGGATGAAGAACAGCTCGACAGATGTGTCCAGGCTTTTCAGCTTGTTATACAAGCTCTGGGCATCAGGAATGTCTCCTCCATGGGCTACAATCCGGTCTGCTGACCTCTTGAGGGCCCCACCCACACCGTCTGGTGCCCCCTTCCCATGATTAGCCTCAAAGAAACTCCACGTTATATCTTTGAAGCCATACTTGTAGGGTTCCGTTGAGAGGTAGAAGAAATGTCCCTTTTGTCGATACTGCGTTGCAGGCCCATCGCTGAAAAAATGAAGTGTGCTGACTTGAGGGTGTCGTTCTCTCACTACCTTCAGAACTGGATCAAGGTGGGCCCAGATGGCCACAGGGTTGTGTCTTCTGGAGGGTGATATGGAGCAGAAGGTGTGTGGCGCTTGTTCACCAGTGGTGTAGAGCACTCCAGTGTGCAGACTGGCCTGCTTGTGTGAGCCTCCAAAATGCACAGATTGTATTTCTTCGCTGTACTTACATGAGTAATTTTCGCTAAAATCTATATGCAAGAGGGACTCATTGTGCTTCAGACTCCTCCTGAGCTCCCTGTAGGCATCAAACTGCCATTTAATGTTGAAGACATGGCTCCTAAAATGGAGAAGCCTCTCCTGGAAATCTGTGTTAAGCTCATGCGCTGTTGTTGTTATCTCCCTTTTCACTGTTATTGTTGACACCTTCTCATCCTTCTTGATCTTCTCTGTCATCCACTGAGATAAACGAATGTTCTCTTCCCCAGGGGTTTTCAGCATCGGGTGACAAGTTAGGAGGCATTCACTGCACTCACCATAAGCACAGACCTTGGCTTTCGGGTCACACATGGTTGCTTCAGACATTTCCTCAATATTTCTTGAGGACAGTAACCCTTGGCTCTGCAAGGCATTGGCAATGAATTGCAAGTTCTCATGTTTTTTGCAGAGACATGTGTCACGGTCAGAGGAAGAAGGGGTTACCGCAGTTTCAGCAGGGGAGTTGGGTGGTGTCTCTGACTGTAGCAAAGCACTGGCCCTGTTTCTGGCTCTGGCTTGACTTTTTGCCTCTCTCCATTTCTTTCTTTTTGCCCTCTTCTCTCTCTCACTGAGCTCATTGACACCCTTCTTCTTTCCAGTCTCTCTGTCTTTTTTTCCATTTGACCCTTTCTTTCTCAAGGTACTTTCTTCTTCTGTCTGGGTCAGCATCACGACGTTCCCGATATCTCCTTGCGATCTCAGCTCCTTTTGATCTCATTCCTTGAAAAAGACGATTCAAAATGTTCCCTTACACACTTTAATTGGCAGTCCCGGTAAACTAGGCTTGCATTATCAAACTAGGTTTGCTGATACCGATATCGGCAAAAAAATTGTCCATATTGTCCATTCTTACTATGTATAGCATGTACTGTTATAAAATGTGTGTAATAGCTGTTGTAATATGTGTAACATTATCAGTATGTGGCCTAAACTATGCACATGTCCTTCCTGTCATGAACCATGTCCACCCTGTCATGGAAGGCTTGCTGACAGGGTGGACAATGACAGGGTGGACATTTTTGGCTAATGTTAGCATTTAATGAGCACATGGTGGACCTTCACTTAGCAACATACTACAGTTAGCAAGCTGACTTTGTACTGTTTTACAAATATATTTCAAAGTTCTGATAGGTTTTTCTATCAATTGATATTTCACTATGACAGAGTGGACATGTTAAGCTTGACAACATCCAACTACACACATAATATGATGAAAATTATGAAACATAAGTGTAAATACTTACTCTGCAACTAGACACTGGTTCAGCCTTCATTGAAGAAAGACAAAATGCTCGTAGTGATGTCACTGAAAACATCAGTGGGTTTCTTAAAGGGGCAGTTACCCCATAATGACAGGGTGGACAGCAATTTCAGGGACACATGCAAAATGTTCAATATGATTATGAAAATACAATATACATGATCAAAATTACTTGTTTTATCAAATAACTTATTGTGGACAGTAAAACCATGTAAAAAAATGGATTTAGTATCATTTAACCACTTATTACACACACTGTAGTTAGCAGAGCAGTGTGTGGGACATGCCAAAATCACGTACATCCAATGAAAAAAATTTAATAAAATGAAGGAAACACTTTTTTAGAGACTTATCATTCTACTAATATGTGTGCAAATGTTTGGCCACTTATAATAAGACCTCAGACTTTCATTATTCTGCTAAATTTTCATGATGACTGAGTGAGTCTGATGAGGACACCAAAGGCACCTCATAGTGATATTGACTCATATGGTAACCTAGCCTGTAGTGTTATATGGTAACCTAGCCTGTAGTGTTATATGGTAACCTAGCCTAGCCTGTAGTGTTATATGGTAACCTAGCCTGTAGTGTTATATGGTAACCTAGCCTAGCCTGTAGTGTTATATGGTAGCCTAGCCTGTAGTGTTATATGGTAACCTAGCCTGTAGTGTTATATGGTAACCTAGCCTGTAGTGTTATATGGTAACCTAGCCTAGCCTGTAGTGTTATATGGTAACCTAGCCTAGCCTGTATTGTTATATGGTAACAGAGCCTAGCCTGTAGTGTTATATGGTAACCTAGCCTGTAGTGTTATATGGTAGCCTAGCCTGTAGTGTTATATGGTAACCTAGCCTGTAGTGTTATATGGTAACCTAGCCTGTAGTGTTATATGGTAACCTAGCCTAGCCTGTAGTGTTATATGGTAACCTAGCCTGTAGTGTTATATGGTAACCTAGCCTAGCCTGTAGTGTTATATGGTAACCTAGCCTAGCCTGCAGTGTTATATGGTAACCTAGCCTAGCCTGTAGTGTTATATGGTAACCTAGCCTGTAGTGTTATATGGTAACCTAGCCTAGCCTGTAGTGTTATATGGTAACCTAGCCTAGCCTGTAGTGTTATATGGTAACCTAGCCTAGCCTGTAGTGTTATATGGTAACCTAGCCTAGCCTGTAGTGTTATATGGTAGCCTAGCCTGTAGTGTTATATGGTAACCTAGCCTGTAGTGTTATATGGTAACCTAGCCTGTAGTGTTATATGGTAACCTAGCCTGTAGTGTTATATGGTAACCTAGCCTAGCCTGTAGTGTTATATGGTAACCTAGCCTAGCCTGTAGTGTTATATGGTAACCTAGCCTAGCCTGTAGTGTTATATGGTAACCTAGCCTAGCCTGTAGTGTTATATGGTAACCTAGCCTAGCCTGTAGTGTTATATGGTAACCTAGCCTAGCCTGTAGTGTTATATGGTAACCTAGCCTAGCCTGTAGTGTTATATGGTAACCTAGCCTAGCCTGTAGTGTTATATGGTAACCTAGCCTAGCCTGTAGTGTTATATGGTAACCTAGCCTGTAGTGTTATATGGTAGCCTAGCCTGTAGTGTTATATGGTAACCTAGCCTAGCCTGTAGTGTTATATGGTAACCTAGCCTAGCCTGTAGTGTTATATGGTAACCTAGCCTAGCCTGTAGTGTTATATGGTAACCTAGCCTAGCCTGTAGTGTTATATGGTAGCCTAGCCTAGCCTGTAGTGTTATATGGTAACCTAGCCTAGCCTGTAGTGTTATATGGTACCTAGCCTAGCCTGTAGTGTTATATGGTAACCTAGCCTAGCCTGTAGTGTTATATGGTAACCTAGCCTAGCCTGTAGTGTTATATGGTAGCCTAGCCTGTAGTGTTATATGGTAACCTAGCCTGTAGTGTTATATGGTAACCTAGCCTGTAGTGTTATATGGTAACCTAGCCTGTAGTGTTATATGGTAACCTAGCCTGTAGTGTTATATGGTAACCTAGCCTAGCCTGTAGTGTTATATGGTAACCTAGCCTAGCCTGTAGTGTTATATGGTAACCTAGCCTAGCCTGTAGTGTTATATGGTAGCCTAGCCTGTAGTGTTATATGGTAACCTAGCCTAGCCTGTAGTGTTATATGGTAACCTAGCCTAGCCTGTAGTGTTATATGGGTAACCTAGCCTAGCCTGTAGTGTTATATGGTAACCTAGCCTAGCCTGTAGTGTTATATGGTAACCTAGCCTAGCCTGTAGTGTTATATGGTAACCTAGCCTGTAGTGTTATATGGTAACCTAGCCTAGCCTGTAGTGTTATATGGTAACCTAGCCTAGCCTGTAGTGTTATATGGTAACCTAGCCTGTAGTGTTATATGGTAACCTAGCCTAGCCTGTTAGTGTTATATGGTAACCTAGCCTAGCCTGTAGTGTTATATGGTAACCTAGCCTGTAGTGTTATATGGTAACCTAGCCTAGCCTGTAATGTTATATGGTAACCTAGCCTAGCCTGTAGTGTTATATGGTAACCTAGCCTAGCCTGTAGTGTTATATGGTAACCTAGCCTAGCCTGTAGTGTTTATATGGTAACCTAGCCTAGCCTGTAGTGTTATATGGTAACCTAGCCTAGCCTGTAGTGTTATATGGTAACCTAGCCTAGCCTGTAGTGTTATATGGTAACCTAGCCTAGCCTGTAGTGTTATATGGTAACCTAGCCTAGCCTGTAGTGTTATATGGTAACCTAGCCTAGCCTGTAGTGTTATATGGTAACCTAGCCTAGCCTGTAGTGTTATATGGTAACCTAGCCTAGCCTGTAGTGTTATATGGTAACCTAGCCTAGCCTGTAGTGTTATATGGTAACCTAGCCTAGCCTGTAGTGTTATATGGTAACCTAGCCTGTAGTGTTTATATGGTAACCTAGCCTAGCCTGTAGTGTTATATGGTAACCACCTAGCCTGTAGTGTTTATATGGTAACCTAGCCTAGCCTGTAATGTTATATGGTAACCTAGCCTAGCCTGTAGTGTTATATGGTAACCTAGCCTAGCCTGTAATGTTATATGGTAACCTAGCCTAGCCTGTAGTGTTATATGGTAACCTAGCCTAGCCTGTAATGTTATATGGTAACCTAGCCTAGCCTGTAGTGTTATATGGTAACCTAGCCTGTAGTGTTATATGGTAACCTAGCCTAGCCTGTAGTGTTATATGGTAACCTAGCCTGTAGTGTTATATGGTAACCTAGCCTAGCCTGCAGTGTTATATGGTAACCTAGCCTAGCCTGTAGTGTTATATGGTAACCTAGCCTAGCCTGTAGTGTTATATGGTAACCTAGCCTAGCCTGTAGTGTTATATGGTAACCTAGCCTAGCCTGTAATGTTATATGGTAACCTAGCCTGTATTGTTATATGGTAACCTAGCATGTAATATGCAACATGATTAGTCATTCAGTGGTGGAGAACATGTAACAACTCTGTTGATTATCTCTGACTCAACTAGGCTGAGGGGCCAACATGGGGCCTACATGGGCTAGGCTGAGGGGCCAACATGGGCTAGGCTGAGGGGCCAACATGGGCTAGGCTGAGGGGCCAACATGGGCTAGGCTGAGGGGCCAACATGGGCTAGGCTGAGGGGCCAACATGGGCTAGGCTGAGGGGCCAACATGGGCTAGGCTGAGGGGCCAACATGGGCTAGGCTGAGGGGCCAACATGGGTTCAGCTGAAGAGCCAACATGGGCTAGGCTGAGGGGCCAACATGGGCTAGGCTGAGGGGCCAACATGGGCTAGGCTGAGGGGCCAACATGGGCTAGGCTGAGGGGCCAACATGGGCTAGGCTGAGGGGCCAACATGGGCTAGGCTGAGGGGCCAACATGGGCTAGGCTGAGGGGCCAACATGATTTGGTTGGATTCCATCCTCCTTTATAAGAGGGCTAAAAGTCTGCTGAACCGTTCAATGCCACGATTTAGGGAGGCCAGAGGGCCAGATATTATGGGATGTTTGTTGGTGTCAAGGATAGGATAAAGTAATCCTTCTACCCAATCAGTTATTTAAAATCCATCTTCAGCTGTTCTGAGCTGCCCTGTCCCCTTATCTGGTTTAAATGTCCATTCTAGAATGCCGTTCTAGCCAATCAGAAAAGAGTATTCAACAATGCTGTGGTATAATAGAGCTCTGTAGAAATGTTAATATCCACTGGAGTAGTGTAGTGGTAGAGTAGCCCGTGGCATAGCAATACTATTTATGACACTGGACGCATAGCTAGATTAAGTCAAAACAAGATCACAGGAAGACGATAGTAGTATGTTAAAAACTCAAAGGAAACTAAATTAAATATTACATTTACATTTTAGTCATTTAGCAGACGCTCTTATCCAGAGCGACTTACAGGAGCAATTAGGGTTAAGTGCCTTGCTCAAGGGCACATCGACAGATTTTTCACCTAGTCGGCTCGGGGATTAGAACCAGCGACCTTTCGGTTACTGGCACAACGCTCTTAACCACTAAGCTACATGCCGCCAACCACTTTTTTTTTATGGGGGGTGGGGGAAGAAGGATTACTTTTATACTATTTTATACTAATATGAAATCTATAATTAGGCTAGGCTAATTATAGTGAACATTTGGCCTGGGCTCTGTGTTCTCTCCTCAACCCTCCTGAGGGGGACTGGAGCATGGCTCAAAGGAAACTGGCCCTTCTCCAGAGGAGAGAATGAAAGGGGTCGAGCGAGAGACAGCAAGACACACCTGTGTCCTCACACAGACAGTCACACAGACAGTCACACAGACACACACACACACACACACACACACACACACACACACACACACACACACACACACACACACACACACACACACACACAGTCACAGACCGTCACACCAGTGTTGAAGGAAAAATACAAATATGCTATGCCTAAAGTTAACCCTCAATCCACAACAACCACAACTCAAAACAAATATCCAGCCAGCCCAGTGTGTTCAGCAGCTAACAGTCCTCTGTTATAAACCAGACCAGTTAGCCTCCAGCCAGCCAGCCCAGTGTGTTCAGCAGCTAACAGTCCTCTGTTATTAACCAGACCAGTTAGCCTCCAGCCAGCCAGCCCAGTGTGTTCAGCAGCTAACAGTCCTCTGTTATAAACCAGACCAGGGCGTGGAGGAATTCTCAGCATTTTCTCCAATCATCAAAACCTCTGAAACCTCCACAACAAACAGGTCTGGACAGGACAGGACGGGACGGGACAGGTATAGGACAGGACAGGACGGGACAGGTATAGCCAGTGCAACACAGGGGTTAAAAACGCACAGCAGAGTAGCACACACACACACACACAAACTTGTGTATCAAAATAAAACTCCTACATTGTGAGTGTAAAGAATGAAACACACTGAGAATCTCACTGCCGTTAGACTGTTTATAGGTACGTATCCCAGTGGGAGGCCGTTCTTAGTTCTTTCTAGAACAAAAGCGGTACATGCTGTGTGCCGACCCGGTGGTGACGAACCTGCCGTTTCTACTTGTAGAATCACAACGCTCGTCAGTGGCCAACAGCTGGACTTTGAGCCAATCAATCAGAGAGCAGCAACCCCCACGTGTGGGGAGCCAACAGGAGAGAAAACACAAAGGAAAAAAAATAGGCCATTTTCTCCATAGAGCCACGGTTAAATGTCACGAGACAGTCACACTTTATACGCAATGTAGGTTATGGGATGGTAGCTGGCTAAGTGCACAGACGCAATGCACACAACACTAAATACTGCCTCCAAGCTAGCTAACCACCGTAGCTAGTATTGACATAATTAAATCACAATGGATTAGGTTTCTGTGAAACAGCTGCCTGTGTTAGCTGCCGAGTTAGTGCAGTGTAATTAGCTAGCTATGTTGTACTAACTAGAGAATATGCTAACGTTAGCTAGCTAGCTAAACATTTGGCTATGGGCTGGCTCTGGCAGTACGGGATTATGCTGAGTGAATTAAAGAGTTTATTCGTCATCTTGCTAGGTAGTTATCTAGCTGTGGCCATCTGGCTAGTATCAACAAGGGCTTTGTATAAAATAGCAACATTAGCTCAGATAGCTAGCTAGCTAGCATTGGAAATTAGACCATAAACTAAGCAACACACACGGACATGCATTGCCCAACAACGATACTGCCACCTTCTGGTTTGGAGTATTTTAACAAGGCTGAGTGGCTGACGACTTCAAGGCCTTTGCTGTGTGAACACAAAAGAGATTGACTACCAACACACTGTTCAGAGGTGCTAAGTACTGACTGCAGGCAAACGTTTAACAATCCTACCGGCGTGTCAGAGCTAGAAATGTGTGTGTGTGTGTGTGTGTGTGTGTGTGTGTGTATGTGTATGTGTATGTGTATGTGTGTGTGTGTGTGTGTGTGTGTGTGTGTGTGTGTGTGTGTGTGTGTGTGTGTGTGTGTGTGGGCCCCGTCTAGCATTTTGCTGGCCATTAAAGTTTAAAGCCAAGAGAGCTCTTCAGGCCCCACAGGGGAGCAGCCAGTCCAGTCTGGTCCAGCAGCATCAGCTAGCTACCTCTCACACAGCATACCAACTCCTCTTCCTGCTTCCCTGGCAGACATACATCACACCACCACCCCTCTCTCTCAATCTCCTCTTCCCTCTCCTCTCTCTCTCTCTCTCTCTCTCTCTCAATCTCCTCTTCCCTCTCCTCTCTCTCTCTCTCTCTCGCAATCTCCACTTCCCTCTCTCTCCCCCTCCTCTCTCTCAATCTCCTCTTCCCTCTCCTCTCTCTCTCTCAATCTCCTCTTCCCTCTCTCTCCCCCTCCTCTCTCTCAATCTCCTCTTCCCTCTCCTCTCTCTCCTCTATCTCTCTTCTCTCTCATCTCCTCTTCCCTCTCTCTCTCCCCCTCCTCTCTCTCAATCTCCTCTTCCCTCTCCTCTCTCTCTCTCAATCTCCTCTTCCCTCGCTCTCCTTTTTCTCTCCCTCTCCCTTCTGGCACAATGCAGACGTGGGATTCAGTAACAGTCAGAGAGAAGTGTGTGAAGGAGAAGGGAGGGAGGGAGGGAGGGGGAGGGGGAGGGAGGGGAGGGAGGGAGGGGGGGAGGGAGGGGGGGGAAAAAAGGAGGGAGTAACAGAGCTGGAAAGCAAATTTGTCTGTATTTGTGCGAGGGGAAAAATTTAATTGAAGAACAACAAACACAGAACAGAAGAAAAGGGGTCAAGAGAGAGAGAGAGCGAGACAGAGAGAGAGAGGGAAAACAAACAAGAAGGAGGGGGGGGAAACAAAACGGAAGAAGAAAGGGGAAGGAGAGAGAAAAACCCAAAACAACGGGAGAAAAAAAAGAAAAGAGGAGAGAAAAACAAAGAAAAGGGGAAGAAAGAAAAAACAAACAAAAAAAAAACAGATACAAAACTGTGTGTGTTCAGTATTTTGGGTTTAGTATTTAGGTTCCCTCTCCTTTTTTGGGTTGTACCCCTCCTTTTTGCCCTGCTCCCCCTTTTTCCCCCCAAAATCTATTCTTTTCCCCTTCCCCCTTTCCCTCCCTCTCCTCTCCCCTTTTCCGCCCCTCCCTCTCCCCTCCCCCCCCCTTTTCATGCCCCCCCCCCCCTCTCCCCCCCCTTTCCGCCCCCCCCCCCTTCTCCTCCCCCCTTCCCGCCCCCCTTCCTCCCCCCTTCCCTCCCCCTTCCCCCCCCCCCTCCCTCTCCCTGCCCAACTCCCCCCCTTTCCCCCCCTTCCCTCCTCCCCTTTTCCCCTCACCGCCCCCCCTTTCCCTTTCCCTCCTCCCTACCTCCCCTGCCCCTCCCCCCCCTCTCCCCTCCCCTTCCCTCCCCCCCCCCCCCTTCCTTTTTCCCCTTTACCCCAACCCCACTCCCCCTTTCCCTCCCCCCCCCCCCTCCCCCCGGGCCCTTCCTCCCCCCTTGGTTCCCCTCCCCCCCCCTCCCTCTACCCCTTCCCCCCCCCCCCCCCCTCTCCTCTCCCCTTTCCCCCCCCTCCTCCCTCTCCCTCCCCCCCTTCCCCCCCCCCCTCCCTCCCCTCTCCCCCCTCCCCCCCCCCCCCCCCCCTAATCCCCTTAAACCCCCCTGCACACCCCCCTCCCCTCCTCCCCGGCCCCCCCCCCCCCCTTCCTAAATCCCTCCCCCTTCCCCGCCCCCCCCCCCTCTCCCCCTCCCTCCTCCCCCCTCATTCCCCCCGGCCCCCCTGCTGGGTTCTTTTTTCCCAATGGGGAAATGGTACAGGGGTCGGGTTTCCTTTTTGGATTTTTTTTTTTTTTTTTTTTGTTTTTATTTTTGGGAAAGCTTACCCTGCTTCCTCCCCCCCGGGTTTTTTTTTATTAGTGCAGGGTGACTGCACAAGGGGACTTCCTACAAAGGTTAAAAAATAAACCACCTCTTTCCCCCCAGTATTACTCTGGTTCTTTGGGCCCTTTTAGTACTGCTACAAAAACTGTGGGGATCACCAGGTTTCCCGGGGGCGTTAGGGGGAAAATAAATTAGGTTAAAAATTGTCCAAAAAGGGTTTTCCCTTAGACGCTGATTTGGCAAAACCCTTGAAACCCTCCCCCCCCGGGCCCCCCCCAAACCCCTTCTCAAAGGGCCAAACAGTCCCATCCACCCACCCACCCCCCCCTAAACCCCCTTCTTAATTTTTTTGGTCTTCTTTTATTTTTGTTTTGTTTGTTGTTTTTTTTTTGGGGTTTTTTTGTTTTTGGGGTGTGGTGTGGGTTGTGTGTGTGTGCGGGGCTTTGCATGCAAACCCCTCAGGGTAGGTGGCTTTTCCAAAACCACCGGGGTAGAACACCCCCCGAGCATACCCAAAAACCTTTGGGGCCTCGGGGGTTTTGAAAAAAACAGAAAAGCCGGAAACCTCATTTTTAAAAACTAAAGGCAAACAGGCATTAAATGGGGGCGTACTATCCCTGCCCCAATGTTTCCCCAAAAGGGTAAAGGCTTCTAAAAACTAAGAAAGGATTGGACGCTATTGCTAGCACCATATCATAGAACGTTCATCAAATTTTTTCTATGGAGAGGTAGCGCTGGTAAAAAAAATAAAATAGTACCCTATTCCCTTTATAAAGTCCATTTATTTTTGACCAGACCCCTGGGGGTTGCACTTTTTTGGGGGCCCCTAGGGCCCGGCCCAAAACCCGTGCACTAAATAGGGGACATAAATTCCAAATTTAGGTTTTAAAACCAGTGTTTTCCCCTCCCCCCCCCCCCAGTGTGGAGGGAGTAGGAGCAGGGGTTTGGGTTTCCCCTCCCCGGGGGCGGAAAGAGCTGGGGGGAAAAAGCTGCGGCTGGGAGATGGCACGGGGGGGGAAAAACACGGGGTTTTTTGGGAGAGAGAAAAGAGTATGAAAGAGGGGGTGGGAGGGGGAGGGGGGAAAAGAGAGAAGAGAGGGGAGAGAAAGAAAAAGAGAGACCCTCTGGGGGTTCTCCTTCTTTCTCCTTTCTCCTCTCTCTCCTCCTTTTTCCCCCCCTTCTCCCGCTTCTCTCCCTCCCCTTTTTTCTCCCTCTCTCTCCTCTTTTCTTTTTTTCCCCCTCTCCCCTTTTTCCCTCTCGTCCGCTCTCTCTCTCTCTCTCTCTCTTTTTTCCCCCCCTTCCCCCCTTTTTTTTCTCTCTCTCTCATCCTCTCGCTCTCTCCCTCTTCCCTCTCCTCTTTCATTTTTCCCCTCCTCTCTTTCTCCCTCCTCCTTCTCCTTCTCTTTTTCTCTCTCTCTTCCCTCTTCTCTCTCTTCCTCCTCCTCTCGTCCTCTTTCTCTCTCTCTCTCCCCTTAAACCCTTCCCTCCCCTTTTTTTCCCCCCTTTTTTTTTTCCTTCTTTCCCTTTTAAATTTGAACCCTTTTTTGGCCCCCCTTCCCTTTCAAAAGGGGAATTACAACCACCCAAGGGCCCCTGCCCTGCCACCCCAAAAATCCCCCCCCCCCCCCCCTCCCCCCCAGGCCCTTTTCCCTCCCCCACCACAGTCCCACCCCCCTCTCCCCCTTTCTTTTCCCCTTTCCCCCCCCCCTCCCCCCCCCCCTCTCCCCCAATTTCCCCTCCCCCCTCCACCAGGGAGGCCAGCCAGCCACCAGGGGAGTATGGCTGGGCGATATGGCCAAAAAACAGAGAGATTTTTACAAAACGTATGGGCGATTCACGATATACAGTGCATTCGGAAAGTATTCAGACCCCTTGACTTTATCCACAATAAGTTACAGCCTTATTCTAAAATGGATTAAATTACTTTTTTCCCTCAATCTACACACAATACCTCATAATGACAAAGCGAAAACAGGTTTTTAGAAATGAAAAACAGAAATACCTTATTTACTTAAGATTTCAGACCCTTTGCTATGAGACTCCTTCCATTGATCATCCTTGAGATGTTTCTACAACTTGATTGGAGTCCATCTGTGGTAAATTAAATTGATTGGACATGATTTGGAAAGGCACACACCAGTCTATATAAGGTCCCAAAGTCAGAGCAAAAACCAAGCCGTAGAGCTCCGAGACAGGATTGTGTCGAGGCACAGATCTGGGGAAGGGTACCAAAACATTTCTGCAGCATTGAAGGTCCCCAAGAACACAGTGGCCTCCATCACTCTTAAATGGAAGAAGTTTGGAACCACCAACACTCTTCCTAGAGTTGGCCGCCCGGCCAAACTAAGCAATCAGGGGAGAAGGGCCTTGGTCAGGGAGGTGACCAAGAACCCAATGGTCACTCTGACAGAGATCTAGAGATCCTCTGTGGAGATGGGAGAACCTTCCAGAAGGACAACCATCTCTGCAGCACTCCACCAATCAGGCCTTTATGGTAGAGTGGCCAGACGGAAGCCTCTCCTCAGTAAAAGGCACATGACAGCCCGCTTGGAGTTTGCCAAAAGGCACCCAAAGGACTCTCAGACCATGAGAAACAAGATTCTCTGGTCTGATGAAACCAAGATTTAACTCTTTGGCCTGAATGCCAAGCGTCACGTCTGGAGGAAACCTGGCACCATCCCTACGATGAAGCATGGTGGTGGCAGCATCACGGCTGTGGGGATGTTTTTCAGCGGCAGGGACTTGGAGACTAGTCAGGATCGAGGCAAAGATGAACGGAGCCAAGTACAGAGAGATCCTTGATGAAAACCTGCTCCAGAGCGCTCAGGACCTCAGACTGGGGCAAAGGTTCACCTTCCAACAGGACAACGATCCTAAGCACACAGTTAAGACAACGCAGGAGTGGCTTCGGGACAAGTCTCTGAAGATCCTTGAGTGGCCCAGAGCCCGGACTAGAACCTGATCGAACATCTCTGGAGAGACATGAAAATATCTGTGCAGCGACGCTCCCCATCCAAACTGACAGAGCTTGAGAGGATCTGCAGAGAAGAATGGGAGAAACTCCCCAAATACAGGTGTGCCAAGCTTGTAGCGTCATACCCAAGAAGACTCGAGGTTGTAATCGCTGCCAAAGGTGCTTCAATAAAGTACTGAGTAAGGGGTCTGTATACTTATGTAAATGTGATATGTCAGTTCTCTATTTTTAATACATTTGCAAACATTTCTAAAAACCTGTTTTTGCTTAGTCATTATGGGGTATTGTGTGTAGATTGATGAGGGGGAGGGGGGGGGGGGGGAGAAACAATTTAATAAATTTTAGAATAAGGCTGTAACGTAACAAAATGTGGAAAAAGTCAAGGGGTCTGAATACTTTCCCAATGCACTGTACATATCAATTTTTTAAAATGTTTTCACCAAATAAGATTTGATTGTACAATTAAAGGTCAAATACACTGCATTTCAAACGGTCAGCAATAATCTAATGAATTCAGGGTTTGTGAAATTATACCCAGGCTAAACATAAGCCTTCCACAACCATAATACCAACTAATAATTTAATTAATTTATCTAAATCGTTTAAACTGCTTTTCTGCAATAATCACTGATCTGGCTTTCAAGTCTGTCTATGAAAATTGCTTTATTGTTACAAATTTAGCCAGAACCATGCATAATGCACAATCACTAATAATGGCTAACTACTACCCACTAGAATATATATATATATATATATATTTTTTATATAAAAAAATTAAAAATAAATAGAAGAAAATATATTACAATAAAATAATGACTAACTACTTGTAGCAGGCATTTATAGAAAATGAACACAGGTCTCATAAACAATATCTCAAGCGCAAGCTCACGTGCTGGTGAGTAGCCAGCTAAACGTTTATATTTCAAGTTCAGCCAACTTGGATCTATTCGCTAGCTAAGAACGTAGAACAGTTGAATTGTTATGAACACACCCTTCTGTCGGTCTCCAACTGTTTGAGCAGCATGCTAGCTAGCCTGTCCACTTTGTTCAGATGTTATTTCTCAGCATGAGAACGAGTTGCCAATTCCTTATAGAATTGTGTTATATGCTTATTGCACATTTATAAAACACAGACTAAGACAGCTAGTATAACAGTATTTTCCTAAAATGCTGCTAGCAGTACGTGGTACCGCAATGCAGCGCGCGACAATCTGAGCATTCATTTTCCATAATCAATGTTTATTGATACTCCCGTTTTAGTGGTGTCTGCTCCGCGGGCAATTTGAAGAGTTGACGGGATCGTTAGAAAGGTTCCCTTCTCCTCTATTACAGTAAAATAATGTCTCCATGTGTTTCGGTGTCCATATGACCCATTCTGTTGGACCAAAGCTCAAAAGCAAATAGCAAGTTGAAACCGCTTGTCACAGAGGAAGTGATCTCTCATCTTTGTTGTTGTGAGTGGCAGGGAGAGGGGATTGGTGTATATAAATGGGAAGGTCCACAGCACAGAAGGAGCGAAAGAGACGAGACCAAAAAGACAACATGAGAACAAACGGACATAAACGCTCAGAAAAACGAACAAAAAATAAATCAATTCTTGCAATGCAGGCATTTGGAATATCGAGCTAAAACATACATCCAAATTAATTTGATATATTGCCCAGCCGTAGAGGGGAGTCAAGCCTAGATAACTCCCAACATGATTCAGTCAGTACACACAGACCCTACAGAACAATGAAAAGGGGCTCTGGGAGCACTTGAGCCTGGATCCCCCTCACCCAAAAACAAAAGACGCTAATCGCACACTAGTAGACACTTAGATACTATTCAGTAGACAGACAGTGGACCTCAGCCACTGAGCAGAATGAACGGTCGTTGTCACTAATGAAATAAAAACAAGGGTTTGCTCTCCCATAGAAGACCTGACCTAGTATCCTTGGCATTGAGGTTTATGTGGCTTACTCTGGTTTTGTTTCATGAAAAAGGATGAGCGTTTATATTAGATTACACCAACGCTCATTAAAATCAACAGCAGAGCAAAAGATGTCCTTTTAGAAATGCAAACAAGCGGCTGTATTTGTTCAGAGCTGGGATCGTGTCGAGACAGACTGCCTACTTAAATGTATTTCCTCTGTCTGTATCCCCCCTCTGGCTTTATCCCCCCTCTGGCTTTATCCCCCCTCTGGCTTTATCCCCCCTCTGGCTTTATCCCCCCTCTGTCTGTATCCCCCCTCTGTCTGTATCCCCCCTCTGTCTGTATCCCCCCTCTGTCTGTATCCCCCCTCTGTCTGTATCCCCCCTCTGTCTGTATCCCCCCTCTGTCTTTATCCCCCTCTGTCTGTATCCCCCCTCTGGCTTTATCCCCCTCTGGCTTTATCCCCCTCTGGCTTTTATCCCCCCTCTGTCTGTATCCCCCCTCTGTCTTATCCCCCCTCTGGCTTTTATCCCCCTATGTCTGTATCCCCCTCTGTCTGTATCCCACCCTCTGTCTGTATCCCCCCTCTGTCTTATCCCCCCCTCTGGTGATTTATCCCCCCTCTGTCTTTATCCCCCCTCTGTCTTTATCCCCCCTCTGTCTTTATCCCCCCTCTGTCTTATCCCCCTCTGTCTTTATCCCCCTCTGTCTTTATCCCCCTCTGCTTATCCCCCTGGCTTTATCCCCCTCTCTCTTTTCGGCTCTCTCCCTCTCTTTTCGGCTCTCTCCCTCTCTTTTCGGCTCTCTCCCTCTCTTTTCGGTTCTCTCCCTCTCTTTTCGGCTCTCTCCCTCTCTTTTCGGCTCTCTCCCTCGGTTCGGTTCCAATGTTAAGATGCCAATTTGTTCCTTCTTAGAGAGAAGAGAGGACATTGAACAAAAGTGTACTGCTACACTACATGGCCAAACGTATGTGGACACCTTGTCGAACATCTCATTTCAAAATCATAGACATTAATATGGAATTGGTTCCCCCTTTGCTGCTATAATAGCCTCCACTCTTCTGGGAAGGCTTTCCACTAGATGTTGGAACATTGCTGCGGGGACGTGCTTCCATTCAGCCACAAGAGCATTAGTGAGGTCGGGCACTGATGTAGGGCGATTAGGCCTGGCTCGCAATCGGCGTTCCAATTCATCCCAAAAGTGTTAGATGAGGTTAAGGTCAGGGCTCTGTGCAGGCCAATCAAATTCTTCCACACCGATCTCAATAAACCATTTCTGTATGGACCTCGCTTTGTGCACGGGGGCATTTTCATTCTGAAACAGGAAAGGGCCTTCCCCAAACTGTTGCCACAAAGTTGGAAGCACAGAATCGTCTAGAATGTCATTGTATGCTGTAGCATTAAGATTTCCCTTCACTGGAACTAAGGGGCCTAGCCCGAACCATGAAAAACACCCCCAGACCATTATTCCTCCTCAACCAAACATTGCAGTTGGCACTATGCATTGGGGCAGGTGGCATATCTCCATGTGAGGGAGAGGGGTGGTGAGGGGGAGGATGGGGCTGGCGTCTCAAGTGCAGATTATCGTCTGGAGGAGATGAGCGCACCCTTGACTGAGTTAACCCCTAGGGCCTGTCATGTTCTATAGTGACCATGTTAACCCCTAGGGCCTGTCATGTCCTATAGTGACCATGTTAACCCCTAGGGCCTGTCATGTCCTATAGTGACCATGTTAACCCCTAGGGCCTGTCATGTCCTATAGTGACCATGTTAACCCCTAGGGCCTGTCATGTCCTATAGTGACCATGTTAACCCCTAGGGCCTGTCATGTTCTATAGTGACCATGTTAACCCCTAGGGCCTGTCATGTTCTATAGTGACCATGTTAACCCCTAGGGCCCGTCATGTTACTATAGTGCCCATGTTTAACCCCTAGGGCTCTGTCATGTTCTATAGTGACCCATGTTAACCCCTAGGGCTTGCCATGTCCTTATATTGACCATGTTAACCCTAGGGCCTGTCATGTTCTATTTGACCGTGTTAACCCCTAGGGCCTGTCATGTCCTATAGTGACCATGTTAACCCCTAGGGCCTGTCATGTCCTATAGTGACCATGTTAACCCCTAGGGCCTGTCATGTTCTATAGTGACCATGTTAACCCCTAGGGCCTGTCATGTCCTATAGTGACCATGTTAACCCCTAGGGCCTCAAGAGTTTCCCATATGTATCAAGAATGTTCCACCACCCAAAGAACATCCAGCCAACTTGACAACCGTGAGAAGCATTGGAGTCAACATGGACCAGCATCCCTGTGCTTTCGACACATTTTAGAGTCCACGCCCTGACGAATTGAGGCTGTTCTGAGGGTAAAAGAGGAAGGGGGGAGGGGGTCCAACTCAATATTAGTGTTCTTAATGTTTTATACACTCAGTTACTGACTTAACCCCTAGGGCAGCGTTTCCTAAACTCGCTCCTTTGGACCCTAAGGGGTGCACGTTTTGTTGTTTTTTGCCTTACTTAACAGACCACAGCTGATTCAAATGATCAAAGCTTGAGGATTAGTTGATTAGTTGAATCAGCTGTGCAGTCCTAGGGCAAAAACCAAAACATGCACTAGGGCCTGTCATGTCCTTTTGTGGGCTTGACTGAGCAGACAAGGCTTCGGTTCGCAGAGCTACCACAGTCACATGCTCGGAAGCGAGGGGTAAATTGTTCTAATGCCATTTAGCAGATGCTTTTTTATCCAAAGCGACTTACAGTCGTGTGTGCATACATTTTTACGTATGGGTGGTCCCGGGGATCGAACCCACTACCCTGGCGTTACAAGCGCCATGCTCTACCAATTGAGCTACAGAGGACCAGAGGAAACAGCGCCTCCTACTGGCTCTCCATTTCCAGCTGTATTTGGTCTCCCATCCAGGGACCGACCAGGACCATACCTGCTTAACTTCAGAGGCAAGCGGGCAGTGGGATGCAGGGTGGTATGCTGCTGGCATTGCTAGCCTTCGGATTACAGAGTATCAGTGGGCTTTGAAAACAGCGTCCAGTGCCGGTATTACAGAATATCCCGATATGGCACAAGGTCGGTATGAAAATCTGGATAACGCCCAAGCCTATCTACAAGGTGTCGAAAGTGTTCCACAGGGATGCTGGCCCATGTTGACTCCAATGCTTCCAACAGTTGTGTTAAGTTGGCTGGATGTCCTTTGGGTGGTGGACCATTTTTGATACACACTGGAAACTGTTGAGTGTGTTGCAGTTCTTAACACAGCAGCGTTGCAGTTCTTGACACACTCAAACTGGTGCGCCTGGCACCTACTACCACCCAGATCATAGCTTTCACCTGAATTCACCTGGTCAGTCTATGTCATGGAAAGAGCAGGTGTTCCTAATGTTTTGTTCACTCGGTGTATACGTCCAAAAAATGTTTAACTGGTACCGGGGGACCGTCAGACGAGTCTTGTGAGGCCTGTAGGCGTCCTAAACCAAAACAACCCACATGTACGTGTCCGTGAGAGTCTCACCTTCTGATTGTGGGGTCATATCAGTGTGTAGACCAAACTGTTCAGACACTACAGACAGAAGTTGGCAGATGGATGGATGGATGGATGGATGGATGGATGGATGGATGGATGGATGGATGGATGGATGGCTGGCTGGCTGGCTGGCTGTCTGTCCCATGCAAAATAACAGATATATTTAGCTTAAACTGGGATTTTGTTATTATGCTAATTAGATTTCCGCAGGTGTGTGGACAGACTCAACATGATCTTCACCTGATGCTTCACTGACCCTCTCTCCCTCCCTCCCTCCCCTCCTCCGCCAGCCAGCCAGACAGACAGACAGAGAGACAGCCAGACAGACAGCTAGCCAGGGCAGACAGCTAGCCAGACAGACAGACAGCTAGCCAGACAGCTAGCCAGACAGCTAGCAGGGGCAGACAGACAGCTAGCCAGACAGACAGACAGCCAGACAGACAGCTAGCCAGACAGACAGCCAGACAGACAGCTAGCCAGACAGACAGAGAGACAGCCAGACAGACAGCTAGCCAGACAGACAGCTAGCCAGACAGACAGACAGCTAGCCAGACAGACAGACAGCCAGACAGAAAAGCTAGCCAGACAGACAGCGACAGACAAAACTAGCCAGACAGACAGCTAGCAGAAGACAGCTAGCCAGACAGACAGACAGACAGCCAGACAGCCAGCAGACAGACAGCTAGCCAGGGCAGGGCGTGCCAGACAGACAGCCAGCAGCAGACGACAGACAGCTAGCCAGACAGACAGACAGACAGCTAGCCAGACAGACAGACAGACAGACAGACAGTAGCAGACAGCTAGCCGACAGACAGTAGCCCGACAGACAGACAGACAGACAGACCCGTAGCGACAGACAGACAGCTAGCAGACAGACAGACAGTAGCCAGACGACAGCTAGCCAGACAGACAGCTAGCCAGACAGAAGACAGTACCAGAAGACAGCTAGCCAGACGAAGACAGACAGCTAGCCAGACGACAGAAGTAGCAGACAGACGCTAGCAGACAGAAAAGTAGCCCAAAAGACAGACAGCCAGCCAGACAGACAGCTAGCCAGGACAGACAGCAGGCAGGGAAAACAGCTGCCGAAGACAGCTAGCCCGGGCAGACAGCTAGCCAGACGACAGACCAGCCAGCAGACAGTACCAGACAGACAGCTAGCCAGACAGACAGCTAGCCAGACAGACAGACAGCAGCCAGGACAGTAGCCGACAGCTAGCCAGACAGACAGCAGCCAGACAGACAGACAGCCAGCCAGACAGACAGCCAGCCAGACAGCTACAGACAGCCTAGCAGACAGACAGCAGCCGGGCAGACAGACAGCCAGCCAAAGACAGTAGCCAGACAGACAGAAGCTAGCCAGACAGGACAGACAGCAGCCAGACAGAAGCTAGCCCGCAGACAGCTAGCCAGACAAAAGGCAGACAGACCTAGCCAGACAGCAGACAGACAGCTAGCCAGAAGACAGACAGCAGACAGACAGCTAGCCAGACAAGACAGGCTAGCAGACAGCCAGACAGACAGCTAGCCAGACAGACAGTAGCCAGACAGACAGACAGCCCGCCAGACAGACAGTAGCTAGCAGAAGACAGACAGTAGCCAGACAGACAGGACAGCCAGCCAGACAGCCAGCCAGACAGGGCAGCTAGCCAGACAGGCAGAGCCAGACAGACAGCTAGCCAGACAGACAGCTAGCAGCCAGACAGACAGACGCTAGCCAGACAGACGCTAGCCAGACGAAGCAGCCAGACAGAAGCGTAGCCCGACAGACAGTAGCCAGACAGGGCAGCTAGCGCCCGACAGAAAAGCAGCAGACAGACAGCTAGCCCGACAGACAGCTAGCCAGACAGACAGACAGCTAGCCAGACAGAAGCAGCCAGACGACAGACAGAAGCTAGCCAGACAGGGCAGACAAGCTAGCCGAACAGACAGACAGCCAGACAGACCGTAGCCAGACCCGAAGCTGCCAGACAGCCAGACAGCAAGCTAGCCAGACAGACAGCTAGCCAGACGACGCAGCCCGCCAGACAGACGCTAGCTAGCCCCAGACAGAAGACAGCTAGCCAGACAGGGCGACAAGCAGCAGACAGACAGTGCCCGACAGGCAGTAGCCAGACAGACAGCTAGCCAGACAGACAGTAGTAGCCAGACAGACAGACAGCAGCCAGACCAGACAGCTAGCAGACAGCATAGCCAGACAGACAGACAGCTAGCCAGACAGACAGCTAGCCAGACAGACAGACAGCTAGCCAGACAGACAGCTAGCCCGACAGACAGAACTAGCCAGAAAGACAGCCAGCAGAAAAGCTAGCCAGACAGACCGCCAGCCCGACAGACAGCTAGCCCGACGACACGCAGACAGACAGAAGCTAGCCAGAAAAGACAGACAGTAGCGCAGACAGACAGACAGCTAGCCAGACAGACAGCTAGCCAGACAGGACAGCTAGCCAGACAGACAGCTAGCCAGACAGGACAGCTTTGCCGGGCAGCAGACAGTAGCAGACAGCTAGCCAGACAGCAGACAGCTAGCCAGACAGCTAGCCAGACAGACAGACAGCTAGCCAGACAGACAGCTAGCCAGACAGACAGACAGTAGCCAGGGCAGGGCAGCTAGCCAGACAGACAGCTAGCCAGACAGGGCACAGCTAGCCGACAGCTAGCAGCGACAGACAGTAGCCCGACAGCTAGCCCGACAGACAGTGCCAGACCTAGCCAGCGACAGACAGTAGCCAGACAGTAGCCCGACAGCAGACAGACAGACAGCTAGCCCAGACGAAGAAGACAGACAGCTAGCCAGACAGCTAGCCAGACAGAAGCTAGCCAGACAGACAGACAGACAGACAGACAGCTAGCAGACAGACAGAACTAGCCAGACAGACAGACAGCTAGCCAGACAGAAGCTAGCAGACCCGACAGTAGCAGACAGACAGACAGCTAGCCAGACAGACGCTAGCCCGACAGCGACAGACAGCTAGCCAGACAGACCCCGTAAAAGACAGACAGCTAGCCAGACAGACAGTAGCAAAACAGACAGACGCCAGCCCGACAGCTAGCCAGACAGGGCAGACAGCCCGCCAGACAGGAAGCTAGCCAGACAGACGCTAGCCCCGACAGCCTAGCCAGACAGACAGCTAGCAGACAGACAGACAGCCAGCCAGAGACAGCTAGCCAGACAGACAGCTAGCCAGACAGACAGGTAGCCGACAGAAAACAGCCAGCCAGACAGCTAGCCAGACAGCTAGCCAGACAGACAGCTAGCCAGACAGACAGACAGACAGCCAGCCAGACAGACAGCCAGCCAGACAGCTAGCCAGACAGCTAGCCAGACAGACAGCTAGCCAGACAGACAGACAGCCAGCCAGACAGACAGCTAGCCAGACAGACAGACAGTAGCCAGACAGACAGACAGTAGCCAGCCAGGGCAGACAGCTGCCAGACAGACATAGCGACAGAAAGCTAGCCAGACAGACAGGGCAAACTAGCCCGACAGACAGACAGCTAGCCAGACAGACAGTAGCCAGACAGACGCCTAGCCAGGGCGACGACAGACAGCTAGCCAGACAGACAGACAGACAGCTAGCCAGACAGACAGACAGCCAGACAGACAGCTAGCCAGACAGACAGCTAGCCAGACAGCCCGGGCAGACAGCAGCCAGACGACAGCTAGCCCGCAGACGACAGCCAGCCAGACAGGGCAGTAGGGAGCCAGACAGACAAAACTAGCCAGGGCAGACCAGACAGCCAGCGACAGCCAGCCCAGACAGACAGCTAGCCGACAGGCAGCTAGCCAGACAGACAGCTAGCCAGACAGACAGCAGCTAGCCAGACAGACAGACAGCTAGCCAGACAGACAGCTAGCCAGACAGACAGCTAGCCAGACAGACAGACAGCTAGCCAGACAGACCAGCTAGCCAGACAGACAGACAGCTAGCCAGACAGACAGCTAGCCAGACAGACAGCTAGCCAGACAGACAGACAGCTAGCCAGACAGACAGCTAGCCAGACAGGACAGCTAGCCAGACAGACAGACAGCTAGCAGACAGACAGCTAGCCAGACAGCCAGACAGACAGCTAGCCAGACAGGACAGCTAGCCAGACAGACAGCTAGCCAGACAGACAGCCTAGCCAGACAGACAGCTAGCCAGACAGACAGACAGCTAGCCAGACAGACAGACAGCTAGCCAGACACACAGCCAGACAGACACGCAGACAGCCAGCGGAAGACCAGCAGACGATGGCAAATAGAATTTTCAAAGAAAGTTAATCTTTGAGGAGGCAGTAGGCCCAAAGAAGCGCCGGACAATATTTGATGAGACCTCAGCTGGTGCGTTTTTCTATAAAGGAAGTGAAGCGGAGACATCTAATAAGTAGTCAAATGCTGTTAAGGAGTGTTCTGGTATCACACTGGGACATATCAATCATTAAAATACTTAAACAGGCTATGGTGCAATTTCTGTATGGAGAAACTCCAGGAGAACACAGAAAAAACTAAATGGTGTTCATTCTGTCCAGGTCAGTATATTGTGAAACTCTAGAAGACAACCCACAACAACACAGGCATATTGGGCCTCACCTTTCATAAGGAAATGTTCTGCCGCCTCTCTTCAACAACACAGACAACACAGCAGATTGTGTTCCACTGACAAAGAGAGTCCGGTTTCCCCTTAAGATACAGAACAGGCCCATTACAGGCTGTAGCTTCATAGAGCTGGAAACAGAAGCTGTTTTAGTAACAGCAGTGTTCAGAAAGAGGTAGGAGAACAACCATGATAGTTACATTATAATACTGGATGAACAGAGGAGAGAGAGAAGGGAAGAGAGGAGAGAAAGGAAGAAAGTTAGAGTGACCAATAGCGTACCCTTCGTAATGTTGTCCCAGTACCTATTTATACAGGCTTAACCCTTCCACTGTCCTCGGGTCAGAAAGTCTCACTGCCTCCTCCTCACAACTGATCCAAAATAGAAAAAATAAAATAAAAGTTGGTTCAACACAGTGGCGGGTCATTTTGACCCGAGGACAGCGGGAGGGTTAAGACGCAGCCACCTGAATCTCAGCAGACCTTCGGTTGGAGAGTGACACTGGCATTCGTGTGTGACAGTACATCTTGTGCAATCTTCACCGACACATTTAAATATAGATGGTTTAGTGCTGCTAACAGTTCCCCTTCCCTCTTCCACACATTCTCTCCTTATCTTTTTGACTCAATGATTCCGAGCAGTGCAGGACTCTGAGCAGTCAAAGGCCATTAAAACAGCCCTGAGGGGCCTCTCCGAGCCTCCCTCCCAGCCTCCCTCCCAGCCTCCCCGACATATACTGGGCTCTGTCTGCCCACAAGCCGCTCATCTCGTCTCTGTCCTGTTCCAGTGAGTCCCAGGGACCCCCCCAAGGGTTCCTCTCCTGCCCACGGCTTTATGCTGCCCACAGTTCACATCCATTACTTATGACCACCGGTAAACACGCAATGGTAGAGTTTAAATGTGTGTGTAAGATGGGGACAGGAGATGATTCACCAGGCCTTTGAGCTGAGGCATAATGGCATTAAAACGCTGATGGAATTATCCACAGTGCAAGGTTTTCAGAGCAGACACAAGAGGGGGGGGAGGGAGAGAGAGAGAGAGAGAGAGAGAGAGAGAGAGAGAGAGAGAGAGAGAGAGAGAGAGGAGAGAGAGAGAGAGAGAGAGAGAGAAAGGGACCACACAAGGCTAATCAGATTTGATAGATTGGCTGGACTAAAGGACTGATCTGGTCTTTGTCCTCCCAGATGCCTGGATGTGTAGTGGGGCGGTGTGAGGCTGAGTGAGGGATTGGAGGTCACGTCACAGTATTGAACGTCTACACAGGCTAGGCCCATTGTTGTCCAAACCCTTCACGAGATGTGGTCAATGCCAAATTAAATTGCAATTGATTGGTTGATTGTAAATCACCGGGGGGAGGGAAAATTGCTGTGGAGAGTGGTGCTATAATAAATATTACGTCATCTGGACACGCAGGGAACGACAGGACATTCCATAGGACTGTACAGGGATGACAGGACATTACATAGGACTGTACAGGGATGACAGGACATTACATAGGACTGTACAGGGATGACAGGATATTACATAGGACTGTACAGGGATGACAGGACATTACATAGGACTGTACAGGGATGACAGGACATTACATAGGACTGTACAGGGATGACAGGACATTACATAGGACTGTACAGGGATGACAGGACATTACATAGGACTGTACAGGGATGACAGGACATTACATATGACTGTACAGGGATGACAGGACATTACATAGGACTGTACAGGGATGACAGGACATTACATAGGACTGTACAGGGATGACAGGACATTCCATAGGACTGTACAGGGATGACATGCTGGTATTGACTTTGGGTCAGACAGACCATAGAGCTAGATAGAGGTCTCTAGATTGATATAACCCATTTAAGCATGGACATTGCCAATGAAGGGCTTCCACCATTTTAAAGTAGTCAAGTGGGTGGAGAATTCTCTTGGTTGGGAGCTATCAGCCAATGATCAGAGCATTGCCTTGTTTAAATTGGGTTGCCTATGGTTTCTAAAAATGGCTGTCAGCTATATCACCTCCATCTAGTGGCCACCATAAATTAACGATACACAAGATTTGGTTCAGGACTCCAGCACTGCTAGTGGCAGTAAATCATCTATATTAGCTTTACGCTTTTTTTCTTCCAAACACAAAATAAAAATGTACTACTTTAACATGGAGATAGCCTCAATGGCGGTACCAATGCTGCCACAGCCTCCGTAATAGCAGAGATACAAACATGAGTCCTCTAACGCTGCCTGTAGCTGACTCTGGGTCAGTCGGAGAGATAGCAGAAGTGATCCTGCAGTGTTTCTCAATCCAGGTCCTGGGGACCCAAATAGGTTCAGGTTTTTGCACATTTTGTTTTTTGTCCGAAACACTTCACACCTGATTCCACAAATCAAAGGTTTGATGAGTTGATTAGTGGAATTAGGTGAAGTGTTCAGGCAAAAACAAAATGTGCATCCTTTTGGGTCCCCAGGACCAGTATTAAAAAAACACTGCGCTACTGCATACTGTTGAAAGGGAAGAGACAGAAATAGTCTATGGCTTGGCCTCCGTTTCAAAACTAGTTTTGCTTCCTAAAAATGTCTTGCGACACTGCAAGAGAGACAGACAGACAGATGTGACCCAAAAAAAATACAGTGGCAAGAAAAAATATGTGAATCCCTAGGTGTAATTACCTGGGTTTCTGCATAAATTGGTCATACAATTTGATCTGATCATCTAAGTCACAACATTAGACAAACACAGTGTGCTTAAACTAATAACACACCAATTATTGTATTTTTCTTGTCTATATTGAATACATCGTTTAAACATTCACAGTGTAGGTCGTAAAAAGTATGTGAACCGCCTAGGCTAATGACTTCTCCAAAAGCTAATTGGAGACATGGAGTCAGCTAGCCTGGAGTCCAATCAATGAGATGAGATTGGAGATGTTGGTTAGAGATGCCCTGCCCTATAACAAACTCAGAAGCATTGCCTGATGTGAACCATGCCTCGAACAAAATACATCTCAGAAGACCTAAGATTAAGAATTGTTGACTTGCATAAAGCTGGAAAGGGTTTCAAAAGTATCTCTAAAAGCCTTGATGTTCATCAGTCCACGGTAAGACAAATTGTCTATAAATGGAGAAAGTTCAGCACTGTTGCTACTCTCCCTAGGAGCGGCCGTCCTGCCAAGATGACTGGAAGAGCACAGCGCAGAACGCTCAACGAGGTTAAGAAGAATCCTAGAGTGCCAGCTAAAGACTTACAGAAATCTCTGGAACATGCTAACATCTCTGCTGACGAGTCTACGATACGTAAAATACTAAACAAGAAATGGTGCTCATGGGAGGACACCACAGAAGAAGCCACTGCTGTCCAAAAAAAAACATTGCTGCACGTCTGAAGTTCACAAAAGAGCACCTGGATGTTCCACAGCGCTACTGGCAAGAATATTCTGTGAACAGATGAAACTAAAGTTGAGTTGTTTGGAAGGAAGGAAGGAAGGAAGGAACACTATGTGTGGAGAGAAAAAGCCACAGCACACCAGCATCAAAACCTCATCCCAACTGGTTACTGCTGCCAAAGGAGGGTCAACCAGTTATTCAATCAGAGGGTTCACATACTTTTTCCACCCTGCACTGTGAATGTTTACACGGTGTGTTCAACACAGACTTCAACACGTATAATTGTTTGTGTGTCATTAGTTTAAGCACACTGTGTGTTCTATTGTTGTGACTTAGATCAAGACCAGGTAAGTCCAAAGGGTTCGCATACTTTTTCTTGCCACTGTATATATATATATATATATATATATATATATATATATATATATATATATATTGTGATGTCACGAGAGGCTGTGTCCTGGAGGGACGTTACATCCCCCTGAGATGGCTGCAAACCCAGACAGCTATGGCTCCATCTGCTGGTATGGTCGGGAACTCCACCCCTCTATGGACAATCTTCCCACGCAGCTGAAACAAATGAGGAGCTGATGAGCTGAAGGTTTGTGAAGGGAAGAGACACACTGAGAGGAAGTGTGTGGGGGGTGAAGAAACACAGTCTCCAACCTGGGCTCTCTGGAGGACAAGAGTGCTGCACGTCCACTTCCATGAGGAATATAAGGATTTGGAGATACTTACCTTTGGGAAATACTCACCTTTGGATATATGCACCGGTGGAAATACGTGAGAGACATTTGGAAGGACTTTTTGCTGGGTTGGCCACTAGCTGCAACGTGGACTACAGTAAGGCTGGGGAAAAGTTATCTGAGCGAGTGAGAATTATGATTTTGGATGTGGAAGAGACATCCCTGAACTGTTAACCCTTAAAGAGCCACAAGAGAACAGAATTTTGTTATATTTTCGTTAATTTCCCAAGACCTATAATAAAATCCTTGTTTTGTTTGAACCTTGTCTCCTTGCACTACTTGAGCAATCCCGCTGAAAGCTGTGTAGCCTCTCGTGACGTCACAGATGGTGGAGAATACGGGCAGCTCAAGCGTTAATAGTGCATGTCAGAGGAGGATACCGAAGGTTTGATCACCCAGTTTTCCAAGTTGGCCGTAGGCTCCCCGCCGACTGAAATGGAGGACCTATTGAAAGCCCTTGTTGCTGGCCAGCACGCCCAGATGCAAGCAAACGTGGCTCTCTTGGAGGAGCAAAAGAAAGCCAACTTTCTGAAGGCAGAGGAATTGCAGTTGCAGAGACAGAGGGTTGTCCAAAATACCCGCCCAATAAAGGCAAGTGACTTTATATCTAAGATGGGAGCTACCGATGACATTAAGGCATACCTGCATGCATTTGAGGCCACGGCCACTAGGGAAGCCTGGCCCAAGCAACAGTGGGTTGGTCTGTTAGCCCCCTTTCTAACCGGGGAATCGCTGAATGCTGTCCGGGACCTGGGCCCTGACCAGGTTACTGACTATGATGCCCTGAAGTCTGAGATCCTCAGCAGATATGGACTCACAAAGTTTGGTATGGCCCAGCGCTTTCACAGCTGGACCTTCCAACCAGACCAACCTCCTCGGGCGCAGATGCATGAACTTGTCCGAATCGCAAGGAAATGGCTGGATCCGCAGAGGAATACAGCAGCGGCGGTGGTGGAGGCCGTTGTGGTGGATCGTTACCTACGCGCCCTGCCTTATGAGGCAAAACGGTTCATCAGTCAACAGGCCTTGACCACGGCTGATCTGACCGTGGAAGCTGTGGAAAAGTACCAGGCCACAGCGGAGATGCTGAATGCTCCCCGAAAAGACCCCAGGAGTGCGGCCCCACCACAAATGGGAAGAACCCGTCCAAAGGACCCCAAGGTCTCGAACCCAGCCACGTCAGGACTTATCCCGGCTCCAGGGGGAGCCAGAAACCAGGCGGGTCCAAGAAGAGTACACCAGGAGGGGGAAACTCGACAGTGTTACCGGTGTGGGGAGATGGGACATATCTCCTGGCAGTGTGGGAAACCAGCCGATGAACCTATGCCCACTGCGGAGTCCTCCAGCTCAGCACCCACACACCGTTTTGCCTCGCTCTTGGGAGTCGTAGATGGCGGCCCAGATCGACCCCCCACCTGCTCGGTAACTGTGAATCACCATGATGTGGAGGCCTTACTAGATTCTGGTAGCCGGGCCACCCTGGTGCGTAAGGATTTGGTGGGCCCAACGTGTCTGACCCCGGGGAAAGTCCTCCCAGTTTCCTGTGTCCATGGAGACACCAGAGAATACCCCATTACTGAACTTACAATGACCAGCACACGGGGAACCATACACACGACGGCGGGGGTGGTTGATTCCCTCCCCGTCCCTGTCCTAATTGGACGAGACTGCCCAGCCTTTTACCCACTCTGGAGAGAGTCTCAGGAGAGGATAACCCGAGTACCTCAGAAACGGAGAGGCTCTGATAGGGATGGCAGGTGCCCAGACCGACACAGAGACTGGTCCGGATACGGGAGAGAAGAACGCAGCCCAGGAAAGTGCTCCGTTCTCCAGGGAAGAAGACGTCCCAGGCACCCAAGAGCTTCCCCCTCTCACAGGCCAGTATGGGCTGGCAAGCACCACGGCAATGCGGACGCCCTCTCCCGGCGTGATGCCTTCTTCGCTGCCTTTACCCCGACGAGGACGTCGGTCCCGAGGAGGGGGATGTGTGATGTCACGAGAGGCTGTGTCCTGGAGGGACGTTACATCCCCCTGAGATGGCTGCAAACCCAGACAGCTATGGCTCCATCTGCTGGTATGGTCGGGAACTCCACCCCTCTATGGCCAATCTTCCCACGCAGCTGAAACAAATGAGGAGCTGATGAGCTGAAGGTTTGTGAAGGGAAGAGACACACTGAGAGGAAGTGTGTGGGGGGTGAAGAAACACAGTCTCCAACCTGGGCTCTCTGGAGGACAAGAGTGCTGCACGTCCACTTCCATGAGGAATATAAGGATTTGGAGATACTTACCTTTGGGAAATACTCACCTTTGGATATATGCACCGGTGGAAATACGTGAGAGACATTTGGAAGGACTTTTTGCTGGGTTGGCCACTAGCTGCAACGTGGACTACAGTAAGGCTGGGGAAAAGTTATCTGAGCGAGTGAGAATTATGATTTTGGATGTGGAAGAGACATCCCTGAACTGTTAACCCTTAAAGAGCCACAAGAGAACAGAATTTTGTTATATTTTCGTTAATTTCCCAAGACCTATAATAAAATCCTTGTTTTGTTTGAACCTTGTCTCCTTGCACTACTTGAGCAATCCCGCTGAAAGCTGTGTAGCCTCTCGTGACGTCACAATATATATATATATATATATATATATATATATATATATAGAGAGAGATATATAGATATATATAGATATATATATATTCCAAAAGACCATCCCACCATCCCACTATGAATAATTCAAACCTGCCCTCAATTTGCTGTTACTTTAAAAAACGTAACTCTTCTCCCCCTAGAAAAAAACCACCAGGGGGGGCCCCAACCCTCCATAAGTTAAAAATTGGGGAGAAGGGGTTTAAGGGAAAAATGCGGTTGGTTTTTGGGGGGGGAAAAGGGGGGAAAGGGGGGAAAAAAAACGGGGGGAAAAAAAAAGGGGAAACCCTTTTTTTTACGATTTGAAAACCCCTTTTTTTCCCGATTCAAAATATCAACATTTTTTTTTGAACGAAAAAAAAAAAGTTTTTTTGAATGGGGAAAAGTTTTTAAAAAAAAAAAAAAAAAAGGGGGGGGGGGCCAGGGGGGGGGAGGGGGGGGGGAAAAGGGGGGGGGGGATGGAAGGGTGGGGGAGGGGGGGGGAGAGGGGCGGACCCGGGGGGGGAGTTTGGGGGGGTTGGGGGGGGGGCCCCGGGGGGGGGGGGGGCGGGGGCCCCCCCCCCCGGGCCCCGGGTTTTCCGGGGGCCCCCCCCCTTTCTTTCCCATTGGGCCCCGGGGGGGGGGGTAGGGGCCCTGGGGGGGGGGGGGGGCCCCACCGGGGAAAAGGGGGGGGGCCCAGGGCCCCCCTTTTTTTGGGGTTTTACCTTTTTGGGGCCTAAACCCCAAACCCCCCGGGTTTTTAAAGGGGGAAAAAGTCCCAAATGGTTCCGTTGGGGGGGGCCCCCCCCGGGGTGGGGCCAAAGCCCCCACTTTGGGCCCCCCCCCCCTTTTTCAAAAATAACGGCCCAAACCCAAAAGGGGGCCCGGGGGAGAGGGGGAACCTGGGGAAAGGGGGGGAAAAGAAACCCCGACCTCCCCTACAAATTTCCAACTTCCCTTTTTGGTGGGGCCCGGGGGCCCGAAAGGGGCGGAGGGAGGAAGAGGAAGAGAAGAGGAGGGGGGAGGGAAAGGGGGGGAAAGGAGGGGGGGGGGAAAAAGGGGGGAGAAGGGGGGGGAGGGGGAGGGGGAGGGGGAGGGGGGGGGGGGGGGGGGGAGATTTTTCGAGCCTATGGCTAGTTAGACTTGTTGCTGCCATTGGTTATCCATCACACCATCTGGTAGTGACCGTCTTGACTGCATCAGGTCCCAATGGAGGGTTTGGTTGGTCCTACACCAGGTCCTATCCTATAATGGAGGGTTTGGTTGGTCCTACACCAGGTCCTACCCTATAATTGGTAGTTTGGTTGGTCTACACCAATTGAGAGCATGCTGTCGAGCTGTATCACCGCCTGGTACGGCAACTGCACCGCCCGCAACCGCAGGGCTCTCCAGAGGGTGGTGCGGTCTGCCCACACTGCATTGTTGTGAATTGTTAGATACTACTGAACTGTTGGAGCTAGGAACGCAAGCATTTAGCTGCACCCGCGATAACATCTGCTAAAAATGTGTATGTGACTAATAAAAATAAATAAAACAGTCCCGTAACAGCTTATTTTTTACAAATAAAACATAAAAGAGAATATCAACCCGCGGTCAAATGATTTGTTATAAACATGAGCGCCATATATAACAGATAAATAGACATAACACAAACTCAGCATTACACTGCTGTCTTTCTAAACTGAACTAAAATATAAAACGCAACATGCAAGTTACAGCTCATAGAAGGAAATCAGTCAACCCACTGGGGAGCAGACCCAGCCAATCAGAATGAGTTTTCCCCCACAAAAAGGGCTTTATTAAGAGACAGAAATAATCCTCAGCACCTCCAGCATGTAAATGGTCAAGAAACACATGGACAAAGTCCCTTTAGTTGGTAAATTCGACCAACTTCTATGCCTGTGGTATTCTTAAAATGAATATTTCAACTCTTCACTCACAGTGCGCACAGCCCCCCCCAGGCACTGTTGCTGCGCGAGGTGGGGCATATGGGATTCGTAGTTCTTTGTGCGATTACCAGCTATGAAACAAAACGGCAGAAATAAGCCTACTATCGACGGCAGCAGTTTCTTTTGTTGTTGCTACAAATTGCAACTCGCACATATGCTCATAGTTGACTTTGCCATTCATACAAGACTTGGGCAGTATCCAGATTGTCATACCTTCATACTGACCTTGTGCCATATCGGGATATTAGGTAATACTGGCACTGAACACAAGAGGCGCTGTTTTCAAACCCCACTGATATTCTGTAATCCGAAGGTTAGCAATGCTAACAAGTACATGTAAAATACCATAGAGAATGCTAACTAAATGCTACAGAGCGCATCGCGAACATTTGGTACAGTTTCTGACCATTTGCTGCACACAGAAAACAAATATTAGCCAGCAAAGGTCTTAATCCAGGAGGGGATTTCTCTGCTGTTACCAAGGGAATGCTTGATTTTGGAAGAAGCTAACACAACTGCAGAGAATTTAGAACAATTTAGACAGTTAACTTAATAGTTATAAGATATCTAGCTGGCAAACATTTAGTTGTGAATTCCATACTGTAATTAGATTACCTGGCGTGTGCTGCATTAACTGTGAGTGACTCAGAAGGTTCCGGTCTCTCATCGTTGTTGTAAACAAACACCACGTGACAGGGGACTACCGTAAGCTTCATAAAAATGGCACAGATGAAATGAAGAACGCAATGTTCTTTATGCCTAACGTATTGCACAAGTTGACTGCAGGTATTTACTTACAAAAGTAGCTACAAATATTCAAATGTATAGAAGAAAAAAAAACTTAAAATAAATAGTTTCAACGGTACTGAAAAACCACACTGTGGCTTTTTCCAAATACCCCGGTATACCGCCCAAGCCTTCTTCATACACATCTATTTTTAAGTTGCAAATTCTGGTGAAATTCTCACACTAGTATAGAGCCCTGGGCAGAAGGTGTCTAATAGGTCTAACAGTATAATTGGCCTCTGGCTTCCACAGGTTTCTATAAAACATGTCATTGTCAGCAGTCTTGACATTGTATTTCACTTAGAAGGAAACAAATATTAATATGAGAAACAATGAAAACACCTTTACCTTTAAATACAGTAGAGGAGACGCTGTAGAAGAGTGCAGGGTATTAAAAGGCTTTAGTTCCTACCTGTAGTACGAGGGGCTCAGGGTTGAAGGGTATTAAAAAGCTTTAGTTCCTACCTGTAGGACGAGGGGCTCAGGGTTGAAGGGTATTAAAAGGCTTTAGTTCCTACCTGTAGGACGAGGGGCTCAGGGTTGAAGGGTATTAAAAGGCTTTAGTTCCTACCTGTAGGACGAGGGGCTCAGGGTTGAAGGGTATTAAAAGGCTTTAGTTCCTACCTGTAGTACGAGGGGCTCAGGGTTGAAGGGTATTAAAAGGCTTTAGTTCCTACCTGTAGTACGAGGGGCTCAGGGTTGAAGGGTATTAAAAGGCTTTAGTTCCTACCTGTAGTACGAGGGGCTCAGGGTTGAAGGGTATTAAAAGGCTTTAGTTCCTACCTGTAGGACGAGGGGCTCAGGGTTGAAGGGTATTAAAAGGCTTTAGTTTCTACCTGTAGGACGAGGGGCTCAGGGTTGAAGGGTATTAAAAGGCTTTAGTTTCTACCTGTAGGACGAGGGGGCTCAGGGGTTTGAAGGGTATTAAAAGGCTTTAGTTCCTACCTGTAGGCGAGGGGGCTCAGGGTTGAAGGGTATTAAAAGGCTTTTAGTTCCTACCTGTGGACTGAGGGGCTCAGGGTTGAAGGGTATTAAAAGGCTTTAGTTTCCTACCTGTAGGTACGAGGGGCTCAGGGTTGAAGGGTATTAAAAGGCTTTAGTTCCTACCTGTAGGACTAGGGGCTGCAGGGTTTGAAGGGTATTAAAAGGCTTTAGTTCCTACCTGTAGTACGAGGGGCTCAGGGTTGAAGGGTATTAAAAGGCTTTAGTTCCTACCTGTAGTACGAGGGGCTCAGGGTTGAAGGGTATTAAAAGGCTTTAGTTCCTACCTGTAGGACGAGGGGCTCAGGGTTGAAGGGTATTAAAAGGCTTTAGTTCCTACCTGTAGTACGAGGGGCTCAGGGTTGAAGGGTATTAAAAGGCTTTAGTTCCTACCTGTAGTACGAGGGGCTCAGGGTTGAAGGGGTATTAAAAGGTTTTAGTTTCCTACCTGTAGGACGAGGGGCTCAGGGTTGAAGGTATTAAAAGGCTTTAGTTCCTACCTGTAGACGAGGGGCTCAGGGTTGAAGGGTATTAAAAGGCTTTAGTTCCTACCTGTAGGACGAGGGGCTCAGGGTTGAAGGGTATTAAAAGGCTTTAGTTCCTACCTGTAGGACGAGGGGCTCAGGGTTGAAGGGTATTAAAAGGCTTTAGTTCCTACCTGTAGGACGAGGGGCTCAGGGTTGAAGGGTATTAAAAGGCTTTAGTTCCTACCTGTAGGACGAGGGGCCTCAGGGTTGAAGGGTATTAAAGGCTTTAGTTCCTACCTGTAGGAAGAGGGGCTCAGGGTTGAAGGGTAGTAAAAGGCTTTAGTTCCTACCTGTAGGACGAGGGGCTCAGGGTTGAAGGGTATTAAAAGGCTTTAGTTCCTACATGTAGGACGAGGGGCTCAGGGTTGAAGGGTATAAAAGGCTTTAGTTCCACCTGTAGGACGAGGGGCTCAGGGTTGAAGGGTATTAAAAGGCTTTAGTTCCTACCTGTAGGACGAGGGGCTCAGGGTTGAAGGGTATTAAAAAGGCTTTAGTTCCTACCTGTAGGACGAGGGGCTCAGGGTTTGAAGGGTATTAAAAGGCTTTAGTTCCTACCTGTAGGACGAGGGGCTCAGGGTTGAAGGGTATTAAAAGGCTTTAGTTCCTACCTGTAGGACGAGGGGCTCAGGGTTGAAGGGTATTAAAAGGCTTTAGTTCCTACCTGTAGGACGAGGGGCTCAGGGTTTGAAGGGTATTAACAAGGCTTTAGTTCCTACCTGTAGGACGAGGGGCTCAGGGTTGAAGGGTATTAAAAGGCTTAGTTCCTACCTGTAGGACGAGGGGCTCAGGGTTGAAGGGTATTAAAAGGCTTTAGTTCCTACCTGTAGGACGAGGGGCTCAGGGTTGAAGGGTATTAAAAGGCTTTAGTTCCTACCTGTAGGACGAGGGGCTCAGGGTTGAAGGCTAGGGTCAACAGCAGCTGCATCCTCTCTGTGTCCTTGAGGTTCTTCAGCAGGAAGCTGCCAGAGTCTTTGGTCTCAGCGTAGCGCCGCACCACCCTGTCCAGCAGCCTCTGGGAGGGGCAGTGCACCAGGTCGGACCAGCCCTCTACCACCTCGGGGGTCAGCAGCCTCACGTCCCCGTTCAGCCTGGCGAACTCCGTCTTGTACATGGCCTGGATGAGGTCGCAGCGCGGACGGCCCGTGGCTCTCTTACAGATCTTCTGGTCTATGTCCGCCAGCTCCTGGTTGGATCCCAGGCGTTTGAGCACCACGCGTCTCGTCCCCTCCCGCGGCTCGCCGTACTGGGCGAAGTACACGTTCTTGACGTTGAAGACATCCAGGAAGCGCAGGCGTCCCCAGGTCTCGAAGGACACCTGGCCGTTCATGAACTTCCTGCACCAGCTGGTGCCGAAGCAGGCGGGGCACTTGTTGAGGTTGATGAAGCGACGGTCCGTCAGCTCGTTCTTCTGGAAGGAGGCGAACAGGTTGTGGGTGTTCATCAGGAGGATAACAAACAGGCCCACCACCAGTAGGAGCTTCAGACAGCGGTAGAGGCGGCCCAGCTTCAGAGGCAGGAAACGCAGCATGGTGGGGCGGGACGCGGAGGTCAGGGGTCGGGGGAACTGGTGAGCGTATCGTCGGGACGGGGGGGGGGCTATCCTAGCCTCACTGCCTCTCTGTCATGTTGCACTGGGGCATCATCGTCTAGAGTGCCTGGTAAGGACGAGGCTGGCAGAGTAACCCCATGCCAAGCTCTGGCAAAGGCCTGTGAGTCATGTTCTCCCCGTCTGTGTGTCTGTGGGACCTAGAGCCGGTGAGCCTGCAACCAAGCAGAGAGGAGAGGAAAACATTACAAAAAGGATACATTTCACAACAGTTGAGACATGGAATAGGTCTCTTTTGGATCATGGATAACCTCATCTCTGGGCTTCCAACTTACACACCTCCCTTAAAACAAAGAGTGACTTTGTGGCATATGAAATTGTTTCACAAATGGGAATCGCCCGAGACATGAGAGAATTATTACTTTCTAGGCAGAAACGAGACCACAGCCCCTCTCATTCTCTTTCTGGGATGCAACTTTTTACAACCTCCGATAAAAAATTGAAAAAAAAAGTGGAAAAATAGAATAACAGTTCATATATCGAATTATTTTGATTCATTCAAAATGTCTATATAACCTTAATATTCCAAATGCCTGAATGGAAAGAATCAAGTTTTTTGTTAGTTTTTCTGAGCGTTTATGTCCGTTTGTTCTCATGTTGTCTTTTTGGTCTCGTCTCTTTCGCTCCTTCTGTGCTGTGGACCTTCCCATTTATACACACCAATCCCCTCTCCCTGCCACTCACAACAACAAAGATGAGAGATCACTTCCTCTGTGACAAGCGGTTTCAACTTGCTATTTGCTTTTGAGCTTTGGTCCAACAGAATCGGTCATATGGACACCGAAACACATGGAGACATTATTTTACTGTAATAGAGGAGAAGGGAACCTTTCTAACGATCCCGTCAACTCTTCAAATTGCCCGCGGAGCAGACACCACATAATATGGACTTGGTCTTTTACCAAATAGGGCTATCTTCTGTATACCCCCCTACCTTGTCACAACACAACTGATTGGCTCAAACACCTTAAGAAGGAAATACATTCCACAAATTAACTTTTAACAGACAAAGGGTGGCTATTTGAAGAATCTCAAATATAAAATATAGTTTGATTTGATTAACACTTTTTTGGTTACTACATGATTCCATATGTGTTATTTCATAGTTTTGATGTCTTCACTATTATTCTACAATGTAGAAACTAGTACAAATAAACAAAAACCCTTGAATGAGTAGGTGTTCTAAAACTTTTGACCGGTAGTGTATATTGTGAATCACCCGTAAGTTTGAAAATAATGTAGATAGGATTTTTATGCCATCTCGCCCAGCCCCATTTACAGCTTCCGGTTGTCTCAGTATCAATAAAACCACCTACAGATGGATCCTCAGAAGACTCCAGCTGACTTTCACTGTCTCCCTGACAACAGACAATATAGTACATCTTGATGATGATTTCCTGTCCCTATAGTCCAGCTGTGGCGGCATCCATCCCTTCACCTTCTGGGAAAAAACACACACAAAAAAACGTTGCACACTGTTAACCCTAACGGTATAGGAGCGCCGATCTATTGGTTCTCCCGTCAAATGGAACAGGACCCTCGGTGCATTTAAGAAGAGAACCCTGCTTAGGAGTTTGACCTTTGATCACCAGAGTTGGATGGTTTTAATCTGGCTTTGAAGTAGATGCTTTGAAAGAGCCTGGTGTCACTACGGTAACAGCAGAAGAGAGACCGAGAGAGAGGAGTGTGCAAGAGAGCGAGAGAGTGTGTGAGAGAGTGAGAGAGAGAGTGTGGAAAGAGCGATGGAGGATATATATAAATAAGAGAGAGAAACAGAGAGGGAGAGAGAGAAAGAAACAGAGAGATGGTTTGGTCCTGAGGGATAATGTGAATGTATCTGTGAGGTTCACCTAGGGAGCTGTTGGTGAGGTTTCACCTTGGGAGCTGTTAGTGAGGTTTCACCTAGGGAGCTGTTGGTGAGGTTTCACCTAGGGAGCTGTTGGTGAGGTTTCCCCTAGGGAGCTGTTGGTGAGGTTTCCCCTAGGGAGCTGTTAGTGAGGTTTCACCAAGGGAGCTGTTAGTGAGGTTTCACCTAGGGAGCTGTCAGTGAGGTTTCACCTAGGGAGCTGTTAGTGAGGTTCACCTAGGGAGCTGTTAGTGAGGTTCACCTAGGGAGCTGTTAGTGAGGTTCACCTAGGGAGCTGTTGGTGAGGTTTCACCTAGGGAGCTGTTAGTGAGGTTTCACCTAGGGAGCTGTCAGTGAGGTTTCACCTAGGGAGCTGTTAGTGAGGTTCACCTAGGGAGCTGTTGGTGAGGTTTCACCTAGGGAGCTGTTGGTGAGGTTTCACCTAGGGAGCTGTTAGTGAGGTTCACCTAGGGAGCTGTCAGTGAGGTTTCACCTAGGGAGCTGTTAGTGAGGTTTCACCTAGGGAGCTGTTAGTGAGGTTTCACCTAGGGAGCTGTTAGTGAGGTTTCACCTAGGGAGCTGTTGGTGAGGTTCACCTAGGGAGCTGTTAGTGAGGTTTCACCAAGGGAGCTGTTAGTGAGGTTTCACCTAGGGAGCTGTTAGTGAGGTTTCACCTAGGGAGCTGTCAGTCAGGTTCACCTAGGGAGCTGTTAGTGAGGTTTCACCTAGGGAGCTGTTAGTGAGGTTCACCTAGGGAGCTGTTAGTGAGATTCACCTAGGGAGCTGTTAGTGAGGTTCACCTAGGGAGCTGTTAGTGAGGTTCACCTAGGGAGCTGTTAGTGAGGTTCACCTAGGGAGCTGTTAGTGAGGTTCACCTAGGGAGCTGTTAGTGAGGTTCACTTAGGGAGCTGTTAGTGAGGTTTCACCTAGGGAGCTGTTAGTGAGGTTCACCTAGGGAGCTGTTGGTGAGGTTTCACCTAGGGAGCTGTTGGTGAGGTTTCACCTAGGGAGCTGTTAGTGAGGTTCACCTAGGGAGCTGTCAGTGAGGTTTCACCTAGGGAGCTGTTAGTGAGGTTTCACCTAGGGAGCTGTTAGTGAGGTTTCACCTAGGGAGCTGTTAGTGAGGTTTCACCTAGGGAGCTGTTAGTGAGGTTTCACCTAGGGAGCTGTTAGTGAGGTTTCACCTAGGGAGCTGTTAGTGAGGTTTCACCAAGGGAGCTGTTAGTGAGGTTTCACCTAGGGAGCTGTTAGTGAGGTTTCACCTAGGGAGCTGTTAGTGAGGTTACACCTAGGGAGCTGTTAGTGAGGTTCACCAAGGGAGCTGTTAGTGAGGTTTCACCTAGGGAGCTGTTAGTGAGGTTTCACCTAGGGAGCTGTCAGTGAGGTTTCACCTAGGGAGCTGTTAGTGAGGTTCACCTAGGGAGCTGTTAGTGAGGTTCACCTAGGGAGCTGTTGGTGAGGTTTCACCTAGGGAGCTGTCAGTGAGGTTTCACCTAGGGAGCTGTCAGTGAGGTTTCACCTAGGGAGCTGTTAGTGAGGTTCACCTAGGGAGCTGTTGGTGAGGTTTCACCTAGGGAGCTGTTGGTGAGGTTTCACCTAGGGAGCTGTTAGTGAGGTTCACCTAGGGAGCTGTCAGTGAGGTTTCACCTAGGGAGCTGTTAGTGAGGTTTCACCTAGGGAGCTGTTAGTGAGGTTTCACCTAGGGAGCTGTTAGTGAGGTTTCACCTAGGGAGCTGTTAGTGAGGTTCACCTAGGGAGCTGTTAGTGAGATTCACCTAGGGAGCTGTTAGTGAGGTTCACCTAGGGAGCTGTTAGTGAGGTTCACCTAGGGAGCTGTTAGTGAGGTTCACCTAGGGAGCTGTTAGTGAGGTTCACTTAGGGAGCTGTTAGTGAGGTTTCACCTAGGGAGCTGTCAGTGAGGTTTCACCAAGGGAGCTGTTAGTGAGGTTTCACCTAGGGAGCTGTTAGTGAGGTTCACCTAGGGAGCTGTTAGTGAGGTTCACCTAGGGAGCTGTTAGTGAGGTTCACCTAGGGAGCTGTTAGTGAGGTTCACTTAGGGAGCTGTTAGTGAGGTTTCACCTAGGGAGCTGTTAGTGAGGTTTCACCTAGGGAGCTGTTAGTGAGGTTCAACTAGGGAGCTGTTGGTGAGGTTCACCTAGGGAGCTGTTAGTGAGGTTCACCTAGGGAGCTGTTAGTGAGGTTTAACATAGGGAGCTGTTAGTGAGGTTTCACCTAGGGAGCCAGAGATGCAGAGCTAGGTAGATTGATAAGAACTCAGCACCGGAGAGGGAGAGAGAGAAGCCCAGGCTTAACATAGCAATAACCTCGCATTACAATTCCCCCTAACAAAGACTCTGCCCAAACCGTCAGTCTGGGTTCTAGATAGATTCATATGGTAGCAGAGCAGCAGCCCCTGATATGCTCAATAGCAATACTAGAAGACATAAGAAGTGTCTTTGTTAAATTCACAATGGCTTTGACCTTGCAAATTGCCCATTCTCAATTAGAGCTCATTAAGACATGGGTATTAGGGCCGCTACATAATTGAGAGGGAACAGCTAACGAGCAGGAGAGGCGCTAGCAGCTAGTGTGATTAATGCGTGTCGATGGCCTCCGTACGCGCTCATCGACACGGCAGAGATGGGAAGTGACACGGGGCTGGGAGCAGCGAAGAGCAGAAACACTATGACACACACGCACAGGACGCCACGCACAGGACGCCACGCCATGCACAGGACGCCACGCCACGCACAGGACGCCACGCACAGGACGCCACGCACAGGACGCCACGCACAGGACGCCACACCACGCACAGGACGCCACGCCACGCACAGGACGCCACGCACAGGACGCCACGCCACAAACAGGACGCCATGCCACGCACAGGACGCCACGCACAGGACGCCACGCACAGGACGCCACGCACAGGACGCCACGCACAGGACGCCACGCACAGGACGCCACGCCATGCACAGGACGCCACGCACAGGACGCCACGTCACGCACAGGACGCCACGCCTCTGTGTCTGCTTACTGTAGCAGCAGCAGGTCAAGTCCAGAGCTGAACTGTAATGCTATGTTAAGGAGCCTGCCAAGGTGAGGCATTCACCCTGAAGCACTTCTCTTCTCTTCCTCAACCCTCATTCCACCAGACTAGCTAAAAATACATTCGAATTACTGATTTGAGAAATTATGCACCCAGCTAGCAGCACGCTCCACGTAAAATAAATCCAGTTATCTCAACACAGAGAAAGGAACCTGCAGAATTTCTAATTTGCCAGTTCTATTCTAAATTACATTTTATTGAGCAAACTAATTGGCAGAATCTAAATCCATTCCAAGGTGCACATGAGATCACTTGGAACCACTGCCTTACGTACGGTACACGGAACAATACCTATTAATATTTTGGACATTTCCATAATGCCCCTCTGCCTAAATATGAACAGGGGGAACAGCAGGATAACACCAGTGATTTAATACCGTCTGAACATTTTATTAAATTCTAAAAGCCTCATATCGAAACTTTGCATTCGTATTCCGCAGACACAGGGACGGGGGCAGAAGATTGGAAGAGAGAGAGAAAGGGAACGAGAGTGAGAGAGAGAGAGAACATAAGAGGTAAAAACCGATGTCGATAAGAGGCCTCAAAAGGGATGGATGCCTGGCAGCCTTCTATTACAGAGAGTGTGAGTGGAACCGATTGCTACGGTGGAACAATTGAACATCTCCAGCATGATATGATCTCTATTCAAGTACCGTTTAGCATGTGGCACGGAGCTCCACGAGGCGCAAAGGGATCCAGCAGGACAGGTCCATATCAGGAGGGGAGATCTGAGTTCAGTGAGGAGGGACTAGGGGGGTAAGAAATCAGGGCTAACCAGACAGAGACCAGGGCTAACCAGACAGTGACCAGGGCTAACTAACCAGACAGAGACCAGGGCTAACCAGACAGTGACCAGGGCTAACTAACCAGACAGAGACCAGGGCTAACCAGACAGTGACCAGGGCTAACCAGACAGAGACCAGGGCTAACCAGACAGAGACCAGGGCTAACTAACCAGACAGTGACCAGGGCTAACTAACCAGACAGAGACCAGGGCTAACTAACCAGACAGTGTCCAGGGCTAACCAGACAGAGACCAGGGCTAACCAGACAGAGACCAGGGCTAACTAACCAGACAGAGACCAGGGTAACTAACCAGACAGAGACCAGGGTAACTAACCAGACAGAGACCAGGGCTAACTAACCAGACAGAGACCAGGGCTAACTAACCAGACAGAGACCAGGGCTAACTAACCAGACAGAGACCAGGGCTAACTAACCAGACAGAGACCAGGGCTAACTAACCAGACAGAGACCAGGGCTAACTAACCAGACAGAGACCAGGGCTAACTAACCAGACAGAGACCAGGGCTAACTAACCAGACAGAGACCAGGGCTAACTAACCAGACAGAGACCAGGGCTAACTAACCAGACAGAGACCAGGGCTAACTAACCAGACAGAGACCAGGGCTAACTAACCAGACAGAGACCAGGGCTAACTAACCAGACAGAGACCAGGGCTAACTAACCAGACAGAGACCAGGCTAACTAACCAGACAGAGACCAGGGCTAACTAACCAGACAGAGACCAGGGCTAACTAACCAGACAGAGACCAGGGCTAACTAACCAGACAGGTCCAGGGCTAAACCAGACAGAGACCAGGGCTCTAACCAGACAGAGACCAGGGCTAACTAACCAGACAGAGACCAGGGACTAACCAACCAGACCAGTAAGAACCAGGGCTAACTAACCAGACAGAGACCAGGGCTAACTAACCAGACAGAGACCAGGGCTAACTAACCAGACAGAGACCAGGGCTAACTAACCAACAGAGACCAGGGCTAACTAGACAGAGACCAGGGCTAACTAACGCAACGACAGAGACCAGGGCTAACTAACCAGACAGAGACCAGGGCTAACTAAGCAGACAGAGACCAGGGCTAACTAACCAGACAGAGACCAGGGCCTAACAACCAGAACAGAGAGACCAGGGCTAACTAACCAGACAGAGACCAGGGCTAACTAACCAGACAGAGACCAGGGCTAACCAGACAGAGACCAGGGCTAACTAACCAGACAGAGACCAGGGCTAACCAGACAGAGACCAGGGCTAACTAACCAGACAGAGACCAGGGCTAACTAACCAGACAGAGACCAGGGCTAACCAGACAGAGACCAGGGCTAACTAACCAGACAGAGACCAGGGCTAACCAGACAGTGACCAGGGCTAACCAGACAGAGACCAGGGCTAACCAGACAGAGACCAGGGCTAACTAACCAGACAGTGACCAGGGCTAACTAACCAGACAGAGACCAGGGCTAACTAACCAGACAGAGACCAGGGCTAACCAGACAGAGACCAGGGCTAACTAACCAGACAGAGACCAGGGCTAACCAGACAGAGACCAGGGCTAACCAGACAGAGACCAGGGCTAACTAACCAGACAGTGACCAGGGCTAACTAACCAGACAGAGACCAGGGCTAACTAACCAGACAGTGACCAGGGCTAACCAGACAGAGACCAGGGCTAACTAACCAGACAGAGACCAGGGCTAACTAACCAGACAGAGACCAGGGCTAACTAACCAGACAGAGACCAGGGCTAACTAACCAGACAGAGACCAGGGCTAACTAACCAGACAGAGACCAGGGCTAACTAACCAGACAGAGACCAGGGCTAACTAACCAGACAGAGACCAGGGCTAACTAACCAGACAGTGTCCAGGGCTAACCAGACAGAGACCAGGGCTAACCAGACAGAGACCAGGGCTAACCAGACAGAGACCAGGGCTAACTAACCAGACAGAGACCAGGGCTAACTAACCAGACAGAGACCAGGGCTGGCTAACCAGACAGAGACCAGGGCTAACTAACCAGACAGAGACCAGGGCTAACCAGACAGAGACCAGGGCTAACCAGACAGAGACCAGGGCTAACTAACCAGACAGTGACCAGGGCTAACTAACCAGACAGAGACCAGGGCTAACTAACCAGACAGTGACCAGGGCTAACCAGACAGAGACCAGGGCTAACTAACCAGACAGAGACCAGGGCTAACTAACCAGACAGAGACCAGGGCTAACTAACCAGACAGAGACCAGGGCTAACTAACCAGACAGAGACCAGGGCTAACTAACCAGACAGAGACCAGGGCTAACTAACCAGACAGTGACCAGGGCTAACTAACCAGACAGTGACCAGGGCTAACCAGACAGTGTCTAGGGCTAACCAGACAGAGACCAGGGCTAACCAGACAGAGACCAGGGCTAACCAGACAGAGACCAGGGCTAACTAACCAGACAGTGACCAGGGCTAACCAGACAGTGACCAGGGCTAACCAGACAGTGACCAGGGCTAACCAGACAGAGACCAGGGCTAACCAGACAGAGACCAGGGCTAACCAGATAGAGACCAGGGCTAACCAGACAGAGACCAGGGCTAACCAGATAGAGACCAGGGCTAACCTCTGGATAGGGCTAACAGGAAGGAGACTAACTTCTAACCTCTGGCAGTTGGAGGAGCGAGATGCTTCAAAGCCACCTCTGACTAGGCTTGGTCGGTAAACCCGTATATAGCATACTGTATACCGGGGTATTTTGAAATACCAACGGTCTGATATTCAATATCGTAATTTTTATAATTTTTTGGTTTGGGGTGCTCTAAAGCTCGGTGCTACAAATAATTGTATTTCCAGCTCAGGGCTTCAGCTAATATTTGGTTTGCTAACCTGTTAGCTAAGTGGCTAGCTTTCAAGATCAAGCTTCTTGGTTACAGCAGAGACAATCAAACCGCTCCTGGATCAAGATCCCTGCTGCCTAAATTTTTTTTGTGCATAAAAAGTTATTTTAAAAAGAAATACGTTTGGAAAGAAATAGCGCCCCTTGTGTACACTGCCAGTAATACCATATATCCCGGTATGGTACAGGAACGGTATGAAGGTATGAAACTCTGGACACCACCCAACCCGACCTCTGACCCCACAGGGCCTGCTGAGGAGAGGAAGTCTGGAACAAGCCCTGTGGGTGTCCTCACACGGACACACCCCACAGCACCACAGTAATGAGATGACTGGCTGGATGGCTGGATGACTGGCTGGCTGGCTGGATGACTGGCTGGCTGAATAACTGGCTGGCTGAATGACTGGATGGCTGGATGATTGGCTGGCTGAATGACTGGCTAGCTGGCCGGCTGGATGATTGGCTGGCGGAATGACTGGATGGCTGAATGACTGGCTGAATGACTGGATGGCTGGCTGGCTGGATGACTGGCTGAATGACTGGCTGGATGAATTACTGGATGATTGGCCGGCTGGATGACTGGCTGGCTGAATGGCTGGCTGGCTGAATGACTGGATGGCTGAATGGCTGGCTGGCTGAATGACTGGATGGCTGAATGACTGGCTGGCTGAATGACTGGCTGGATGACTGGCTGGCTGGATGACTGGATGGCTGAATGACTGGCTGGCTGACTGGCTGGCTGGATGACTGGCTGGCTGGCTGGCTGAATGACTGGATGGCTGAATGACTGGATGGCTGAATGACTGGCTGGCTGGCTGGCTGGCTGGCTGGATGACTGGCTGGCTGGCTGAATGACTGGCTGGCTGAATGACTGGCTGGCTGGCTGGCTGGCTGGATGGCTGGATGACTGGCTGGCTGGCTGAATGACTGGCTGGCTGAATGACTGGCTGACTGGCTGGCTGGCTGGCTGGCTGGCTGGATGACTGGCTGGATGACTGGCTGGCTGAATAACTGGCTGGCTGAATGACTGGATGACTGGCTGGCTGGCTGAATGACTGGCTGGCTGAATGACTGGCTGGCTGAATGACTGGCTGGCTGAATGACTGGCTGAATGACTGGATGGCTGGGTGGCTGGCTGGCTGGCTGAATGACTGGATGACTGGCTGGCTGGATGAATGACTGGCTGGCTGAATGACTGGCTGGCTGAATGACTGGCTGGCTGAATGACTGGATGGATGGGTGGCTGGCTGGCTGAATGACTGGATGGCTGAATGACTGGCTGGCTGAATGACTGGCTGGCTGAATGACTGGCTGGCTGAATGACTGGCTGAATGACTGGATGGCTGGGTGGCTGGCTGAATGACTGGCTGAATGAATGACTGGCTGGATGGGTGGCTGGCTGGATGGGTGGCTGGCTGGCTGGCTGAATGACTGACTGAACGACTGGCTGGCTGGCTGAATGAATGGCTGGCTGGCTGAATGACTGGCTGGCTGAATGACTGGATGGCTGAATGACTGGATGGCTGAATGACTGGCTGGCTGAATGACTGGCTGGATGGCTGGCTGGCTGGCTGAATGACTGGCTGGCTGAATGACTGGATGGCTGAATGACTGGCTGAATGACTGGATGGCTGAATGACTGGATGGCTGAATGACTGGATGACTGGCTGGCTGGCTGAATGACTGGATGGCTGAATGACTGGCTGGCTGAACGACTGGCTGGATGGGTGGCTGGCTGAATAACTGGCTGGCTGAACGACTGGCTGGGTGGCTGGCTGAATGACTGGCTGGGTGGCTGGCTGGCTGAATGACTGGCTGGCTGAATGACTGGCTGGCTGAACGACTGGCTGAATGACTGGCTGGCTGAATGACTGGCTGAATAACTAGTTGCTGCAGATTACTGAGAGGACATAGATTTGCCCCATTCAGGAGAGAGAGAGAGAAGCACTGAGTACGGTTACATGCACACAATAATACAATTACTCTGGCTAGTCAGATTCATATCATAGTTTGTTTAAAACTTTAAATGTTTACATGCTTTGAAAGAAGAATGATTTCCCTAATAATAATCCTGTTTCCATGGACACATCTGAAATCAGGCAACCTGATGGGACTTAAATAAATGCAGATGATTACCAATCACAATCAACGTTCTACCACAGCGACCATGTTATTTTGGAGACCCCGTTTTGATTCAAAGTTCAGACAGATTTTGACCTTAAGATGATGAGCACAGTAAGGGGTTTACATGACTATTGCGGCAGGTAGCTTAGTGGTTAAGAGCGTTGTGCCAGTAACCGAAAGGTCGCTGGTTCTAATCCCCAAGCCGACTAGGTGAAAAATCTGTCGATGTGCCCTTGAGCAAGGCACTTAACCCTAATTGCTCCTGTAAGTCGCTCTGGATAAGAGCGTCTGCTAAATGACTAAAATGTATATGTAAAATTGCCATACTCTGTTTAATATCGACTTATTAGTGTGCATGTAAAATGTAGTCAATGTAGCCTAGTCAGGCATCAATTAAGTGTGGAGGATCACCTGTATTATGTAGCCTAGTCAGGCATCAATTAAGTGTGGAGGATCACCTGTATTATGTAGACAAGTCAGGCATCAATTAAGTATGAAGGATCACCTGTATTATGTAGACAAGTCAGGCATCAATTAAGTATGAAGGATCACCTGTATTATGTAGACAAGTCAGGCATCAATTAAGTGTGGAGGATCACCTGTATTATGTAGACAAGTCAGGCATCAATTAAGTATGAAGGATCACCTGTATTATGTAGACAAGTCAGGCATCAATTAAGTATGAAGGATCACCTGTATTATGTAGACAAGTCAGGCATCAATTAAGTGTGGAGGATCACCTGTATTATGACCTTTGCTACTAATTACTAAGAAGACACGCTACAGGCCTGAACTGAAATCCCTCCTCTTCCATCATCTGTTAATAGGAACATTCATTTAAAATGTGTAATAAACAGGTTGAACATGAAACGTGAGGTTGGTGATCGGCTCCAGTTGATCCCTGACCCTTAACTTTAAGAAAGATCAAGCCTGTTTGAGCTTAAAATCATGCATTCAATTGACTGTGAACGACATCTTCATGTAACCTCGAGGCTGCCTGCCTCACACAGATCAACGCAAGGAAAAAGGTGTATTTAACGACGTACAGCTTCAAAGACGGAAGACTTTTGGAAAAAACTTCTGAATTTTCTGTGGAGAACTAGGTCTAGTAGCTTGAGTCAGTCAAAAACAAGGCTACTATTATTTTAGTCTAATTGTGTCATATATTATATATATATATATATTTCTAAGAAATCTAAAGCATATTTGTGTTGGTAGTATGGACCTACAGTATAACATTTGCTGACCAAGACAGTAAAATGTAGCCTCGGCTACTCTGTAAAAGTACTTTCAGCGCGGATATAGTTGATGAGAGTCCTTGATTGAATCCAGAACCGGCTGATTGTAATGCAGATGTGCTCTGTCCTGATACAACTGGCAGTGAAACTTAAAGCAATGTTTTCATTTGGACCAACCTCATCCTGCCCACAGAACTTGTGTTTCAATTTATTGGCTCCGAGGCCCCAAGAACCAGGAAGTCCCCTCCTCCCCCAGCCAAGAACCAGGAAGTCCCCTCCTCCCCCAGCCAAGAACCAGGAAGTCCCCTCCTCCCACAGCCAAGAACCAGGAAGTCCCCTCCTCCCCCAGCCAAGAACCAGGAAGTCCCCTCCTCCCCCAGCCAAGAACCAGGAAGTCCCCTCCTCCCCCCAGCCAAGAACAAGGAAGTCCCCTCCTCCCCCCAGCCAAGAACCAGGAAGTCCCCTCCTCCCACAGCCAAGAACAAGGAAGTCCCCTCCTCCCCCCAGCCAAGAACCAGGAAGTCCCCTCCTCCCACAGCCAAGAACCAGGAAGTCCCCTCCTCCCCCCAGCCAAGAACCAGGAAGTCCCCTCCTCCCCCCAGCCAAGAACCAGGAAGTCCCCTCCTCCCCCCAGCCAAGAACCAGGAATGGATGGAGGGAAAGAATACAGCCTGGGACTGGGGTTAAGGGCACTTACATGAGTGTGCACTACCCAAGAAAACACTGTTTGGAGTGAGCGCCAAATTACCTCATCACCACAGAACTTCTGCCAGAAGGTGAAGAAGATACATTTCTGAGCACCCTGGCTCTCTGAAAGATGGAGTCACGCTAAATGAACGAATGCTGAGAATGGAAAGCGGGAGAGAGAGAGAGAACCGAAATCCAAGAAGAGGCCGACTCCTCACACAGGGGACGTGGCTTGTTAGAGACAGACACCAGAAGAACCAAGAGGCAACAGGTCACCCTGGATTTAAACAGAATTACAAAAAGTTAGCAACGATGAGAAGAGAGGAGGAGCTAAATGACTTCCTGTCTAAAATAACTATTTTTTTGTTAGACATTATGACCTGAATAGACCGAAGAGAAAGGGCTGAAGAGGCTCTGCTTGTGTGAGACCACAGGATCAGATAACATCATGTATGGCTACTCCTCCCTTCGCTAACCATTTCCCCTCACAGAGTCAGTCTGTCACCACCTGAGGCTGAACCTCATCATTATATCATCGAACCAAGGCAGAAGGGAACATTCTTGATTAATTCCATTGGTACGGTATGATAGAGAGAGAGAGAGAGAGAGAGAGAGAGAGAGAGACAAAGAGAGAGAGAGACAGAGAGAGAGACAAAGAGAGAGAGAGACAGAGAGAGAGAGAGACAGAGAGAGAGACGAGAGAGAGAGAGAGAGAGAGAGAGAGAGGAGAGAGAGACAGAGAGAGACAGAGAGAGAGAGAGAGAGACAGACAGACAGACAGAGAGAGAGAGAGAGAGAGAGAGACAGAGACAGAGAGAGAGAGAGAGAGAGAGAGAGAGAGAGAGAGAGAGAGAGAGAGAGAGAGAGAGAGAGAGAGAGAGAGAGAGAGAGAGAGAGAGAGGAGAGAGAGAGAGAGAGAGAAAGGGAGAATTGAGTAGAAATAAAGAGCAATAATTGAAAGAAGAGAGAGAGAGAGGCAAGAGAGAGTAGTCTAGTAAAAGTTGACCAAATAAAGAAAGATATGGAGAGAGAGAGATCAATTGAACACAGAAGACAGGATGAAGCAACTGTTGTCAATCTCTGAATGAGAATGGATTCACTATTGCAGTCATTTTGCCACCATTGTGCTGCGGGAGCTGGAATGGAGAACTACAGATGCCAAGGTCATCGACTTGGGAAGTTAATCATGTTTGATCACAAAATCATTCATCCACAGCAGAGAGAGAGAGAGAGAGAGGCCTCAGTCCGCTCCTTCAGCTAGACTCCCAGCATCAGACACTGATGAATGAGAAGAGGAGTCAGGAACACGCGCGCCTAATGGAAAATTGAGTCCTCCAAATATAAGCACCAATTAGCCACGTCCCCAAACAAATGATGTTCCATTTGTCTCACGCTTGAACTAAGGCTGGGCGATAAATATTATTATTTTTTTATTTTTTTACTTATGGACGATTCACGATATATACATCTAGATTTTTTTTCACGTTTTCTCTAAATAAGCATTGTTGTACAATTAAAATGGTCAAATACACTGCATTTCAAACAGTCAGCGATAATATTATGAATTCAGGGCTTGTGAAATTCTACCCAGGCTAAACATAAGCCTTTCACAACCACAGACCCCAAAAATAATGTAATTATTGTATCAACATAGTTTTGCAATAATCACTGATCTGGCTTTCAAGTCTGTCTATGAAAATTGCCCTTTTTTGTTACAAATGTAACTAGAACCATAAATAAACACATTCACTAATAATGACTAACTTCTTGTAGCAGGCATTAGGCTGTAGAACATGAACACAGGCCTCATCAACCACGTGCTGGTGATTAGCCAGCTAATCTTTATATTTCAAGTTCAGCCAACTTGGATCTATTCGCTAGCTAGCAAGGTAGAACAGTTGAATTGTTATGAACACACCCTTCTGTCCGTCTCCAACTGTTGTAACAGCATGCTAGCCTGTCCACTTTGTTCAGATGTTGAAATCAAGTGGTCTACCTTACTTCTCAGAATGAGAACGACTTGCCAATTCCTTATACAGTGCATTTTGTTACGTTACAGCCTTATTCTAGAATGTATTAAATTGATTTTTCATCAATCTACACACAATACCACATAATGACAAAGCAAAAAAAGGTTTTTCGAATTTTTTGCAAATGTATAAAAATAAAAAACTCCCCATCCAACCTGACAGAGCTGGAGAGGATCTGCAGAGAAGAATGGGAGAAACTCCCCATCCAACCTGACAGAGCTGGAGAGGATCTGCAGAGAAGAATGGGAGAAACTCCCCATCCAACCTGACAGAGCTGAGAGGATCTCGCTAGAACACATGGGAGAAATCCCCACCACCTACTGACTGGAGCAGGATGCAGAAAGATGGAAAACTTCCCACCATCCACCTGACAAGCTGGAAGATTGCATAGAAATTGGATTTGAAACTCCCTTTCAACGACAACTGGAGAGGAACCAGAGAGAATGGGAAAAAGTTCCTCTCCAATCTGACAGAGCTGATGAGAACTCAGAAAAATCCGGAAATCCCCATCCAACCTGGACGAGCTGAGAGGATCTGCAGAGAAGAATGGGAGAAACTCCCCATCCAACCTGACAGAGCTGGAGAGGATCTGCAGAGAAGAACGGGAGAAACTCCCCATCCAACCTGACAGAGCTGGAGAGGATCTGCAGAGAAGAATGGGAGAAACTCCCCAAATACAGGTGTGCCAAGCTTGTAGCGTCATACCCAAGAAGACTCGAGGCTGTAATCGCTGCCAAAGGTGCTTCAGCAAAGTACTGAGTAAAGGGTCTGAATACTTATGTAAATGTGATATTTCCTTTTTGTTAGTTTTTTGGAGAAAAAAATATGCTTTGTCCATTATGCTGTATTGTGTGTAGATTGATCAGGGTTAAAAACAATTTAATCCATTTTAGAATAAGGCTGTAAAATAACAAAATGTGTCTGAATACTTTCCGAATGCACTGCATATCTGTGTTTAGTTTGATACACTGTTAGGCTGTTGATTTAGATAGGTCAACAGATGAACTAGGCAGGGATATTATCTATAATTGTTCATAGAACAGCTAGATTAGTGTCGTAAAGCCTAAACGACCTGCCTGTATAGATTAAAACGTACTGGTACACAATCTGTCATTACAGAAGACCTGCGTCTGACAAAGAGTATTATGCAGCTTTTGTTAATACAGTATAATCAGGGACTTAACTTCTTCTGGAAAGATTATCAACATTGATTTCCCAGGTAATACATTATGTAGGGAAATGAAGCTATTTAATCTCTCTGTAGCACGGACATGAGTGGAACCTGTAGGACAAGAAAAGACACAAACTGAAGTCTTCCAGGGGGAACGTTGAAATATTTACCTATTCTGAGTTGTCCCCAATGTGGGGTAGAAAGAAAGAAAGAAAGAAAGAAAGAAAGAAAGAAAGAAAGAAAGAAAGAAAGAAAGAAAGAAAGAAAGAAAGAAAGAAAGAAAGAAAGAAAGAAAGAAAGAAAGAAAGAAAGAAAGAAAGAAAGAAAATATAGCCATAATGACATTTGAAATGTTTCTATTCATTTGAAACTTTTGTGAGTATAATATTTAAAATGTTCATTTTTTTTATTGTTCATTTCACTTATTATCTATTTCACTTCCTTTGGCAATGTAATCATATGTTTTCCCATGCCAATAAAGCCCCTTAAATTGAATTGAGAGAGTGCAAGAGAGTGACAGGGAGTGCGAGCGAATATAGCTAGAGAGAATATAGTTGACTGGCCAGTCAATCCAGCAACACAAAAAGCCCTCTGTTAGTGTCCCTCACTGTTGTGGAAGAATTGTTAGTTCTGTATTTCACTGAGCTGTGAATACAGCTGAATATAATGCCTGTAATAACCACAGCAACACATTTTCATCTGCCTTCCTATTTGGAAACTAGAAAGAAGTTTGCACTCACTTTTTTCATTTAGTCTAAGAGGCTATTACAGAAGACAAATAATTGTTATGCATGCACTTATGTTGATATTGGCAATTGCAGTTATTTTTTCAAAGCGAGATTTTCCGTCTGATTTTCAAAGCGAGATTTTCTGTCTGATTGGTACCCACAGGCAAGCACGAAAACACACACTCTTAAGAGATTAATACAAAGCTCATCTGCGATCGAATTCGAGGTCGGCTCAGTGGAATCCAGTTACGTGGTCTCAAGTGCCTCAAAACTGTGCCAAGAAATTCGAAACCATTTTGCAAGGCTGTCTGTTCCTTCTTGCTATGCAAGCATGGCTGTCTCTCAATGGAACCTTCTAGCATGGCTGTCTCTCAATGGAACCTTCTAGCATGGCTGTCTCTCAATGGAACCTTCTAGCATGGCTGTCTCTCAATGGAACCTTCTAGCATGGCTGTCTCTCAATGGAACCTTCTAGATAACCTCAACATTGTAGTTGCAATGACACGGTATCAACAGTTGACTAACCGGTGCCCCCGCACATTGACTCTGTACCGGTACCCCCTGTATATAGCCTCCCTACTCTCATTTTATTTTACTGCTGCTCTTTAATTATTTGCTATTTTTACTTATCTATTTTTTACTTAACACTTTTTTTTTTCTTTTCTTAAAACTGCATTGTTGGTTAAGGGCTTGTAAGTAAGCATTTAACCTGTTGTATTCAGCGCATGTGGCAAATACAATTTGATTTGATTTGACATGGCATGTCATATATTAATGACATTATGTTACTGGATAACTGAGTTAGTTATATCAATCTTGTCTTAATTGCTAATTGGGTTAATTGACTGGAAGACCTTTGGAGTATTTAGTTACTAAATATCAGGATAAGGACACCATTTTTTTTTTTTTTTTTATGGAAGTTATTGTTGGCACAAGATGAAATGACATTAGTGTAGTCAGCCTACTGTCAATGTCATCGGAAAAACAACATGATAGGCCTACTGTGCATAACATAGTGTTAAAACATGTTGTAACTGGTTAGTTAGTCTCCCATTTCATTACCCCGCATCTAGTTTCAACTCACCATTCGTCTTGAGAGAGTAGCCTAGTCGCAAACTGGCTATCCTACTGTACTGCAATATGTGTAGAAGAGGTCTTAGATAAAGCAATATATCTCTTAGCCGATTAACCTAAACTCGTTGACTTTATTCGGCTAACGTTATATATCGCTCAAACTATATACCTCAAACAGTCCACTTAACAATGGTTATGTCAAAGTCTTGTTTTGAAAAAGACTGTAAAAAGCTGTGAAACAAACCTGTGTGACTTTCTTCTTCTGGATCACTTAGCGTTCAGTTTAGATAGATAGTAGAATAATTATCTCTGCGGGACATCGTTACTTTTGTATTACCAACGATACCAACTACAAGAAGATGATATTTATTCCATTGCCAATCCAGGTCCCTACTGAAAAGACTCGCACCAGCTCGCATTGGAAGTAGCCAGCTAGCCTGCTAGCTAGTGAAAGTAACAGTTGTGATGTCGGCTCTTAACCATTAGTCTACAGGATCTTTCAGATTGGGCCGCCGCGGTCCTTTTTCACCAACTGTAATATCTGCAATCTCCTGCTTTAGTATCCATATTTTATCCGCTTTTCGGCGTGTAGCTCCGTAGAAGCACAATATGCTGGTCTCCTGTTTCTCTCTCACTCCTCTCCAACATCTCCACAACAGATTCTATTCCGACTTTTTTCCAACACCAAACCTTACTATTTACGACAGTCATCGTCGCTTTGCGAAACTGGTTGCTAAGCGAATACCGTAACGTTGTCTCGGCTGCAGTTTGCGCCGATGGCCGACTTTTTCTATAGATGTATATTTTGAGCTGCCTTGAGGATAGTTTATTTTCCAAATCAATGTTTTTGCTTTGCTTTATGAAATAAATTGCACTATGGCAATTTTGAGCATTAATAAGTTGCATCTCTTTCAAGGGTTGAGCTCTTTCTGTCTTCTGAAGAGGCAATTATTGTTTTGTGTGAATAATAATTAGATTGACGTTAGGATAATACATGTGTGTATATATCCATTCTTAAAACATAATGTATTCCTTTATTTATATTTTTATGTTACCAATAAAGTGTTGCAATGCAGTTCTCTAGCTATGTTCCTACACCTGCTGCAGAAACAGCATTACATTGAGGACATAACGTGACAGACAGTCAAGATACACGGAGTTGAGTAGGAAGAGGGTATTTGGGGATCATTTATGTCTTTCTGCTCGCTGCATTCCTTGACAGCGTGAAGGCTGTGGCGGGCATGTTGATGCGTGAAACTGGGCCAGAATCAGGAGTGGCAAAGGCAGAGTTGGACAGGATCCCAAATGAGGAAGGAAGGGGCCATCCTGCAGAAAGAGTAACATCTGTGGAGAGAACCAGGGGAATGCAGAGAGAACCAGGAGAACCAGGCGATGAATGTTTAATTGAGTTCTATATAATCCTCAGGCTAGTTCGAGCTTCGTGCTTTGGAGGGTTATACACGATAGGGCCTAGTACATATGGGCAAATAATATTTGGTTTGTTTGTTTGTGATTCTTTCTTTGGTATGTATTTAATGTTTCACATTCTGAATTTTTATAACACCTCAATTTCAGTCTTCTTGAACAGAGCTGTCGTTATGCACAACGTGGTGTGAATGTACTAATTATGAACAGTATCTAATCAACATATCAACAGCATAGACTACAGAACAGTCCCTGACATAGAAACGTGAGATTCACGTCGCATCACTTTGTATTTAGCGCCATCTAGTGGAGTCATCGCGATACTACCTGAGGGTGCGGATGTACTCTACCCATCACTAGCTGATATCATTTTGTTTTTGTTTTGTGTTTGTTTGCGATGTTATGTGTAGCCATTTTTAAGAAAGATGTATAGATTTGTGTAGCACATTTGAATTTCTATCCTGGATATTTTATTTTTTTGTAAAAAAAATTGAGCAAAGAGCACATATTCTGGTGAGTGAGACTAATTCGAATGCATCCACACAGTTTCATCTGAATCTACAAACATGTGATCTGAACTAGCAATGTTCTATGTAATATTACATGTTAATTATACTGAACAAAAATATGAACGCAACATGCAACGATTTCAATGAGGTACAGTTTCTATAAGGAAATCAGTCAATTGAAATAAATAAATTAGGCCCTAATCTATAGATTTCATGACTGGGCAGGGGCGCACCCACTGGGGAGCCAGGCCCAGCCACTGGGGAGCGAGGCCCAGCCACTGGGGAGCGAGGCCCAGCCACTGGGGAGCCAGGCCCAGCCACTGGGGAGTCAGGCCCAGCCACTGGGGAGTCAGGCCCAGCCACTGGGGAGTCAGGCCCAGCCACTGAATGAGTCTTTCCCCACAAAAGGGCTCTATTACAGACAATACTCCTCAGTTTCATCAGCTGTCCAGGTGGCTGGTCTCAGACGATCCCTCAGGTGAAGAAGCCGGATGTGGAGGTCCTGGATTGGCGTGGTTACACGTAGTCTGCGGTTGTGAGGCCGGTTGGACGTACTGCCAAATTCTGTAAAACGACATTGGAGACGGCTTATGGTAGAGAAATGAACATTAAATTCTCTGGTAACAGTTCCGGTGGACATTCCTGCAGTCAGAATGCCAACTGCACTCTCCCTCAAAACTTGAGACGTCTGTGGCATTGTGTTTGTGTGACAAAACTGCACATTTTAGAGTGGCCTTTTATTGTCCCCAGCACAAGGTGCACCTGTGTAATGATCATGCTGTTTAATCAGCTTCTTGATGTGCTACACCTGTCAGGTGGATGGATTATCTTGGCAAAGGAGAAATGCTCACTAACAGGGATGTAAATAAATGTGTGCACAACATTTGAGAGAAATAAGCTTTTTGTGTATATGGAACATTTCTGGGATCTTTTATTTCAGCTCATGAAACATGTTATATACACATATACACACTTTGTGTTTATATTTTTGTTCAGTATATAGATTAATTTTTTATTAAATGCTCCACACATTACATCCCCCTTCTTCTGTCCTTCTCTAGGTGATGTGTTCTCTAGGTGATGTGTTCTCTAGGTGATGTGTTCTCTAAGTGATGTGTTCTCTAGGTGATGTGTTCTCTAAGTGATGTGTTCTCTAGGTGATGTGTTCTTTAAGTTTTGTGTTCTCTAGGATATGTGTTCTCTAGATGATGTGTTCTCTAGATTATGTGTTCTCTAGGTTATGTGTTCTCTAGGTGATGTGTTCTCTAGGTGATCTGTTCTCTAAGGGATGTGTTCTCTAAGGGATGTGTTCTCTAGGTGATGTGTTCTCTAAGGGATGTGTTCTCTAAGGGATGTGTTCTCTAAGGGATGTGTTCTCTAGATGATGTGTTCTCTAGGTGATGTGTTCTCTAGGTTATGTGTTCTCTAAGGGATGTGTTCTCTAGGTGATGTGTTCTCTAGGTGATGTGTTCTCTAGGTTATGTGTTCTCTAGGTGATGTGTTCTCTAGGTGATGTGTTCTCTAAGGGATGTGTTCTCTAGGTGATGTGTTCTCTAAGTGATGTGTTCTCTAAGGGATGTGTTCTCTGAGGGATGTGTTCTATAGGTTATGTGTTCTCTAGATGATGTGTTCTCTAGATGATGTGTTCTCTAGGTGATGTGTTCTCTAGGTGATGTGTTCTCTAGGTGATCTGTTCTCTAAGGGATGTGTTCTCTAAGGGATGTGTTCTCTGTTTTTAGATGTTGATGTGTTCTCTAAGGGATGTGTTCTCTAGGATGTGTTCTCTAAGGGATGTGTTCTCTAGGTGATGTGTTCTCTAGGGATGTGTTCTCTAGGTTGATGTGTTCTCTAGGGATGTGTTCTCTAGGTGATGTGTTCTCTAGGTGATGTGTTCTCTATGAGTTCTTGATGTGTTCTCTAGGTGATGTGTTCTAGTAGTGTTCTCTAGGTGATGTGTTCTCTAGGGATGATGTGTTCTCTAGGTGATGTGTTCTCTAGGTTATGTGTTCTCTAGGTGATGTGTTCTCTAGGTGATGTGTTCTCTAGATGATGTGTTCTCTAGGTGATGTGTTCTCTAGGTGATGTGTTCTCTAGGTGATGTGTTCTCTAGGTTATGTGTTCTCTAGGTGATGTGTTCTCTAGGTTATGTGTTCTCTAAGGGATGTGTTCTCTAGGTGATGTGTTCTCTAGGTTATGTGTTCTCTAAGGGATGTGTTCTCTAGGTGATGTGTTCTCTAAGGGATGTGTTCTCTAGGTGATGTGTTCTCTAGGTGATGTGTTCTCTAAGTGATGTGTTCTCTAGGATGTGTTCTCTAAGTGATGTGTTCTCTAATGGATGTGTTCTCTAGGTGATGTGTTCTCTAAGGTGTGTTCTCTACGGGATGTGTTCTCTAGGTGATTGTTGTGGCTCTAAGGGATGTGTTCTCTGGGGGATGTGCTCTTTAAGTTTTGTGTTCTCTAGGATATGTATTCTCTAGGGGATGTGTTCTCTAGGTGATGTGTCCTCTATGTGATGTGTTCTTTAGGTGATGTGGACCGTTCAGTTCAAGAGACGGGCCATTCATAATTTTGGAGCCGTGACGTGAAACAGGGATAGTCGGTATATCTGTACAACACTGAAATATATAAATAGAACCATGTCACTCTACCACTAAAATACTCATTAGGAAATCAATTATAACGCCATTTACTCTCTCTTGATAGTTGACATATATTCCCATATTCATTGCGTTCCACTGATGTCACTAAATATATGACCATTGTTTGACAGGAGTTTCCTTTCTATTTATTCAGCATCTTGGTTACAATAGAACATTGTGCATGTTCATTAAGAATGAATGCTCGTTAATTCAACAGGCCTGCTTGCCCAGATGTAAAACAGTACACTGTGCTTTTACAGTACCCTAGCCCTGCCCTAGATCAGGGTTTCCCAAACACGGTCCTGGGGGCCCCCCCTGGGTGCACGTTTTGGTTTTTGCTCTAGCACTACACAGCTGATTCAAAAAATCAAGTTCTGGGCACGTGTTATTTTACACACACATTCACGTTCCTCTCTGTACTCACCTTCATCTGAACCCTCAACCAATTTGATCGACATGATGATGTGTCTGCCTCATAAGTATACATATATATAAATATATGTATATATATATATATATATATATATATATATATATATATATATATATATATATATATCTGCCCCAAAAATATATATGAAGGCTACAACCTTCTCTGTCTGTTGTAATGGATATTGCCATAAATTGGCGGGTAGCCCCCATTCAGAGGACCGCTATAAGCCATCGGCAGGCCGCTTTCGCATCTCTGGCATTTAGCCTCGACTCAGAGGACAGCTATAAACCCTAGGCAAGCCATCTAGCCATGAGTTAATTTGAAAGACAATAGCTAGGAATTTTTCTATTCTCAAATTGGGCCTTCCACTTTACAGCTGACCAGAGCCAGCCAGAGGCTGCAAACTGTTTTTGTTGTGATCTATCAACTTTAGCCATCATTTTTGTGTGTTTTAAATTTGATTTATTTGCCATTTTAAAAACCAAACCACCACACACGAGGAAACATTGCATTCAGAATAAGACCAACGTCATCAACAGGAAGTTACTGTAGAATCCATCCTCCCTCGAAGGGGGTATTAGCTATAGAACAATGGAGACGGCTTTTGGAACTAAAGAACAGTTTAATTGTTTGTATTTATCACCACCCAACGTTTTTAAATACCTAATATACACTAGTGGCACAGTTTTAGTTAAAAAATCTAGTTTTTTTTATGTGACTCATCTTGTTTGTTCAAGTAAGTAACGCTACAGCTTTCCTTCTCGTGTTACATGTTATCATTCATAGCTAATGCAAACTTTTATAACTTACGATCTTTAATGTTTGCTCAAACAGTAACATTAAGACGTTAAGCTAACAAAGTCAACTCAACTCGACATGCTGGCGTTTTTTACTGCATTACTTTTAGGGCAATAACGTAAACGCAAGTTGCTGACGTTAGTGTGGCAGTATGTTAGCTTGCTATCTAGCAGCTTGTGTGGCGTTGCTAGCTAATGTTAGTTGCTAAACGGTTTCATCGTATTGTTAAGATAGCAAGCTTACTGTTTGTGTCCTTGCTAACTGTGTTAACTACTTACCTAGCTAGGTAGTTTGCTAATGTTAGACGCTAACTAACAGCATTAACTCTGCCGTTGAGAAATTTGGTCGGTGCTGGTAACGTTATGTTATAGGGCGTTCACTCACTGCTTTAGAATGAAGTGAAATATGGGTGAATTCAAGAGGGTGCCACTAAATTAATGTCTGAACTTAGTTATCTTTAGCCTATGTCAAAATGAATCACACACAATGAATCATTAGATTGTTCTCTGCAATATTACTTGTAGACATGGCATAGCCCTGTTTGCTTCTTTTGCCTCTCACAAGGTAAATATCTTAGGGTTTCACTGGGTATTATATGATTGTAGTGTAAATTATAATTTTTGTAATTGTTAGTGCTCTTTATGCTTAGTTGTCCTCTCTCTATCCTGTCTTTAGATCATGAACATACCGTAGTTCAGTTTCTGGATGAAAGGAACCAGCCATATGAAGCAGTTCAGTTCCTGGATGAAAGGAACCAGCCATATGAAGCAGTTCAGTTCCTGGATGAAAGGAACCAGCCATATGAAGCAGTTCAGTTCCTGGATGAAAGGAACCAGCCATATGAAGCAGTTCCACAAGTATGGATCAAAGATTACATCTGTTATTGGCCACCACTCAGAAAAAATAACAAAATAAACCATTTAACCATGGAGTGTCCACCTCCAGACAACACCTGGGAAAGAAGTTGCTTTAAGTTCATGAAGGGAGCAGGTCATCTGGCCTGATTTATGTCTCTGATATACTCTAATTTTAACTGTTAGTGTAATTACCTTGCCTGATGTGAAAGTCAGTGTTTTGCAGGATAATTCATGCCTCTACCTTATTATTCACTGGTCTAGACAATTGGGAGACGGCACAGATGTGACGTGCAAAACATTGATGTGCCGGTGGATGGTAGAGTTGGTGTGATCAAAGATTATCTTCCAGACGCACCGCCAGGTTGGTGTGATCAAAGCTTATCTTCCAGACGCACCGCCAGGTTGGTGTGATCAAAGCTTATCTTCCAGACGCACCGCCAGGTTGGTGTGATCAAAGCTTCTCTTCCAGACGCAACCGCCAGGTTGGTGTGATCAAAGCTTCTCTTCCAGACGCACCGCCAGGTTGGTGTGATCAAAGCTTCTCTTCCAGACGCACCGCCAGGTTGGTGTGATCAAAGCTTCTCTTCCAGACGCACCGCCAGCTTGGTGTGATCAAAGCTTCTCTTCCAGACGCACCGCCAGGTTGGTGTGATCAAAGCTTCTCTTCCAGACGCACCGCCAGGTTGGTGTGATCAAAGCTTCTCTTCCAGACGCACCGCCAGGTTGGTGTGATCAAAGCTTCTCTTCCAGACGCACCGCCAGGTTGGTGTGATCAAAGCTTCTCTTCCAGACGCACCGCCAGGTTGGTGTGATCAAAGCTTCTCTTCCAGACGCACCGCCAGGTTGGTGTGATCAAAGCTTCTCTTCCAGACGCACCGCCAGGTTGGTGTGATCAAAGCTTGTCACTGACACCACTGTATCAGGAGCTTCTATCGAACCGTGAAAACAGTGCGGTGCCAGCGGACTTTAAAGCTGGTATGTAAAATATATTTCTTTAAATGCTTGATTATATGCTACGTTTCATTTCGAACCATAATCAGCTTTAATGGTTAATTCCCAAATTTACTTAAGTAGTTTTTCTTCTTAGAATTAGTTGTCTCCTTTATAACACGGACACCACTACAACGGGCCAAGAGTCCGAATACCAATAAGTGAAGTATTATTCATGAAAATATCCATTGGAGGACGTATTCTGTCCTGCTAAATACTGATGGAATTTCAGAGAAACAAGTCCCTTTATTAATCTAATCTGTCTTTCAAAAAGAACACTGGACAGCCCCAGCAACATATTCACCTCAGCAGCATGTGGAGGACAGACATGGAGGTATGTGGTGCATTCACGTACCCCAGATGAGACTATGCTTATCTGTCCTGTTTTGCACAGTATGTAATTGTATTAAAAAGTAACCTGTAATTTCCCACGAGGGTAACTATTAACCTTTTTAACCAGTCTCCTCCCCTTCATCTACACTAATTGAAGTGGATTTAACAAGTGACATCAATAAGGGATCATAGCTTTCACCTGGATTCACCTGGTCAGTCTAAGTCATGGAAAGAGCAGGTGTTCCTTTATTCCGTATTTCTGGAAAGTATCCTACATTCAACACCAGATTGAAGCTTGAGTCTGGCTTCCTGCAGCACCAGATTGAAGCTTGAGTCTGGCTTCCTGCAGCACCAGATTGAAGCTTGAGTCTGGCTTCCTGCAGCACCAGATTGAAGCTTGAGTCTGGCTTCCTGCAGCACCAGGGGGCTGCTTTTCTTCAGCGTCTTACTGCAGATACTGTCTGGCCCACAGGCTTTACTGAGGGCTTTGATTTAGTCTTTCAGCTCTGTTATTGTGATGGGTGAATCTAATGCTCTTTAAAGGCCCTGTTAGTGAACAGCGTGCTGAACAGTGTGAGGCAAACTTTGAGGCAAAACGTTGAAAACAAGATGTAGATACGTTGTTTTAAACTTCCTATCTTAACCATACGTGAGAAGTCTGCTGCGCTACAGGTGTTGCGGAATAGAACCTGATGGAGAATCGCTTCGGCAAAAAACGACGCCGCCGGTATAATGAAAGAATTGAAGTTGTTCAATGAAGATGGACACGATGCAAACACGTCTTGAAAAGCAGCTAAACAACCTGGAGAAGCTGCTCATAGAACATCTAAATCAGAAGAACAGCAAGGTGGACAGTCTCCATGACAACCTGGAGAAGCTGCTCATAGAACATCTAAATCAGATGAACAGCAAGGTGGACAGTCTCCATGACAACCTGGAGAAGCTGCTCATAGAACATCTAAATCAGAAGAACAGCAAGGTGGACAGTCTCCATGACAACCTGGAGAAGCTGCTCATAGAACATCTAAATCAGATGAACAGCAAGGTGGACAGTCTCCATGACAACCTAGAGAAGCTGCTCATAGAACATCTAAATCAGAAGAACAGCAAGGTGGACAGTCTCCATGACAACCTGGAGAAGCTGCTCATAGAACATCTAAATCAGAAGAACAGCAAGGTGGACAGACTCCATGACAACCTGGAGAAGCTGCTCATAGAACATCTAAATCAGAAGAACAGCAAGGTGGACAGTCTCCATGACAACCTGGAGAAGCTGCTCATAGAACATCTAAATCAGAAGAACAGCAAGGTGGACAGTCTCCATGAAAACCTGGAGAAGCTGCTCATAGAACATCTAAATCAGATGAACAGCAAGGTGGACAGTCTCCATGACAACCTGGAGAAGCTGCTCATAGAACATCTAAATCAGATAGACAGCAAGGTGGACAGTCTCCATGACAACCTGGAGAAGCTGCTCATAGAACATCTAAATCAGATACACAGCAAGGTGGACAGTCTCCATGACAACCTGGAGAAGCTGCTCATAGAACATCTAAATCAGATGAACAGCAAGGTGGACAGTCTCCATGACAACCTAGAGAAGCTGCTCATAGAACATCTAAATCAGAAGAACAGCAAGGTGGACAGTCTCCATGACAACCTGGAGAAGCTGCTCATAGAACATCTAAATCAGAAGAACAGCAAGGTGGACAGTCTCCATGACAACCTGGAGAAGCTGCTCATAGAACATCTAAATCAGATGAACAGCAAGGTGGACAGTCTCCATGACAACCTGGAGAAGCTGCTCATAGAACATCTAAATCAGAAGAACAGCAAGGTGGACAGACTCCATGACAACTTGGAGAAGCTGCTCATAGAACATCTAAATCTCATGAAAACCGATTTGGAGCAGAAAGACAAAGGAATCCGTGTCTGTATTGACCTGGATATAGTGCTGCTGAGTTCAAGAATGGACAGTATCGAGGAAAACATTGAAGAACCCAAAAAGACCCCAACTAACCGGTTGGACACAGACGTATCTATAATAGTAACTACTTTACGAGGACAACAAAGATGCAGCAGAAAAGGTGATGGAGCTGCTGACCGAGGGTCGGCACTGCGAGAAAGTGCCAGAGCTGGTGGACACCCAAAGGATGAAAGCGAGAGGCCGGGGACCAGGAGTCGTGAAGGTGAAGGTCGCATTCCGGAGGGTGAAAGATAAAGTGGATATCCTCCGGCTGAAGCAACATCTGAAGAGAAGCCAAAATGTTAAGGGGGTCGGCCAAGTCCCACACAGATCGTATCATCAAACTCAACCTCAGAACACTCCCACGAGAGATCCCTGCTGGGAGAGATTTCTACATTTCGGGGAATGGGAGGATGAGGAAGCGGTCTCCTGATCCCGAGGGCGTCCACGGGGGCCGGGGAGCTGGACCCGGTAAATAAGTTGCAAAGAAAAAGCCATATCTCAGACTTTGCAACTCTGCCTAGAAGGTCAGCATCCCGGAGTCGCCTCTTCACTGTTGACGTTGAGACTGGTGTTTTGCAGGTACTATTTAATGAAGTTGCCAGTTGAGGACCTGTGAGGCGTCTGTTTCTCAAACTAGACACTCTAATGTATTTGGCCTCTTGCTCAGTTGTGCACCGGAGCCTCCCACTCCTCTTTCTATTCTGGTTAGAGCCAGTTTGCGCTGTTCTGTGAAGAGAGTAGTACACAGCATTGTACGAGATATTCCGTTTCTTGGCAATTTCTCGCATGGAATAGCCTTCATTTCTCAGAACAAGAATAGACTGACGAGTTTCAGAAGAAAGTTATTTGTTTCTGGCCATTTTGAGCCTGTAATCGAACCCACAATTGCTGATTCTCCAGATACTCAACTAGTCTCAAGAAGGCCAGTTTTATTGCTTCTTTAATCAGCACAACAGTTTTCAGCTGTGCTAACATAATTGCAAAAAGGGTTTTCTAATGATCAATTAGCCTTTTAAAATAATAAACTTGGATTAGCAAACACAACGTGCCATTGGAACACAGGACTGATGGTTGCTGATAATGGGCCTCTGTACGCCTATTTAGATATTCCATAAAAATCAGCTGTTTCCAGCTACAATAGCCATTTACAACATTAACAATGTCTACACTGTATTTCTGATACATTTTATGAAATTTTAATGGACAAAAGAATGGCTTTTCTTTTGAAAACAAGGACATTTCTAAGTGACCCCAAACTTCTGAACGTAGTGTATTTCACACATAATAATGTATAGTACTTGTGTAAAAAATCTATAAATCTATATAAAATTAAATTAAAATAAATGCTGAAAAAGCATCTTGCCTCCGACTGACAGCTGTAGTATCGCTGGTCGGACGAAGGGTGGGTGAAGAACGGGTGAAGAGCGGGTGAAGGGCGGGTGAAGGATGGGTGAAGGACAGGTGAAGGGCGGGTGAAGGGCGGGTGAAGGACGGGTGAAGAACGGGTGAAGGGCGGGTGAAGGACAGGTGAAGAATGGGTGAAGGGCCGGTGAAGGGCGGGTGAAGGGCGGGTGAAGGGCGGGTGAAGGACAGGTGAAGGACGGGTGAAGGACGGGTGAAGGACGGGTGAAGGGCGGGTGAAGGACGGGTGAATGGCCGGTGAAGGACGGGTGAAGGGCGGGTGAAGGATGGGTGAAGAACGGGTGAAGGGCGGGTGAAGGACGGGTGAAGAACGGGTGAAGGGCGGGTGAAGAACGGCTGAAGGGTGGGTGAAAGGCGGGTGAAGGGCGGGTGAAAAACGGGTGAAGGGCCGGTGAAGGACGGGTGAAGGGCGTGTGAAGGGCGGGTGAAGGACGGGTGAAGAACGGGTGAAGGGCCGGTGAAGGGCGGGTGAAGGGCGGGTGAAGGGCGGGTGGAGGGCGGGTGAAGGGCGGGTGAAGGGCGGGTGGGCTGCGTGAGGAAAACGGCAAGTGAGCGGCAGGAGCACAGCTGCCACTTGACAAAGCGACATATCGTGGGCGCCATGGGAATGACACGATGGGCATAAAAGCTGTTGCACTGCAATCAACCACTCTGGAGGGATGCCGGCTTCCTGTTGCACTGCAATCAACCACTCTGGAGGGATGCCGGCTTCCTGTTGCACTGCAATCAACCACTCTGGAGGGATGCCGGCTTCCTGTTGCACTGCAATCAACCAACCACTCTGGAGGGATGCCGGCTTCCTGTTGCACTGCAATCAACCACTCTGGAGGGATGCCGGCTTCCTGTTGCACTGCAATCAACCACTCTGGAGGGATGCCGGCTTCCTGTTGCACTGCAATCAACCACTCTGGAGGGATGCCGGCTTCCTGTTTGCACTGCAATCAACCACTCTGGAGGGATGCCGGCTTCCTGTTGCACTGCAATCAACCACTCTGGAGGGATGCCGGCTTCCCGATTGCTCCTTGCTAACTGGGATATAGCTTGCCTAAATAGCTGCATGTAACCCCTCCTGAAAAAATAGCCTAAAATTGCTAGACACCCTGTTTGTGTTGTGCTTATGTAACCTAACTAAAAATAACTACATTTGTTCTAACTGTTGTGTGTACAAGCAGCAGCGGAGCCACTTAATCACTGAGCACTGAGAAGCAGCTGAAAGGCGGTAGGCTAATGGATCCTGCATGGGCAGAAATCTCCTGTTTTTACGGACAGTAAAATAAATGGAACAGCCTCCCCCTCATAAAATGAACTCCAAATAATGTTTAGGACCACAAATAACAATAACTGTAGTGACCCTGTGTTTGTTAACGTGGACAGTCGATACCATGCAGGGCTATGGGCCAGAAGGTTGGGGGTTTGCAGACCACCACAGATGAGCTCACTCTGCCTGCCTGTTTCATTACACTACGATCAAAGCCGGCTGCAGGCAATGATCAGCTCGTGGGAAATCTGAATTTCAACATGTTGATGCCATATTTATAATTATATAAAATATATATGCAACTAATATTCCACCAACAGGTTTCTGTGCCAATGCACCACACAACCAATAACAAAGCATACCGACTTCGGGCGCTTCAATATCATGGTTTGCATTTTCAACACCACAATAAATAGACTGTCAAGAACAGAACATACGTCCCTCCCTACCCAGTATACACTACCGGTCAAAACGTTTTACAACACCTACTCATTCAAGGATTTGTCTTTATTTTTACTATTTTCTACATTGTAGAATAATAGTGAAGACATCAAAACTATGAAATAATACATATGGAATCCTATAGTAACCAAGGAAGTGCTAAATAAATCAAAACATATTTGATATTTGAGATTCAGATGACCTGTCCTCCACAACCCGACCTCAACCAAATTGAAATGGTTTGGGATGAGTCGGACCGCAGAGTGAAGGAAAAGCAGCCAACAAGTGCTCAGCATATGTGGGAACTCCTTCAAGACATTCCAGGTGAAGCTGGTTGAGAGAATGCCAAGAGTGTGCAAAGCTGTCATCAAGGCAAAGGGTGGCTATTTGAAGAATCTGAAATACAACATTTTGGTTACTACATGATTCCATATGTGTTATTTCATAGTTTTGATGTCTTCACTATTATTCTACAATGTAGAAACTAGGCATATGTCACGCGTCACTACTTCACAGGAGAGCCATTTGAACGTAAGCTTTTTTTTAAAAATCAAAATGCGTTGTTTTGGCAGAAATGTCTTCTGGAACATGTGAACTTTCATGTGCCTTAATAACAAACTTGTATGCCATCTGTAACTGCGAATAAAATTGTTAAATTACAAGCCTAGCTGGTTTGGCCATGGAAAAAAGACAGCAACCTTCCCGCTAGACATGATTGGCTGAGATAATGAGTGGGCTGGACATGCTGAGAGATGAGTTCGGATTGGTCTGCCATGAAGCATGCTTCTGTCTATAACATGAGCTGGTCAGTATGTGTAGGTAATCCTTTCTAACTAAGCCTTTTTGAAAGATATCACGTAGTAGAACTGCATAAGTCTTGCTCTCCACTTTCTGGAGGACTGAGCTTTGAAATCAGTGAAGTTAGAGTATGATAGCTAAAGAGATGTAGAAAATTCTGCCGTTTGATTCCAAATATGCAGACGGAGTCGAAAAGAGAACACACAGAAGGCTGTTGTATAAAACACCTGTCTCCGGATTACATCTTCAAACTAAGGGCAACCATGGCATCCGTGACAGAGAGGGAGAAGCGTCCATCCATGTATACGGGTAAGATAGTCTAGCTAGCTACATTTTCAGATATTACACGTTTCTAATTTTGTCAGAAAGTCATTTTCATTTCAAGTAAAAGTGCACTGTTAGCTAGCTAGCTAACATTAGCTGGCAGGCTCGCTAGCTAGCTAACGTTACATGTATGATCTGTGTAGTTATATTATTCATATCTCAGAGCTATTTGCATTGCTAGTTATAGTCTATTGTTAGCTAGCTAACATTGAACATGGTTGGTTAGCTACCTGCAGATTCATTTAGGGTAGAAACGTTATGAGTTGGGATTATGGTCCATTGTTTAGCTAGCTAGCTAGCTACATGTCTAAACAAAAGACTCCACTATGCAAGTAAACATTTCAATAGAATGTTCATGATGTGACAACTGTCGATAGACGTACCTGGTAAATTCGCTCTATCTACTCCGATTTCAGAGCACTCTCGTCTGAGTGTGCCAGAGCGCAGAATAACTGATGTATTTACGAATGCTCAACACCCGTTGAATATGGCCGGTGTCAGTAAACGTTGGCAAAAAAGCGTAATTAAATTGTTGCCAGCAGCACAGTTGCAGTCACCAACGCTCTGGATAACATAAAAACAGCCTAACCAGCTCTGCTAGGGCGAGTAAAATGGTCAGAGTGAGCTGCTCTCTCATTTGTGTCTGGAAGTAGCTAGCAAGCTAGCCAGTTAGCTTAGGTGCTTGACTGCTGTTGTTAGGTCAGAACGCTCGGATCAACCCTACTCCTCGGGCCAGAGCGTCCAGTGTGCGCTCTGAATGCTCCGAGTGCGAAATGCTTTGAATTTACGAACGGTCAATCTGACAACACTCTGGGTTTATGAACCCCCCAGAGCGCACTCTGGTACTCCAGATAACATGTACGAACACACCCATAGTATAAACCAGCCTTTAGTCTCCACCCGTAGTATAAACCAGCCTTTAGTCTCCACCCGTAGTATAAACCAGCCTTTAGTCTCCACCCGTAGTATAAACCAGCCTTTAGTCTCCACCCGTAGTATAAACCAGCCTTTAGTCTCCACCCGTAGTATAAACCAGCCTTAGTCTCCACCCGTAGTATAAACCAGCCTTTAGTCTCCACCCGTAGTATAAACCAGCCTTTAGTCTCCACCCGTAGTATAAACCAGCCTTTAGTCTCCACCCGTAGTATAAACCAGCCTTTAGTCTCCACCCGTAGTATAAACCAGCCTTTAGTCTTGACATTTTTGGTTGTTTAGTACATGGCCTCAAATGTGAATCCTTAAAGAGATGGGTGGGGCTAAAGCTTAAGAGGGTGTGAACGATGCTGAATGGGTGTAGACAAAGAAGAGCTCTCCCGTAGGTGTACCAAAACATTCAAGGTCCATTTTCTCAAAAGTGAGGTTACAAGTTTATCAACTTTCAAAGCAGAATTACTTTCCCATTGTTCCTCAACTGTAGTGTATGATATGCAATACCATCCCCTCCCTCCCACCCATCCATCCATCCATCCATCCATCCCCTCCCTCCCTCCCTCCCTCCCTCCCTCCCTCCCTCCCTCCCTCCCTCCCCACACATCCATCCCCTCTCTCCCTCCCTCCCTCCCACCCACCCACCCATCCATCCATCCCTCCCTCCCTCCCTCCCTCCCTCCCTCCCCTCCCTCCCTCCCTCCCTCCCTCCCTCCCTCCCTCCCTCCCTCCCTCCCTCCCTCCCTCCCTCCCTCCCATCCATCATCCATCCATCCATCCATCCATCCCATCCACTCCCTCCCTCCCTCCCATCCATCCATCCATCCATCCATCCATCCATCCATCCATCCATCCATCCATCCATCCATCCATCCATCCATCCATCCATCCATCCATCCATCCATCCATCCATCCTCCCTCCCTCCCTCCCTCCCTCCCTCCCTCCCTCCCTCCCTCCCTCCCTCCCTCCCTCCCTCCCTCCATCCCCTCCCTCCCTCCCTCCCATCCCCTCCCTCCCTCCCTCCCTCCCTCCCTCCCTCCCTCCCATCCATCCATCCCATCCATCCCATCCCCTCCCTCCCTCCCTCCCTCCCTCCCTCCCTCCCGTCCCTCCCCCCTCCCTCCTCCCTCACTCCCTCCCTCCAACCCTCCCTCCCATCCATCCATCCCCTCCATCCCCTCCCTCCCTCCCATCCCTCCCTCCCATCCCTCCCTCCCTCCCTCCCTCCCATCCATCCATCCATCCATCCATCCTCCATCCATCCCCTCCCCTCCCCTCCCGCGCTTGTTTCTCTCTCTCTCTCCCAGTGTCTTTTGTCCGGGTTTATAATTAACACCGATGATATTTATATGGCTGCGTTCCAAATAGCATCATATTCCCTATACTGTTTAGTGCACTAATTTTGACCAGAGCATTATGGGCCCTGGTCAAAAGTCGTGCACTATATAGGAAATAGGGTGTTATTTGGGATGCACACTATGGGTTTTAACCTGTGCTGGTGTTTGCTAGACACCAAGCTGGGAATAATGACCACAGTGTGGGATAAGCTCCATACAGCCATGGGGTAGGTCCGTACCTCTCGGAGATAATGCCGTTTTGGTACGAGGCGATGTACTGTTTCCTCTTGTCTACCAGCATCCCATCGATATAGCCACCCACATCGTTCTGAAGTACCCCCGCAAGGACCGCTGCCCGGCATATACTGGACCTCTGGAGAGAGAGACAGAGAGAGAGAGGAAATAGAGGGAGAGGGAGAGAGAGGTTGAGACACAGGGAGGGGGGAGAGAAGGGGGAGAGAGGTTGAGACACAGGGAGGGGGGAGAGAGGTTGAGACACAGGGAGGGCGGGAGAGAAGGGGGAGAGAGGTTGAGACACAGGGAGGGGGAGAGAGGTTGAGACACAGGGAGGGCGGAGAGAAGGGGGAGAGAGGTTGAGACACAGGGAGGGGGGAGAGAGGTTGAGACACAGGGAGGGCGGGAGAGAAGGGGAGGAGAGAGTTGAGACACATGAGGGGGGAGAGAGGTTGAGACACAGGGAGGGTTGGAGAGAAGGGGAGAGAGGTTGAACACGGGAGGGGGGAGAGAGGTTGAGACACATGGAGGGCTGGGAGAGAAGGGGGAGAAGAAGGTTGAGACGACGGAGGGGGAGGGGGGAGAGGGTTGATACCCAGAGGGCGGGAGGAAGGGGGAGAGAGGTTGAACACAGGGAGGGGGATGAGAGGTTGAGACACAGGAGGGCGGGAGAGAAGGGGGAAGATTTGAGACACAGGGAGGGTGGATGAAGGTTGAGACACAGGGAGGGGGGAGAGAAGGGGGAGAGATGTTGAGACACAGGGAGGGGGAGAAGGTTTTGAGACACAGGGAGGGCGGAAAGAGGGGAGAGAGTTTGAGACAACCGGGATGTGTGGAGAGGTTGAACACAGGAGGGTGGGAGGAGAAGGGGAGAGAGTTGAGACACAGGGAGGGGGAGAGAGGTTGAGACCATGGAGGCGGATGAAGGGTGAGATAGTATTGAGACACAGGGAGGGCGGGAGAGAGTGAGACCAGGGGTGGCGGTAGAGATGGTGATAGATTTTGAGAGCACAGGGAGGGTGGAGAGAGTTGAGACACAGGAGGGGGGGGAGAGAGGTTCGAACACAGGGAGGGCGGGAGAGAAGGGAGAGAGAGGTTTGATACACAGGGAGGGGGGAGAGATGGTTGAGACACAGGGAGGGCGGGAGAATAGGGAGAGAGAGGTTGAGACAAACAGGGAGGGGGGAGAGAGGGTTGAGACAACAGGGAGGGGGGAGAGAGGTTGAGACACAGGTGAGGGGGGAGAGAGGTTTGAGACACAGGGAGGGGCGGGGAGAGAAGGGAGAGAGAGGTTGAGACACAGGGAGGGGGGAGAGAGGTTGAGACAACAGGGAGGGCGGGAGAGAGGAGAGAGAGGTTGAACCACAGGGAGGGGGAGAGAGGTTGAGACACAGGGAGGGGGGAGAGAGGGGGAGAGAGGTTGAGACACAGGGAGGGGGGAGAGAAGGGGGAGAGAGGTTGAGACACAGGGAGGAGGGGAGAGAGGTTGAGACACTGGAGGGGGAGAGAGGGGGATGAGGTTAGACACAGGGAGGGGAGAGTGGGAGGGGTTGAACACAGGAAGGGAGTTAGAAGG